>OZ022587.1:5973578-6438143 GCA_963669155.1 Arbacia lixula | reverse complement strand
CTTCTATGAGCATGGTATCATAATGTTTGAATAACTATTAGGTAATCATCATGGCCATGTCCCATTACCTTAGGGCACATTATACAGTCATCAGTATAATCTTATCAATAAAGTTGGGTTCATCCTTTGATACATTTAAAATAAATAGAGAGATTTTTTCACAGAACACTTTTTTGCTAAACATAACTACGTAAGAACAACATTACGATTAAGAACAATACAAATAAAAAAATACACTGTATGTGCTCTAAAACTTTGATTATCGCAAGCCTAAAAACTCGTATTTGCTACAGGATTTAGCTCATGTCTATCAAGTCTAGTAGTCGTAAACATAATAAGGATGTCATGAACACCGGGAGCAAACACGAGACGGTTTAAACTCAGTCTTTATGATTATTATAATGAAAATCAAAGATGTTTGTATATCCCAGAATACAATCACCTAATTACATGTCTCTATGCTGTTAAAAACAAGATTCATAAGTATTGGAAATTGTGCACAACGTCTGATGTTTACGAAGACCGAGTAATGACTGCATGTGGGAATGATCCTTGCCCATGGGATTTTGTTGTCGGGTACACAATGACGACTTTTGACGGGAACGAAGTGTCCTTTTTTTATTTGTACTGTCATAACAGTTGTATAAATAACGTCATATACGTGCGTGCGTGTCTGTATCTGTGTATGTGTGGAATGCGTATTTGGTCATGGATCAAGTTTTCAGCACATTTGCCTAGGCTGGAAGGCTGCCATCCTAGTATTGAAATATCATAATCCTGCCTACGCTTATGGTTAAGTAATAACTTAGGCCCATGAATGGTGGTTAACGTGCATCATATCGACAGGTTACGTCATAGTGTGGCTCGATAAGGATATCCCCTAGTATACAGTCAAATAAATATATATTCAACAGAATTGAATGTGAACAAATATACATAAATTCATGACGAAGTGGCGAAATCACTCAGAAACTCAAGACGCTTGTGTAAACATGACCCCGTTACAAAATAATGATATATAATAAATTTGGATACAGTGAACTAAAATGAAATGAAGACAACAACAAAACTCACACAAATATTCATAACATGTTAGTTGTCATACGTAAGGGACCGCCCTTCATAAAAGCAAATCGTGGTCGTGATTCTTAAAGCGTGAAGAATCCCAAGATTACAAATTCATATTTAAATCTGGTGATACTTTTGGGAAATGATTAAAACAAAGTTGTAACTCAAATTTAGCTAAGGGTTAGACACCGATGAAGTCGAAAGATGTCGTGACATTCCATTAATCATTTTTCGTGTTCCGATATTCTGTCATATATTACTTTTCATTTTTAGTCTGTATTCAAAGAATTGTTTTTTTCTTGATGTTTTGGGCGACTTAGATTTAGGCTTCAATTTTGTTTTAAATCTTAACTTGCCGGGGGTAAAACCCCTCTGTGTCGGAGGTTTCCTCTTCTAGAGTTTTCTCTGTTACAGTTTGGTCGCAAATTTGCGACAGCGGCACGTTACCCCTTAGTCGCAAGTTATATAGTGGCAGCGGAGAGGTTTCAGTTTTATGTCCCAAGATTATAGAATACGGGGTATATCACTGCTGTGCTATACTGGAAGGAGGGTAAACTATGTCACTGCCCCTCCACCATTACATACGAATTATCTGGCAACACTGTTATCTTCACATATCATGGCGTGGTAAGCAAAGTCCATTAGCGATATAGATATTCAAACAGTGATGGGTTGTATGTGTTTGCTTTGAAATAAGATTTATATGTGTTTTCCCATGATAACCATATTATTGGCGGCATGATAATGCCATTAGCATAAAGAATGACAATAAATCAATTTGCTTTTGCTATTGATATTTAAAGATAAACAATCTTTGTGTACTCATATTTTTAGAATATGACTCCGCCAACCACTCGGGAAGGATGTGGGCACACTGCAAATCAAAGAAGGAATTGACGCTTAAGTATAGTACACATTAATAATTATAGTCCAGATCTACTTCATTCCAGCATCGGTAAATTCGGTTCCCCTGTCTGCCATGATGAAGAACATCGCACTGTTGTTTGTTGCACTATGTGTATACCATCGGTCAAATGTGTCTAGGTAAGTTTGCTTACTTTCAATCAACATTGAAACAACTTTAGTTAAATACCTCCCGCGTGCTCTGTGTCTGGGTGCGACAGGTAGGGGGATGAGTGGGTGGGGGAAGGGGGTGGCATATGGGCGGAAACTATCGAGGCGAGCGAGGAAGTAAAGCAAAGTTTATGTAGAGAGAAAGAGAGAGAGAGAGAGAAAAGAAGAGAGAACGAGAGAGAGAGAGAGAGAGAGAGAGAGAGAAAGAAAGAGAGAAAGAGAGAGTTGGAGGGGGGTGGGGGGAGGGCACGCGCAGAAAGACATGGGATTTAGTATGAAAATGTTTATTAAATTACACTGTGCAAATCAGTATTCAAGTTATAGAATTGTGATTAGCGCTAATCACTGCTGTGTTAATGATTGTATTTGGTTCTTTGTAATAATACGAAACTAAAGGAGTGGGTTATACAAATGATATCAACGGATCCAAAGAAGACTCACGTCAGGGTAAGTATTCGCCAAGTGTTGTTTATAGGGGTAGGAGTGTGTGTGTGTGGGGGGGGGGTGTGCGTGTGTGTGTGTGTGCATGTGTGTGTATATATGTATGTGTGTGTGTGTGTGTGTGTGTGTGTATCTTACCCATATGACTTACAAGTCGTGGTAAGAACATTCTACTCCCTCTCACTTAGAGTACAACAAAAAGTGAATTGAGTATACATGTATATCATGTAAGCAATAACGTACATATCCACGAGACTGCCGTAAATATGACATTTCATATAAGCAATACGCCTTTTCGTAATTACAATATGCGCATGAGCAGAATATTGCTGGTACAAATGACCTCGGGTTAATGTCACGATTCACGGAGGGAAATTGAAAATCACGAGAGTCAACTACATTTGAACTTATCATCATGTAAATATAGGAAGAACTATTTAGAACCGTTCAACTATGTGCACCTGTTTGTATTGTTGTACTGGGCACACTGTAAAAAGTATTTACATCCATCATCCAACACAGCTTTATGAACAAATGCGAGTCTGGTATTTGGTAGTAGTGGATTGTTCGACCATGGTGTAACTACAAACTGGTCTTTTTGAATATTACCTCCAATTCAGTCCCGATAGAGGGCGTGGTGTATGTCACAACCGAACCGGAAGTCACCCTCGAGGCAGGACATGAAGGGATCCTGCCCTGTCTGATTCCAAGAAGAGCGTTTGCTGTCTACTGGAAGAAAGGCCCAACTTACGAAGATTCGAACACTGTTGTCTACATCGATCAGGAATACACGGTCGGCGAGAAGGGAGGGGCGGGGTACGACCAGGGATATTTTGACATCAATCATCATGATCAGAGCTTTAATCTAGTTATCAAGCACGTGGTTCCAAACGATGAAGGACTCTACTTCTGTGTACACTCTAAGAAAAAAGGGTTCCATTGAGCACCTTTAGGGGTGCTCAATTTTGCCACACCAGGGCCACCCTAAAGGGTGCCCACCAGCACCTTTACGCAAGGGTGCCTATGAGCACCCTTACAAAAGAACCTCAAGGGTTCTTTTGAGCACCTTTAAGGGTGCTCAAAATTGCCACAATATCGGCACCCTAAAGGGTGCTCATCGGCACCTCACTGTAAAGGTGCCGATGAGCACCCTTATGACAGGGTGCTCACTAGCACCTCCAGGGTGCCTGTCTTCACCATTTTCAAGGGTTCCCAATCAGCACTCTTTGGCAAAATTAAGCACTCATAAAGGTGTTTGCTAGCACCTCATTGATTGGGTTCTCACAGGTAACCCTTTGAAATGGGTGTGCACCGGCATCTTTAAGGGTGCTTAAGTTTGCCATCTAAATGACACCCATCACCCCACACGCAGGGACTCGCCAGGAAACTTTGAATGGGATGCCCATATATACCTAATTTTCATTATAAGGACTATCATTGGTGTCCTTTTCAAGTTGGGTTAATTGGGAAAAGGTGTTTAAAACAAAACAATACATAAGTGCCAGCTTGTCCCCTTCCATCAGACACAACCAATCTAGTACTCTGAGTCTAAAGGGAAAATAAACACACAGAATCACAGATGTTTACAGAAAAAAACTTTGAGATGATATAATGAAAGCAAGTGAAATAAACATTTCATTAACGAAAAAAAATACAGAAATTCACAATAATGAATAAAAGCAAATTAGCGTCAAGTGGAAAAAATACTTCTCTTAAATAAAACATGAAAATAAATTTGTAAAAAATTAATAAAAATCCCATACTGTAAAGAATATGGTCAACAAAATTTATGTGACCTTGTTTAAATGCACAATATCTTTGGCAATGTTTAGATAGCACACACATTGTTATATAGTTCTATGGTTAAAATATTTTTGATATATATATTTATAAAGTACATAAACAGAACTTAAGAAGACATATTCATAGTTAGTCAAACTATAATTAAAACCCTATTTGAGCACAGTTTAATTTTTATAGGTCACTTACCCAAATGAGCATAAGTTATTATCAACCTCATGTTCAGGCAGTAAAGGTAACTTGCATTTACAACACTGTCTGTCACCATATGATATATGCAGCAGAGATGTAACGAGAATATGCTATAGAATAAAAACTCTAAAATATCCGGTAAGTACAAGACATAATGGCAGCTCTATTTAGCACATTTTAAAAATAAGTGACCTGAGAAAGTACATCAACATCAAACTCTGACTCTGACTGAAAACCACAAAATATCACCAGAATTCCACATTTCAGATTTGAGTTTTTCTTACACTACATATTCAAAGCTTACTACTGAAGATACCAAAAACATGTAGTATATAAAAGTGTAAATAAGTGAAACCCACCACAGAACAAGAGCTACCAATGTATTCCTATTTCGAAAACGTGTTGCTTGTAACATTTTCAAAAGACCAACAAGCTGTCAAGTCTAAGGTCAACAAAAAAATTAATGCAAAAACCAGAAAACATCATATGAACAATACATGAATATCCATGACATTCTACAGCACATAATCTGCTATGAAGACTGAGTTTGCATGCGCCGCAAGTTCGTACAAGGTATTGTGCGATCCTTTTGTCCGATGCATCAGTCAACATCAGACAAAAGCATCGCACAATAGTTTGTACGACCATGCGACGCATGCAAACTCAGTCTTCATCGCAGAATATAGGCCTACCGGTTCAGTTTATAACCATGTTTCATTATTTACAAAGGTAATAAACTTAGACATAAGCTACTTATTAAAACAGGAGTGCACTGTAATGCAAATCTTTTGAGATCTAAAACGTAAATAAAACATTTACAACTACATGTATAAGATATCAACTTTGCCTCTCTTTAGTGAATGGCAAGATAAAAAGTACCCCAAAAAGGAAAATGGCAAGTTAAGTTTCAGCTGCAACTCGCCCTTTCATGTATATTTGAGTGCTTATACAAAACAGAAAATGTGGACCCAACATGGATTAAGAGATTGCAATTTGTTGGTTACCAAGCATGCTAAAACATTTCCGAACAAGTAAGAAGTGATAATAGTCAAGGAACTAACTTACCATTTAAGAACCTACATCAATTCCAAACTGAGTTGATAAATTTCTACATAGAATGGCAAAATCAAGGCACAGCTTACCCGACTCCAATATAATTCAAAAGTACTGCATAACAAAAAAGGTTATTATTGTTTTTACTTTGGGGGGGGGGGGGGGGGGGGGGGGCAAGAAACATTTTAAAAATAGAATACATTGTATAAGTACCCTGTATAAACATATTAAATTCTGACAAAAAGTAGCTGTGGAAATACATTACCTGATTCTGAAGAACAATGTGTTTATTTCAAGATTAGGGCTTCTATTTTTTGCATCATTATGTAAAGTGGACAACGAGCATTACCGAAAGGGAAAATGGCTTTAAAAAAAACTAGTTCAATTTGACTGCCGCGCAGTCGATAAATATGCCACCACCTCTTTGCTAGCTCTATTTAGATTGATTCTCAGAAAATCTGTTTGGTAGGCAATGAACCATTTAATTCCCATGTGAAATGAAAATGTATTCTGTTTTTCCATGTTTGGCCAGGTTTGGCAATGTTCATTGACCTTTGACTTCCAATCTAATCAGTCCGTCTAAAGCCATCCTTGTATTAAGCTTGTTTAAAATTAGCTAATTTGGGGGTAAAGTTCATTGACCTTTCAGAAATTTTACCCACACACACCCACACTTTCTACCTCCATGAAGTGTTTGGTTCAAATTGAACCATTAGTTTTGCATTCAATGTGAAAAATGTTAAATTTGGCACATTTTTTAGCCAATTTTGGCAAAGTTCATTGACCTTTGACCTCTGAACTTTTAGAAATTTAATCAAATGTCACCAGTTTATTCCCAAGTAGTAATCTATCTTTGTACCATGTTTCATGAGAATTGGATCCTTGGATTTGGCTTTATTGTGAAAAAGGTCAATTTTAAGCAATTTTTCACAAAGTTAATTTTTTCACAATACACACATGCACCAAGTTTGAAGCAAATCTGGTTAGCGGTTCTCAAGATACTGTATTGCCTAAACGGATTCGGGACAGACATACGTATGGACGGACGGACGGACAACCCGAAAACATAATGCCTCCGGCCACTTCGTGGTGGAGGCATAAAAAAGAAAAGTGAAATACTGACTAAAACAGCTATTGGAAAAAAAAAATACATGACTAAGCAATAGTATTAACCAGTCTCTGCACACGTACCGGCATGCTCTGGCTCATGTCCAGTTTAAAAAAATGTTGCTGGTAGAACATCATGGTATTTTTGGCATGACGAGGGTATTTATGCCAAAAACGTAAAACGAAGAAAACATAGCAGCAAAGCCATCTCCAACATTTGATGGGGAGGTACATGTAGTGGTTTCCCCATCCATTAACAGGGAGCTTCTTCGTACCTCCAGCGGGTTCCCTGAAAAGCTGAGGGTTGGTGTAGGGCCGATGGGTTCCTGGTATTGGGAGGGGGGGAAAGAAAACAGACTATTAATGGAGGCAATATTTCTTCATATTTAGAATTGGTTGCACAAAAAGAACACATTGTAAACATATCAACTCTTACAGTCTTCTCCTGGATACAAGATTGCTTTTCACAAAGCAGTGTGAGCATTAAAAACTTAAAGGCTATTGTTAAAGTATCAAATATCTAAGCTAAATGGCTGGGCATACTTTCAGAATTCAGATATGATCATTTCTTAATCTTTTTTTCTTCAAAACTGTGGCTTAAATACTGATATGTCAAATTATTATTATTATTGGATTTTTTGTGATGATATTTGAAGTTTATAAGATCACAATGTTACCTTGTCAACGGCATAGACTTCCTTTTCTCCTAAGGCCAAAAGGAGCATCAAGTAGCAAACAGCTTCCTTCACATCTACAAAAAACAAAAAAACAAACAAAAAAAGAGATGAATATATACAGAGTTAAGAATGTTTTCTAAAGTCGTAAAAGACCAATTATTGAAATTCATGCCTTGTCTTATCATGTTTCGTTAAAAACCTAATTATAAGGCTTTGTCTATTCTATGTTATACTGACTACCATATTAACAATAGTCAAATGAAGTGGTAAATTAGGTTGTGATGTTTTCTAATGATCTTAAGATGGTTCACAATAAGCATGTTGCAGAGCAATTTAGGAAAGAGTTAATGGAAATAAATGCATGCAAAAAAAAAGTTTTTCCTTCATGTAGCAATTGAGTGCCTGAATTCTTCCAAAGTTGTGTCTGTGTATTTTGTTTTGTCTCAAAGTTAATCTAGTGTTATAGTCAGAGATTGAACCATGAAAGAAACTCTCTAAAAGTGATTAAAAATGTTGATAACGATGCACCTAAGAATTATTTAATGAAGCGAGGTTTTGGAATGAAGAAAATGATGAGATATTTTCCAAATTCTTCTTAGAGTAACATGCACTGCACTAAAAAATGCATGTATGGGACTACATGGCCATCTGCTCACACATGCAGGACCCGCACATTTCAGCTTTTTTTTGTCATATCATCATTATGAGGGCATCTGAAGAGCAATCTTTTTCAGTGGATCTTTCTACAATATAATTCTTCCTAAATACACTGTGCCTCGAAAATAATTTGAAAGCTCACAATTATTTTCTTGACCCATGGTTCACCTTTCCCACTACACTAGATTCCCTTTAAGACGACAATTTACAATTATAAACAAGCCTTCATTTTATCAAAAGCTTAATACAAATAACAAAAAGACAAACCTTCTTTCTGTTTATCTGTCTCCTTGTCGAACAAGATGGCTTGCATCTGAGCTAGTAAGTCTTTGCAGCATGCAGCTGGAGATTGACCTGCAATGATCTATGATTTGCTCACATCCTGTCCGAAAAACCCTCCGCATGAGGGCAGAGGCAGACTGGGAGACTGCTAGGTAGCCCCTCTCAAACTCTCTGATGACCTGCAAACGGGATAGTTACAGAAACAAAAGAACAAAAATCAATGCTTTGTTTTGTATACCCCACAAACAAAATTTCAGGAGGTATTTACGCGTCAGCATGCATTTATTTGGTCTGTCTGTTGGTCGAAAGATCTGTTGCAAAATCTTTGTTTTATTTTGATCCTGTGATAATTAGCCAGATCCTAGAACATTTGTACAAAAATCTATGATATCGCTTTTTGAGCATGGCAGTTGCACTGATTGATGCATTACTGACAAACAAGTAAAAAAAAATTTAAAAAAAAAACAGAAACAATTTCGGTATGCCACATTGGCAGTGCCATTACCTGATTTTCCACTTTTAGAATTGGATATTCTAAAAGAATATCCAACAAGCTGTGGTCAGTGATATATCGATTGCGATGGGCGAAGGTCCTCTCCATCTTATCACTGACCATCGACCACAGCTTGGTCAGGAATCCTCCGTGTCGCCTGTTTTTTTAAGGCATCTAAATGGGGATCGATGCTGGCCGCATCTTCACCCTCCATCTCATCCAAACCCACAAATTTAGAAAATCCTCGACCACAACCATCAATATTACAAGAGATAGAAAAATCTGGATCATGCTGATGATGCACTCCGATATGTCGAAAAAGATCTTTCAGCATTAGTGCATAATAACCACATGCTGAACACCGAAACTGTCCTCTTATCCTTCTTTGATGATTGCCAATCCCAAACATAACAAGATCTAGGCCTAGACCTAGCCCCGGGACTGCTCCCGCGCAGCGGGAGCGTCCTGAGGGCTCGCCAACAATTTCCCGGCATGTCTGGTCCGACTACCGAGAAATCAACCCGTGCACATAAAAAATTACTCATTTCTAGTACATTTATCACATATAAATGGCCAAATGTATTGAATGTATACCTGAGCTATAAAATTGCTTGAAAATGCTAAGCAACGTTACATATTTCCTCCTCACATACGATCATGATCTTTGTAACAAATACGGTTTGCCGAGGCTGCCATCTTGGCTGCTTCAAAAACGTACACGGTAAAGGGGAACTGGCGCATGCGCATTAAGTTTTGCATCGCAGCTGCTGTCGTGCGATTCTGAACAACTTTAGGTCGAAAACAATTTTTAAAAATACAACATGGATTAAATTCATCTTCAAACCAACTACGGAATTATTCAGGTATATATTTTATGTAAATATGTGCAATAGATTTGAGATTTGAGTTACAGAATTGCTGAAACTAACTAATATAATCACTGCTAATCTCGACTTCCTTACTTCAAAGCTCCGTGCTACGCAGCCCGCTCACTGCGTGAGCGGACTGGTCGCAGTAAGGCCTAGACCTAACTTAGATTTATGAGAATATCCTAATAGTAATATTCTGTGTAACGGTTACGATCATACGCATTAGATTGAGTCAGAAAATTAAAATTGCATTATCATTAGCTTTTAAACAGTCAAAATTGCAACAGCATTATTTTCAGTACATGGTGCTACAGACACAGTATAGTAAGACGGCACTGCCACTAGCCGCCCCGCTAACGATTCTACAAACGAACAGAACAAGAGTAAAGTCACACTTATACTCAACTCTACAATCAAATAAACCAAATTAATTTTGATCTTGGAGATATTTACCTGCAAGAATATCACCTTTCACAGACGATTTGGGCACAATAACGTCGAAAACGGAGTCGTTAGTGATAGCGTTAAAGATGTAAGAGGACTTCGTTTTATTTCAAACAACGTGCGTAAAAATATGTACACGATGCGATCACGCTCACCACCAGTTTAAAGCGCTGCAATTGGTCAGTGAATGAATAGTCTACGTACGACCACAATCGGCAATTTCTATGTAATTTAAAAAAAAAAAATGTTCACATTTTGTTTATAAAATTGAATACAAATATCTTCTATCAGCTTTTTAAAATTATATCAACTATTCATATATTGATTTTGCGGAATTTAACGCCACATTATGAGAACTGCTTGATATGAAAATACGGATACGACATAACCGAGACTAATGTCACAGCTCTGTGGGTGCCCGCGGGCACCTTGATGAAATCTTGACTTTTCGAGGGTGGATGCGTGAACCATTTTACTTCCGGCACCCTTGAGGTGCCGATGATCACCCCTACAGAACCCTTTTTTCTTAGAGTGTAGTGTCTGACTTTGAAATTGGAGGAGTGTTTCATAGCCCAACTAAAGTTTTTGTGAATGGTAAGTTTATTCTCATATATGTCTCGTTTTATAATTCCAAGTTGTTTGCATTGTGTATCTTGAGAGCATTGCACAGAAGGGGACAACCAACAGCCAATGGTAACAGTCATTGCTATCGTTGAGATATTTTTGTAAAACAATCCTTAAAAAGCATGTGCTCTTCTTGATCAGTAGTTTATGAACGCATTCAATCTTATCTTTTGACATGTTCGCAACCGATGGAGCTTCATTTGTTTTCTGACTTAGATCGGACTGTCCAGATGGATCAAGAAACGACACTCCTCCTTGGAACTGAAGGACGAGTGACGTGCAGCTTCTACGGGACACCGTCATCAGTTTCCTGGATGAAGGGCGAGTCCCTCGAGCAAGCATCACCATTGATCACGTGGAGTAGAGAAACCCTGGAAGGTCCTCGCTTCGATGACGGATCGTGTTACGTAGATAATCAATTCTCTCTCATCATCAGGAATGTTCATGTTGCAGATGAAGGCCGGTACTTTTGTCGAGTGGTAAATTACAAGGGATTTCAGGTCGGAGGCCACACGGACAGTAGGGTCACAGGTAAGTTTTTCTCTAACGGCGTACATATTACTAGATAGTTTTATGCAACTTTATTCAACAACAATGTAGGCTTCATAAAGCATCGGGACCTGCCTTCCATAAGGGTTGTATGTTATAAAAGATCAATAATATGCATGTGTATTAACGACTTGACTTTTTTTAACAGTCGAATACGTTAATGGATATCATGTATATTCCACTGACGTAATTGCCCTGCAAAGTCGAAAACACGTAGGACACCATTGCAAGAATACACCCTTAAGCTTAACACATTTCTCCTAAGTCTTTCCAATTAAAACTCAATAATATACAAGAATGCGCCATTTCAAAGTGAATTTTGGAATTTTTGATAGTCAAACTGAATTTTCATGAGTTAGTTTCCTCTTTGACAATTTGCGTTTCTTTTTAAATAGATAACGGACTATTAGATCAATGATTGATGTTATTCGATATTGTATATCGTAATTTTTTTCAATATTTAAAATATTTACAATATTTAAACATGTAAATTTGTAAAATATTTTTTTCATTTTTTTCAATATGTTACATCAATTAAACTTTATTGAGTTGTGTCTTTCGAGTTATTACGGATGACAATAATGACTATTACACGAATGGCGTTGACACAAATATCAAGGTGTCATATTTATTTGTCTTTTGTTCGCTATTTATGGTGTATCAATTCAATTCCTCTTCCATTGTTCATAGCTTCTCCACAAGATCCATTCCCCGTCATTGCTGAATGCCAGGGAAAAAACAAATCTATGGAGAATCAGGCCTGCCTCATCAATATGTCGTCTAAAATAGCCATCACATGTTCTGTTCTGAGGTTTTACCCAACTATCAGGTTGTTCTTCCGTCAAACGTCGAAGACACACGCCACCTCACACCATATCGAATGGATCAATCCAGATGGGACATTTAACAAAAACGTCAGCATGGAGGTTGAACCGAGTAACGAGCCATATGAATGTGTTGCTGCTGATATACCGGGAATAAGCGGAGAACGATCAACTGGTATTATAATCAAAGATATGTCCGTAGGATCGACCATGAAATCTGACACGACAAGAAAACCTGCAGTACGTGAT
Organism: Arbacia lixula; assembly: GCA_963669155.1. Lineage (NCBI taxonomy): Eukaryota > Metazoa > Echinodermata > Echinoidea > Arbacioida > Arbaciidae > Arbacia > Arbacia lixula. Next base: position 6,425,740 of record OZ022587.1, on the reverse strand, counting down.
AACGGATGGATAATAGGTTAGTAATAATACACTTGTCTCTCTTCTTGTAATTGAGTTAACAGAAATATTTACGATGCCCTGTATATAATACTAATTAGTAGATACTTTTACATAATTACCAAGAATAACAACTCGCATAAACAATGAGAGCACATCAATTATGATGATGATTACAAAGAATAAAAAAAAACACATGTCTGTTTCCATTCCATCTCATTTGTACCAGCTTTAGCCGTGTTACTACCGATCCTTGCAATCGGCGTTGGTGTCGCCCTGTTCATATGGAGAAGAAATTCACGGATGAGAGTTCAACGTAAGTCTGGTCGGAATGACACAAATGGACCCCTCGTGCTTTACATACTGCAATTAATAATACAGATAAATCAGCCGATTCTTGCCAAAGCGATATGATAAAATTGTAACTCACTCTGAGACATTATTGTACCATTTACAAAGACAATTAACGTATGAGAACCTCTGACACAATTCTATTTGAAGGGTAGAGAGCGGTGTCGTATGTCCTCATGTTTTCTGTTAGCTTTTATCTATTCTGACCGGGGAGATTGCTCATTTTTTTCTTTTTTGTGTACTATTTATGACTATCAATGAAACTAATCAGTCTATGAATTGACCAAATGTTACGAGTAATATGACAAGATATAGATAACTTGTACGGCGTAATTTCACTTAAGGCGTAGTGCAAATTAAACACCGAATTTTCATACATTTACTAAATATTGATTTTTTTTTATATTCCTGAATGTATTAGTCGATTTCATGCTTTTGCGATAAAATGAAAACGCTAGAAATAATTTTCAACAATTTTAAAATCTGTTAATGATTCCTACATGGTATCCTAAACTCATAAAAGAATGAGACTCATGGTCATGGCAGAAGGGTAGGCCTCCTCCAATTATTACGGATCCTACTTACCTTTACTATTTAATTTGTGACACCTTGAGAAATATGGAATATTCTCACCTGAATGTAGGCAGATTCAATTGTGTTTTTAATGCACTTGTGATAATATTACTTGCATTGTACAACCCTCGTACCATCTCATGATGTATCTGATCATCTCTCTCCATTTTTTTGTACAATCTTATAGACGATGCAAGCAGCACTCGTCTGAAGCCTATGAAGGAGGATGGTATGAATAAATGCAAAATAAATGCGAAATTTATATCCATTAAGTGAAAAACAATCTATAAAGTATCTCAAGTAATCGATGTGAGTTGAATAACGAACGGCATTTCAGGTTACGTAATGCAATGCGTAAGACGGCAAATCTCGTGAGCAGAAACAGTCTCTCTCTAACAGGATCCCCTGAACATGCGGTAGGAATTATCTCAAAATATAGTAACATTAACCAGACCAGGAACCGTCTTAACTTCATAACGGTAATTCTGTTCAAGGGTCCAAATATTGTTATTACTGGTGTACATTTAAAGAAATGGACAATGTTTAAATCAAAATAACCATTTGTGGCTAATAAAATTCACTGACATTTTAAAATATTGACTTGCACCTTCTCCCGTTAAAAGTATATAGCAACAATATCTAAGTTTAACATGATACACGAGATGATTGAGGTTGAGCACCATGAGAATACCACACATTTATATTATAATTGTGTTAAAGGTCCCGTCTCATATGTCGAGCTGTGGACACTGGTGAAAATTATTGACCAGCAAAGTGACTGTCAAAAGCTTGCGCCGGTATTGAAAGAACTGAATCAAGACGTGGAAGAAACAGTACCGAGATCGTCAGATGCGGAAGGAGGCTCGTGTAATCCTACAGATACCTTGTTACGCGACGTAAGACGTGTTTCTGTGGCATCACGAAAAGAATACTACGAAGAACTTTGCAAGTGGAAAGAGAGAACGAGACAGTCCGTCCAAAAGGGGACACTCACTGTTGCATTCGAGAAAGCTAAATTACACGAAGCATTAAAAGAAATAAAAGGTATGTATTATGATATCATATAGAGACAGACACATAGGCAACACTTTCCAACCCTGCCTGGAAAATTGGGCAAGGCCTACAAAAATGCTCCTGCGTATGAGGTTAATATTCCTCTCCAGACAAAAGTGCGTCCTCGTGAACTTCCAATTGTGCCCCTCTCCTCAACTTCCAACAACACTTTACCTATAAGATATTGGGAACCATGTGGCATTGCTATCCTATGGAAAATGAATTATTTCATCTTTTGACTCACTTTATAACACTGATGAATGTGTCCTAACTCGAAATTGAATACTAAACCATAGATAAAAAAGTACGTCTCTTACAATAATATCGCTATGTCTCCTGAGCAGGCAACATGACTGTTACAACCATTAGTGCCCTAATGATAATGAGAATGATGTATATTGAATAATGATGTGCCGCTTTTCAAAATAGTTATGTAATTGACAACAAAAAAATGAGTGCCTCTTCACAGCCAATATCAGCTCTTATGATACACGTATACCTTAATATTTTCTCACTATATTTATCTTGTAAAGTAAAAAAAAAAACCGATATATCATTTACCGTTGCAATGAAAACCAGTCTTTCTGCTTCCGCGAATTGCACAAAATACTGATAATAAGATGGGCAATACCATCGCCCAACTTTGAGATGCCCGTTTCAAGTGTGAACAATGTTGGCATTCATGGTTTACACATTGGAAACCTATCAACCCTGCGATGAGTCCTTAGAACATTAGGCCTATGCAATATTTCAAAAAGTGCAAAAAACAGTGCAAGGTATTACCGTTGATCGTGACCGTATTGTAATGCACTGTAAATGACCTGAGTGCATAATTTTTCATCAAATTGAGTGCCATTGCCAAATGTTTCAGTGTTTCCGAACATAATGATGCAACAAGATACACATATTTTGTTCACAGACATGGACTCCATTACCGACCAAGCGAAACTCAAATTAGATATCGAGCACATCCTTTGGCACTTGGATGATCTGCGATTAATACAGAAGTTCATGAAGGAACTTTACGTACCAATCCAGGCCCTGAAGGATGGTGAATCTGGACAAAAGCCTACGACGTCCGCCATTGCTGCGTTGCTGAATGATTTTGAAGAGTGGATGGGTGAACGTTCCCACCTTCATTCTCTCTTTAAGCTTTCACTGACCTTGGAGAAAATTGGATGCAGATCAATTGCGAGGGCGATAGCACCAGGTAAGTCTTTTCCTAATAAGCTATATTGTATAATTCATGCATATTATTGAACATGTCATACACATTGTGCTGATATATGACATTCACAGGAGTCGTTCATGATTGCATTTGGGTACAATATATTCAAAGTCCATTTCAGTTCCTACTGTGTGTGCGACAAGCATTTGATAATCTTTGTAGGTGGTATGACCAATGTGTTGAAATGCGTCCTTAGGATGTGCATACATATCGGGAATTAGACGGCTTCATGTGACATGGTTACATTTTAGCACAATTCATAAAACACCTTTTTTTAGAGCAACAGTTTGTATCGCGCAGAAAGGGTTAAATGATTGCAGGTCAGTAAAGATACTCTCCCTCCCAGCACGGAATAACAACATGAAAAAAGCTATATACATGTGTGTCTGTTGTACGAAAGCCAATTCTAGTCATATTTACATTTGTCATGTTTGATGAATGAAGTGGAGTATCTAAATATCTTTATTATTAGATAGAATATGTGGATGTCGTGACGTCGATTTCACAGAAAACACACGCAATGCTCCTGACATTGCTGCTTTGTGACATTTTATTTTATGCTTAATATTCCCTGTGGTAAAGGCAGTCACGCAGGTTAATATCTCATGCCATTCATTTTAACATGCTACATCAGTTCCCAGTGATAAAAAGGCACCGATAACAGAGGAAGACGTCAAGGATTTCGTCCGCAAGCTGACAGGCAGACACTGCATGAGACTCTTAAAAGATATCGATATCGTCAAAATCAATAGGAAAGTCCCTGATCCACCAATTGGTCAGATCATTGAGGAAAACCAACAGGTTCTTTTCAATACACCTCAAATGCTACTTGATTGGCTGAGTGTCCAGCACTGCAGCAATTATGAGAAGAGACAACGTATCATACTAGCAGGGAAGGAAGTGGGTCGTCATGACCTGAGAGGTAAGTTATAATAGTGGTCTTGTGTATATGTATAATCGGCCGAAGCGTTTATGTACTTCCATAGTAAACACATTTTACTCGTCGGGTGAATGTAGTGGGGGGGGGGGGGGGGGGGGCGTTAGGAGCGGGCCTAGTTAACTTGTTCCAATTATTAACATATTCCATATAGTAAACTATTGGGAATAAAGTTGAAAGTTCTGCCATGACGGCAATATAGTTAATTACAGTAGAGGACGATTTGATATATTTATATAAAAATTTAACAAAAGTTAAAATGTAAAATGAGTTCAATGGGGCAATACATCAATGAAAAGAACTTCTCCCATTTTAGCTACGTAACATGCCTTAATCATTGCTTCAAACGGAACAGTTGGTCTCGTAATTTACTATCTTGAAAGTTATAATGCATTATCCACATATAAAGGGTACGACATGTTTATGTAATCATATCGATCGACGATTACCCATGCCCTCCCCCCAATCCCCACAAAATCAAACAAAGTTATCCATGCTGGTCCTGACGACTTGTAGAAGACTTGTAGACTTGAAGACATTGAGCGGATAGTGACAAAACAAATACAGAAATAGTATATGGCTTTGTTATTCTATCCTTTCATGTGTGCTACAGAACCGCATGATAGCCGTCGAACTTGTGCCGACGACCTCGCACAAATTTCAGCGTTTCTCACGCCAGGAAATACAGAACAACTGTGCAAAAACCTCCGTAGAAAGGGTGTTGAAATCACATCTGACTCCCTTCAACACTATGCAAAGAGGGCCGAGCCCGGACCAGTGTTTGACCTCCAACGCAGTGATCTGTTGAGTGCATTGCGTGAAGTAGAAGTCGCTTGTAAGTATCTCTTCTTTGTGTCATCACGTGGTGGTGGTGGTGGTGGGCTTCCTTGGACGTCTTGTCACATACACTATGTTTAACTTGTGCTCATTATTACTTCATCGAAGAATAATCAAATTTATCACAAGGTAGATTGATACGGAGCTTAATATGTGTCAATTAAGCATTCGCATACCCCAAACATGTTAAAGATATTACACATATTGGTATGTAATATCACTCTGACTCGATCATGTATACATAATAAATATCATGTTTTCCGCAAAAAAAAAAAAACAACTTGCAGCTCTTCGTTTTCTGTACCACCGTGTACTTACTGTCATTCAATAGCTACATGAGAATCATCAATGTCAAATCTCCCATATACAAGTGGCCAAAGTGATTGAAATCCTTATTAGGCATGCATTTTATTGGTATTCTTTTCAATTCATGTTTTGTAATCATAATTTGGATACATATTAATTAGTTAATCTTACAATTACTCATGTAACAAACACTAAATTAAATTAAATTAACCTAGTCTACGTTTATCGGTAACGCACTGCAGGCGTTTGTGGAGTATATTGACGAGGATTCCGCAGATTACATACTAACGCTGAGCAACATGTGTAGACTTTCCCTTTGACTATCATACATTTTTTAAGATTTTATTTCATTCACAAAATGAAATAAACAATTTCACTTTATAACATAGAATTACAATTACTTAGACGTACTACTTCTATTGATTCGATTAGCACAATATAGCATGTTATACCGCTTGTATATAAACACAATTTATATCGTCGGTGGGCTGATAAAACCTCGTATCTCAAAATTTTATGAAATTCACTTTTTTGGATAAATGTCAAGTTTATATGTGATACATCGTGTAATAAACGCTGGAGTTGAAAATCTCAAAAGAAAATGTCAAAATTCATCTTTTTGAAAACCTCGTATCTCTTGCCTCTTCAAATAATGGTATGATAAAACCTCGTAAGTCAAGATACATAGCGCAATTATGCGCGCAGCTAAGAGCTGGTGCGCGCATAACTGCAGCGCGCAAGCGTACGCACAACAAAAATTTGCAGCGCGCACGCGCGTGCACGGCTAGCTGCGCACATCGATCGCTTACCTAAACCTACGCTTAATGTATTCATGGCCGGGATCGATAAGATCTATTGGATTTCGTCCTGCATTAAAGTTTAATACTGCTAATTAAAATGAGATGCTCAGTTATTGTGAGTAATATCTCTAACGACATTTTGATAATCAATCAGAACGAAGATACAAACATTTTTCTCAACTCTTTTCGATAGACTCAACAGGCTAGGCGCTATATAACTTGCTTTACAAGCCGTGGCATGTGGCCAAAGCTACGCGCATAGGCCAGGCCGAGTCAGCAGATGAGGCTAGCTGCAGTGCATAACGTTAGATAGTCTATATCTATTTTGTCCTGTGTTAAAAAGGAAAAATGCTTGTGAAATTTTTACTTTCAAAATTTATTCTAAGCCTATGTTGTCATCATGAATACAATGTGTATGTGTATGTGTAGTAGAACTAGAGGGCAAACACGTCAAAATATGAAATGTTCGACTTGCAACTTGTTAAAGCATGCAATATCTCTAGGATTATTTTGACCCCCCGTGGGTGGGGGGGGGGCGGGGGGGGGGGCGGGGGAGTTACTCACAGTTGTTTCCCACGGGGGTGTGCTGCTGAAGCCACCAAACCCGTACCTATCATTTTGGTACCAATTATTGGGGGGGGGGGGATTAGCCAAGAAAACCATGTTTTGTATGCTTGAACGACAAAATGGGCGCAAATATTTATATTTAAAGAAAAAAATACAAAAGTGGGGGATATGTCCAAGGATTTTGAGGTTCATGCTCTTTGTTTAGGGATTTTTCTCAAAATAGTTATTTATTAGAGCAGCACATCCCCGTATGCCCTACACCGCGAGAACGAAGCCCATGACAGAAGAACATGACAGGAATAATGAATACTGAATTTGGAGGGAAACATCGTTTTGCGATGTTTTATTGTATTTATTCTACATAATTTTTCTGCATAATTTAAATAGATTATTTATGCGTTTGTAAGCACGTTTCAAAACGCAATTCTGATGCATGTTTCAATGTGTTTGACTGAAGTACTGAAGTACGTGTGTCACATGCAAGGGTTTGTATGTATTGCGTCTTTTGTGCTTTTTGCCGGTGTGTAGCGTGTACAAATGTATGTTTGTTTGTGTGTATGTGTGTGTGCGCGTATCTAATGTGAATGGGTATGTGTGTGAATATATGTGAGCATGCATGTGTGTGCCTGTGTGCGCGCGTAGATCACATGAACGTTAATGTGTTTTGCTGGGTTTGCATGTACTTTTTGCGTCTTTTTGGTCGGCGTGTGCACGTGTTTGTGTGTGGTCGGGTGTGTGTGTGTGTGAATGTACGTGCGCGCCCATGCATGTGTGTGTGCGTGTGCATAGATCACAACATAACCGTTAATGTATAGACATAGTGTTTGCGTACGTTGACGTGTGTCACATGCATGGATATGTATGCATTTTTTGCGTCTTTTGGCCGGCGTATGGAAGTGTATGTGTGTACGTGTGCGCGCATGTGTGTGTGTGCGCGCATAGATCATAAGATTAAAGTTCATTTATAGTGTTTATGTACGTATACGTGTGTCACATGCATAGGTTTGCATGTATTTTTTACGTCTTTTGGCCTGCGTGTGCATGTTTATGTCTGTTTGTGTGTATGTTTGTGTATGTATGTGTGTGCACGTGCATGTGCGTGTGTGTGTGTGTATGTGTGTGTGTGTGTGTGTGTGTGTGTTTGAGAATGTATGTGCGCGCAAGTGCGCATATTGCACAATATTAGCATGGAATACTGTATACGACACCGTGCGAAAACCACGTATCTCATTTTAGATCAAGCTGGAAAACCTCGTAACTCAATTTGAAATGAGAAAACCTCGTATCTCAATTTAGGACTTAGTGCGAAAACCTCGTAACTCAAATTCCCGCCATCTAAATTATTTTTCTTGCATTTCAACCATTTCATATTGAATTGATAATCGAACATAGTCTTTAGTTAACATAACAACGCCTATGCCCAAAATTTGTAGAAATGAGAATGTTTTTTTGCTCTCCTGAACATTTTGTTTTTTTGAGATACGAGGTTTTATCAGCCCACCGACGATATGTGCCACATTCTATCTCAATATGCAACTTTTAATCATAATGATATGTATAATAGTAATGATAATAAAGCATTTCCATAATACATAGGAATGAAATCTTTTCTGATCTCCCCCGAATCCACCCCCATACAAAACATGTAGGTCCACCCCATCAAACACGCACACACAAACACGCACGCACACACACACACATACACGCACGCACACACACACACAATCAAACACATATACACACTCACATACATACTCACACACAAACACACTCATATAGACATACACACAGACACACATACACACTCCACACACATACACACACACACCACTCCAAAACACATACACACCGATACCGCTTTCAATCCAGATTCCTTTTAAACCTCAATACATTATACATTCCTTTCTATTTGCTATATCTACACTGTTGACTGTTCATAACTGCACTCCCTGAAATTCCATTGTCAATAATCATTGAGAAAAAAGAAATATATGAAAACCATATATGCTATTTCTTTAGGCATATGTGCTTTCTTTCTTAATGCATACGAACAAGCAAACACTTAGACACACAATCGCATTGTCATACGCATGTGTTTCTGAATTATTCTGTACTGTATATCTTATATATATATATATATATATATTTCTTTTTTAAATAGTGTTTAAGCCAACTGACGAGGAACTTCAAAGGATAACCAGACACGTGAAATGCCCAGGTGAATATGTCACCCTTTCTCGTCATCTTACGGAAAATCCCAACAACGATGAGAAAAAAGATCCACCACAACTTGTCTCTGTCCTCCAAAGTTTGCAAAATTGTGCGCCTTACGAGACAATTTGGAAACAACGAGAACAGTTAATGAAGAATCTGACCACGATGGGTATTTCTAGTAAGTCTACATTAAAGGTATCTATATCAACTCAGTTGTCATTAAAAAAAACATCATTACCTACAAATATTACCTACAAAATACAGCCATACTATACTATGCTCGCTGTCTTTTCAAAACGCACGAGATAAATCTAAAGAAAACCATCATAAATCATTTGAAAAGTGAGTCTTTTACCTCAAACGTACTTACTACGAACGTACGTTCTAATTGTCTCACTCAGAACTGATACCCAACACTCGTAATAAGGAAGCATTTGTCTACAATGCGGAGCTCGTCGACCTTGCCTTCCATCTCTTCATGGAGGATGTTCTCCCATTTGCTGCTGAGCTTGGTATCAATGGAGAAGAGCTAACTAAGTACAGACATTCGTTCCAGCCTCATCATCTCAAGAAGGGAACAGTCAAGCTGGTATTGCAGCTTTTCGAAGATATCAAAAGCGAAGAAGTGAGCTCTTATGGTTCTGAAAGCAGAGAACTGAGCACATTTCAGCGTAATAAATTTTGTAAAAACCTCAAACAAGGCGGCCATCTTGACATCGCACGTATGTGTGCCCTAGGTAACGTACCTTTTTTCTGTGAGTCAAACTGGGACGCGATTTTTTATTTTATTTTAGATTACTTTTCATATAGCAAAAATCAAGCCCTTTGCTGTATTTATCATGTTGCTAAATTTATTACAAGTGGCATAGTAGCCTAACAGAGGCAAAGTCAACATCCCTCCCACTGTCAGCTAGTGATCACGCTTTAAGCTAGTAGGAACCGAATTACTTCATGTTCACTATCACATTGATGTTTTGGCTCTTGTAAGCATTGACGAAAATTCAGATTTAACTTGTCACAAAAAAGTTCCTACGAAGTTGTCATTGCTGATGCAGAGAAAATAGACGTTTGATATTTGTATTTGCACCAACACCTTCTTTCTATTTTGCAACGAGTAAATGCAGGGGCATGTTGCATCCTGGTGAGCTTAAAACATCTATCATTTCAATTGCACTTTTTTCAATTTGATGCTGGTTTCACGTTTATAGGTCACACACATTCTTTGCGAAATGTTGGCATACGATCTCCAATCACATCTTTATTCCTTCACTGCAGACAATGACTGTACGTTTGGTGAACTGGAAGCCATCGCAGAGGAAATCCTTGACTCCTCAGAGAAAAGCGCTAATTCAACAAGTCCCAAGGAGAGCGCTCAGGATAAATCTTCCACTTTGTCAGCTACCCATGAAGAAGAAACAACTCATTACAAGGAAAGAGACACTGGTGCCGAGAGCGGACCCTCCAGCCTACAGCCAAAGGTCATTACTGGATACTTTAATTTCGATTACAGCAAGAATAACGAGCACCAGTCAGAGGGAGCAGAGTCTGCAACGCGAAATGACAGAAACAGTAAACAAACACGCGATCCCCATTATGATGCCACGTCTTACGAAAAATGCAATGAAAGCCGAATCATAATTCCTTCTGGCCCATCCCAAAATGATCAAAATGTATCTTCTGAAGAACAGCCTACGACACATAAAAATGACGTGGGCAAGCCAGTCAGTGCGATTGAGGTCACACATGCTGACACCAACATTCCTGAAGATACTTACTTTGTATTCAAGCAGAAGTTAGGCAAGATGCTGAAACTCACCGATGATGAGATGAAGGACTGCCTGAAAGGAGAAGGAGATCCTGACGTAGTAGCCATGCTCCATACGTGGAAGAAAAGGATCCGCCCGGCTTCGTTCCACTACCGTTCTGCCCTAGCAGAGGTTCTTCAAAACCTTCAACCTGAAGTGGCCGCCAAGATCATTGCGGGTTTGTTGTTATACATTGCCTAGTATTGGGTCTGTAACGTGTATTTGACCGATTCATGAACCAAAAAGGTATATTAATATCACGTAAAAGATGCATAGAAATATCGTCTCTCTGGTATAAAGGAACAATGACAATTCCCTAGAGTATGCTAGTGCTGAACAATGATTTTTCGATCATAGTTAACAGCCACGCACCAAGGTAAACAATTTTCTCCAAATTACTAGGCCTAGTTTCACTTTCCTATCGTTTGTACATTCACTTTAAATCTAGTTAATTATTGTAATCACACTGCGGATTGATAATCATCGTTGTATTCATATAGTTCATATAGATTTGCACCTGCTCCCCATTTCATGTATCTCATTCAATGTTTGTTCATTGCAGGTGACTTTTGTTCGAAGAAACTTTCATCCAGACTGGTCATTAACATGGTTGCCAAGATGAACGTAGACGAACGACAGGATCTGTGCAGATTACTGGGGTTGGACGGGAGGACAACAGGCTGGAAGGGCTCAGATGACGACTTGATCAAACAGATTCAAGATTGGATGAGGAAATGGGAAGAAAATATGAAGCCTTCATCCTGGAGTAGGTTCAAAGATGCCGTTCTACCCTTGGATGCTTCAAGGAGGCGCAGGGATTTCAATAACAAGTTGGTAGAACATGGATTCTTGGAGCTAGCTCACGAAATCATGATATTTGAAAGGCAAATACTGTCTTAACGAAGACCACATTTACCTGCTTAGGTCTATTTTGAGCGATACGAGTAAGAAATTAAGTTCACGAGGAGAAAAAAGCAACAAGAATACTACTTTAATTGTTACAGCGAGAGAGTCTATTATGTTAGTTACATGAATATTAAGAAGGAAACCGAGAGCGAGGATAAAGAGACTTGATGAAAATGTCAATATAATATAATTTATACATGATTCCTTTATTGCTCCTTGCCACGTCAATTTCTCCGACAGAAAAAAAAAATCACCGGCCACTTTTCAAAAAGTGCACTTCACTCCAACTACTCCTTTCAATATACAATATACTAAAGGTCGGCAGAGGAATTCTTTATAAGAATAGTTCAGTGAACTTTTTAAGAATATGTATGTGTAGGTGAGGAAGATATGTTTTTATACGAGTAATTGCAAGCACTAGATGGGACCATCGTATCAAAGTTAGTACATTTGGTACACATTTCACTCCACACTTCCAACCACACCAGTCTCTGTAATGTATTCGAGAATACGGTCAATTATCTGTGTACATTTTATACGTGTGACATATATTGAACATGTTTTCGTGTCCGTATGCAGGATGCACAACATGCCATCAAGTGAGATTGTACATACGCAATTTCAAGGACAACGAATTACTTTCGAAATATTTATAATTGTATTGGTAGTTTATATATAAACCCCTTTTCTGTATTTATTGTGTGCATGTATTTTTTGGCATTAGGTAGTTCACATTTAAAATATTGTTGTTCGTTTCGACAAAATCGTGGATCTCGGTTACATATAAATATAAGGAGATTGATATCAATCAATATTGGGGAAGGAAAAAAACGATTAGGAAGCCAGGTCGACAATGGCATTGGCCTAACTTTAGGTGTATATATTCCATATTAGATAAGGAACTAACATAAGTGAAGACACATTAGTATCATCCACTAACTAATTAAAGCATTTGTACATGCATCAATTTGACGCGTATTCGCACTATTCATTATCGAATTCGATTAACACTTTTTTGCAATATTCATATTATATTCATAATATTCATATAACATTTTGTGCCTATTTGTTCAATGTTTTAGAGAGATTACATCGACAAATACCGGTAAATACTGAATTAAAAGAGAATACGTTTACGCGTGAAAACTATAAAATAGCTATATCCTTCCACCTTTTTTAATCACACATTTCATGTTTAAATAAGTTTCATGTATATATATAATTATATATATATATATATATATGGAGGGAGGTGGGGGGGGGGGGGTAATACGCTTCATGTTTATCTCCGATGTTCTTATTAGTTCCTATCGTCATTCATCCATCGCCAACACAGCTTTATGTTTGTATATTGTGTGTATATCTTTATATATTTTACGCATTATATCTTTTACGCACTAACCAATTACATGGTGTCACATTTTTGGTTTCCTCCAATAGGCTCGTTATATTTTGGAGACGATTGTAAAAACACATTTCTAAGCTACTATTCGCAGCAATTTTGATTAATGACGGATGCTATATCAACGTAAATATTTATTGGTACTTGTAAGCTTCAGCAAAATAAATTACATAAAGAAATGAAATGCGTTTCATCGAAACGTATATTTTTCATCCTGGGCATGTATACATGTAATCTATTAAGTGCTTTGATTCTTGTCCTTCGTCGTAAGTACACACATTTTCGATGGCATCTCTCTCTCTCTCTTTATATATATATATATATATATATATATATATATATATATACATATTTAAGTTTGTGTAATTCATAATATTCGACAAATACATAGTAGTTGGACACTCTGCGCCTCATATATAAGCACTCATCTCAGTCAAGGCTTTGATTTGTAAAAATGGTTTAATCAAGAGTGTCGAGAGATTGTTATTATATGTGTACCAAGCTGCTCTTCGTGCTTTTAGTTTTGATACCAATATCAAACCCCTCTAAATGTAGTGACCACTACAACAACAAAATGTTTAAATATTTTCGTTTCTGGGCACCAAGGTTAATGATATATTGTGCGAAAGATACGCAAGGAACTGAATAATTGTGAAATGATCGGTTTCCATTTTTGTAGTACTAGGCACGTAGTAATCTTCCGTTCATATTGCTTAGATAGTTTGATATTGTTATTTGGGGAAGATGTATATGGTGTCTTTATTACTTCATTACAAGCTGTTGTCGCCAATCATTTGCTGTAATATTTAGTCAGCTGCAGATCAGAAATCGTAACGACGTCACCCATACAGCGTATCAAATCCCACTTACTTTCGATTATATAGCTGTGTTTTTATTTTAAGTACTGGTTAACATGGCACTATCACACTCTGCCAGACCTTCGACAATACGATAAACCATGTATGTGTATTTTTCACGTATGACAAAATGACAAAGAGTTACAATACATTATAAGTGTATAGGCCCTATTTGCTTTCAATGATATAATATGCAACATATTCTAAACACTAGCTTGCATTTCTTTTTTTGTAAGTATTACATGGTCCGCACATATAGCGTATAACGTTTTGTAATGTCATTCATACCGCCCATATAACGTTGCATGGTTTAAGAGAGAGAAAAACCACGGCAACCACAAAAATTCATGAAATGAAATGTGAAATATCAAAGCAGACATTTCATTCTCTATGCATTTGGTTTTGTTCTTTTTATCTAGCTTAATATATCATTTTCTGTATTTTTGTACAAGTTTCCTTATCTTCATACTTTGTACTCTTTTATGTATTCCAGTGAAGCATTAGAATCTCTAACATTCGACTGTAAACATGTTTGCAGAAAGAGCTCTTTACTTTACCGTACACATACGTATCATGAAGGATGATACGTACTAAGCATTTCGTACACGAAACAAGATGGATTTAAATGAACACACAATTGTCCGCGTCTGTTGAGAAGTTTTTCCGTGTGCTTAAAAAAACGAGATAATGCGCAGCACATCAAAGAACGAGACTAGTCACGTACGATTTTCCTTAGGTACACCGATAAGGAATCATGCAACTGTTCACTTGTCTAATTTTCCTTGAAAGCAATATACTTGTATATATAAAACAACGAGTTTTATCAGATACATCTTAATCACGTTTCAATATGCTGAAGGAATTTACTCCAAATTCATGATGTACTATAATGTAGATGAATTGTAAATATTATCGTGAACTTTTCATAGGGTAAAAGATTTATAATCCATGCAATTTACGAATCTTCTTTTTATGAATTCATATTTCATCAAAGTGCAATGTATTGAAAGATCAATTACATCTCAATGTATCAAAGTGACCACGCCATGTTTTCGTTTCTGGGCTATTGACATGTGTTCTCCTCAACTCTTTACGGGGCTCGTTCACATATTTGCACGGTCGGTGGAGCGGCGTACATACGAATTCGAACAGATACACGCAGGTCTATTCTATGTACTTACATGTAAGTAAAATAATAGATAGCATGAAAATGAGTGGGCACCATTGAAAAAAGGATTAATGTCCCTAGAGCGGTGTTTCCCTGAATATTGTGGGCGAGCCCTTGTTCCTTAAGTGAACTACCTCTTTACAAAACAAGAATGCTGTGTCTGATTTTAATTTAAAAAAAACTTAAATCCTGGCCTTTACGTCTTGATTACAACTGAAACCTGCATAAGAAGTTAAACCTAAGAAAATGAAGAACGATAAGATAATGTCCAAAGTTGAATATTTCCTATACCGGCAGTGATTATTTACGTCAAAGTGAAATAAGTAAATTATTTCAAGACTTCAAACAACTTGCATGATCAGAAAGGGCACTTAGTTTCCTCGATCTTTCCTAAATTAAACATTTCAGAAATTACAATCACGTAAAAGGTTATAGCCATTGACATACGACACATCGTATTCAGACCAGATGAACACTGCACCTACCAATTTAATGCGCCGGAGAGAAGCGTGGATCGTACCATATAAAGAGTTAATTGTGCCATCAATACGCTTTGTCGTGTATATGCTCATTTAAAAGTGCGTATTTGCTTTCAATGATAAAGTATGCCAAATATCTAAGTACTAGCTTGCATAGCGGACATATGTGGACCTATGACATAGGAAAAATAGCGAATAGCGTGTTTTAATGTCATTTATATGTAATGTCATTTATATTTGTCATTTATACCTTTGTTGGGTTCTAATTACCAGCCAAAAATGGGTATTAGAAACGTTTAATTACTGTAAGTTCAAAGATGATATCTTTCTTTTTATTCTGTGTTCTTAGAGCTAACATTCAAATGCATGTACAATAAAGTTATAAAATGTTAAACAATTGATTATCCGGACATCGGTTACATTAAGTGGAAGTATTGAGATTGTAAGGCATGCATTTATAGTTCAATAACACATATTATATTCATCTGTGTAAGATCCTCACATTGCTAAGTCATGTAAATCTCTTTGAATACTGGGTTTAATTGAATATAAGAGGGCGAAAACCTTGAAGCGGATAATCTACTAACACGACTTTACAATAAATTGCTAATTCACGGTCGAACTTGTTTCGGAAGTGCACGGAAGTAATCAATTTTCAACTGTAGCATTTGTATTGATTTGTACATATTCTGAAGAAAATTTTAGCTTTCAAACAATATTGCTATAACGCTTATCATTATTGTTTACATAAAATGCATTGTTGAATCTAAATGTATATAGCCTGCATCACTGCTTATTTTTTGCAAACGAGCTCTAGTCACGAAATGCACGTAGACTACATTACATACGTGATAAAACGCTCTCCCTCATGATGTGATTTTGATATGTGATATTTTCAATATCAATCCATTACCTGCCAAAGCAATGTCTCTACTCATTTAATTCGCTCATGTCATGAGAATATCAAATCAAAGTGATATGTTATCAATCATATCCTAAGTATTGTGTTCTCCTTTATTAGTGTTAGTGCGTGCTGTGGAAAATCTGAACAATTGCGTACTAATTCAATAATTCATGCAGATCATTGCCAATTTTGCCGGAGTGAGTCAAAACTGTAACTAACGGCTTTTCCGTTAAGAAATGTATTTAAGCGAAATAGATGCAGGCGATTAGTACAGAAGATAGCTGAAGGTAATACCGGACGTGATTGCCTATTTTATTGAAGTACCATACTTTGTTCTCGAGAGTGAACATGGTACAACCTCAAAAGAGAAAAAAAGATGTGAAGAACGCCTTGCATATAATACGTTCGAAGATGAAAAACATTGTCCAAATGTGTACTCTTCAAATCTAGCAAAGTATTAGGTTTGATTGTTGGTGAGTTGGCACGAAATTGATCTCATGTACAGTTTCTGAAGACTTGGGAAAGTTAATTGTTGCAAGAATTTGATTTTGACATGAAGGGTGTAAGAGGGAAGTGCGACTGTAAACTGCGCGTGGCCAGGGTTGCGATAATTCATCGATCATCCTGTGTATGTGTTTTGTACGGGTCCATTCGATCAAATGTAGGAAATTGAGCGGCAAGTTATGTACTATCGGAATATAAGGGCTTTCCTTTTTGTACAAAGATAAATTCGCAAACCCGTAGTTGGACAACTAGCATACTCCCTAAGCGATTGCCGTACACTACTTGAGCAAATGGTTTACATGTTGGTGACCCAAAGAAAAACGAGACATACTTGTGGACAAGTATCAGGTGGTCTGCATTGGCAAATTCATGCACAGACATGGGCTGGAAAATGCACGGTGAACTATAGACCTTCATTCGTGACACCAACTATCCATAAGCAATGTGAGACAGCGCTCAAGAAAGCTCATAGGGCACCTATTATACTAAAATTTCAGAGAATTTCCTAAATGGTAACATGTTTATGCTAACGTGATTAATAGTCATGTAAGAGAATGGGGTGAGAGAAAAAAGAATTGGAAAGAAAATCTCAAAGAGAATGACAAAGTGAGGCATAGAACAGAAGAAGATGGCAAAATAAACATTGCAAAAGGAATGCAAAAGTTGACCCTACCCACGCCAGGAATCGAACCGGGGGCCTCGAGATCTTAAAACGGCGCCTTACCTATTGAGCCACAAATCTTCCCATTCACTTAACACGTAATGCCCAGCAGGGGCTAGAATGATTAAGAAATCGATATTCAAGCTGAAATTTCACCATGATCCCGACATCTGATTAAAAAATGAAGACAACGTTCCGGAAAGCTCGTAGACTCAGCTACAACATACTGAAATTTCAGAGTGAAAGCTTGACATATTAGTGAGATACATCTCCTAGAAGCTCGTCATGTCATTTCATAAATACCACTTCCATTGACATAACACGGAAGTGCGATTTTGACATTCATGCGTATAATGAAATTTACACCGTGAAGACGTCATCAAAATGAAAAATGAAGGCAACTGCTACTATGGAGCGAGGTCTCAGCTACAACATACTGAAATTTGGGAGAAAATTGACCATGAATTACTGAGATACACAAAAGCGGGTAAAAAAGTTCATGACGTCATACATGAAAAATCATTTTTTCGATTCATATGGCAATATGATGACATCAACATAAATTCAAAAGGTTAATCGAACATTAAATCACATCTACATTTCCCACTCTTTTAGAATATTGAAAAAAAATTGGGGGTCACCGGCCATTCTAAAGAGCTATGGCCGATTGAAGGTAGTCATGTTTTTTGCAATATTTGCACACAAAAACGTATTGACGCACGCGCAGACTTTGAACTTTGACGCACTTGCACGACCTTGTTATTGCATGGAAATGGCTCAAAATGACAGGATGTGTTGTATGTAGTGTCAGTAACATGAATCCAGTAAAAAAAACAGAATTTTGACGTTTTGTTCGCGTTACGCACGAAAAAACGCGCGAACGCGCGCGCACGCGCGGAATTTTTTGAAATGCTAGAAATGGCCTGAAACATATGCAAAACAATTTTGAGTTGATTTGGAGCATTTTAAAATTTTGCGCGCGCGTTTTTGCACTAACGTACGCGTACGCGCGCGTTTTTTTTGAAAACATTAATTAGCTACTCATTAATTATATGCATGTCAAATTTCATTACACAGAGATGACCAGTTCTAGAGCTACATGAAGTAATAGTTTTTCATTAAACTGCTCGTAGATGACGTCACGATGACGTCATGACCTTGAAAATGTTGCTGTAACATGTTCACATATATGTCCATACATGATGAACATTTCATGAAATATGGCCAATGCATTGTTGAGATATCCATGTCACAAAAATTTGGAATAAAAATAAACGAGACATACTTGTGGACAAGTATCAGGTGGTCTGCATTGGCAAATTCATGCACAGACATGGGCTGGAAAATGCACGGTGAACTATAGACCTTCATTCGTGACACCAACTATCCATAAGCAATGTGAGACAGCGCTCAAGAAAGCTCATAGGGCACCTATTATACTAAAATTTCAGAGAATTTCCTAAATGGTAACATGTTTATGCTAACGTGATTAATAGTCATGTAAGAGAATGGGGTGAGAGAAAAAAGAATTGGAAAGAAAATCTCAAAGAGAATGACAAAGTGAGGCATAGAACAGAAGAAGATGGCAAAATAAACATTGCAAAAGGAATGCAAAAGTTGACCCTACCCACGCCAGGAATCGAACCGGGGGCCTCGAGATCTTAAAACGGCGCCTTACCTATTGAGCCACAAATCTTCCCATTCACTTAACACGTAATGCCCAGCAGGGGCTAGAATGATTAAGAAATCGATATTCAAGCTGAAATTTCACCATGATCCCGACATCTGATTAAAAAATGAAGACAACGTTCCGGAAAGCTCGTAGACTCAGCTACAACATACTGAAATTTCAGAGTGAAAGCTTGACATATTAGTGAGATACATCTCCTAGAAGCTCGTCATGTCATTTCATAAATACCACTTCCATTGACATAACACGGAAGTGCGATTTTGACATTCATGCGTATAATGAAATTTACACCGTGAAGACGTCATCAAAATGAAAAATGAAGGCAACTGCTACTATGGAGCGAGGTCTCAGCTACAACATACTGAAATTTGGGAGAAAATTGACCATGAATTACTGAGATACACAAAAGCGGGTAAAAAAGTTCATGACGTCATACATGAAAAATCATTTTTTCGATTCATATGGCAATATGATGACATCAACATAAATTCAAAAGGTTAATCGAACATTAAATCACATCTACATTTCCCACTCTTTTAGAATATTGAAAAAAAATTGGGGGTCACCGGCCATTCTAAAGAGCTATGGCCGATTGAAGGTAGTCATGTTTTTTGCAATATTTGCACACAAAAACGTATTGACGCACGCGCAGACTTTGAACTTTGACGCACTTGCACGACCTTGTTATTGCATGGAAATGGCTCAAAATGACAGGATGTGTTGTATGTAGTGTCAGTAACATGAATCCAGTAAAAAAAACAGAATTTTGACGTTTTGTTCGCGTTACGCACGAAAAAACGCGCGAACGCGCGCGCACGCGCGGAATTTTTTGAAATGCTAGAAATGGCCTGAAACATATGCAAAACAATTTTGAGTTGATTTGGAGCATTTTAAAATTTTGCGCGCGCGTTTTTGCACTAACGTACGCGTACGCGCGCGTTTTTTTTGAAAACATTAATTAGCTACTCATTAATTATATGCATGTCAAATTTCATTACACAGAGATGACCAGTTCTAGAGCTACATGAAGTAATAGTTTTTCATTAAACTGCTCGTAGATGACGTCACGATGACGTCATGACCTTGAAAATGTTGCTGTAACATGTTCACATATATGTCCATACATGATGAACATTTCATGAAATATGGCCAATGCATTGTTGAGATATCCATGTCACAAAAATTTGGAATAAAAATAAACGAGACATACTTGTGGACAAGTATCAGGTGGTCTGCATTGGCAAATTCATGCACAGACATGGGCTGGAAAATGCACGGTGAACTATAGACCTTCATTCGTGACACCAACTATCCATAAGCAATGTGAGACAGCGCTCAAGAAAGCTCATAGGGCACCTATTATACTAAAATTTCAGAGAATTTCCTAAATGGTAACATGTTTATGCTAACGTGATTAATAGTCATGTAAGAGAATGGGGTGAGAGAAAAAAGAATTGGAAAGAAAATCTCAAAGAGAATGACAAAGTGAGGCATAGAACAGAAGAAGATGGCAAAATAAACATTGCAAAAGGAATGCAAAAGTTGACCCTACCCACGCCAGGAATCGAACCGGGGGCCTCGAGATCTTAAAACGGCGCCTTACCTATTGAGCCACAAATCTTCCCATTCACTTAACACGTAATGCCCAGCAGGGGCTAGAATGATTAAGAAATCGATATTCAAGCTGAAATTTCACCATGATCCCGACATCTGATTAAAAAATGGAGACAACGTTCCGGAAAGCTCGTAGACTCAGGTACAACATACTGAAATTTCAGAGTGAAAGCTTGACATATTAGTGAGATACATCTCCTAGAAGCTCGTCATGTCATTTCATAAATACCACTTCCATTGACATAACACAGAAGTGCGATTTTGACACTCATGCGTATAATGAAATTTACACCGTGAAGACGTCATCAAAATGAAAAATTAAAGGCAACTTCTACTATAGAGCGAGGTCTCAGCTACAACATACTGAAATTTGGGAGAAAATTGACCATGAATTACTGAGATACACAAAAGCGGGTAAAAATGTTCATGACGTCATACATGAAAAATCATTTTTTCGATTCATATGGCAATATGATGACATCAACATAAATTTAAAAGGTAAATCGAACATTAAATCACATCTACATTTCCCACTCTTTCAGAATATTGAAAAAAAATTGGGGGTCACCGGCCATTCTGAAGAGCTATGGCCGATTGAAGGTAGTCATGTTTTTTGCAATATTTGCACACAAAAACGTATTGACGCACGCGCAGACTTTGAACTTTGACGCACCCGCACGACCTTGTTATTGCATGGAAATGGCTCAAAATGACAGGATGTGTTGTATGTAGTGTCAGTAACATGAATCCAGTAAAAAAACAGAATTTTGACGTTTTGTTCGCGTTACGCACGAAAAAACGCGCGAACGCGCGCGCACGCGCGGAAATTTTTGAAATGCTAGAAATGGCCTGAAACATATGCAAAACAATTTTGAGTTGATTTGGAGCATTTTAAAATTTTGCGCGCGCGTTTTTGCACTAACGTACGCGTACGCGCGCGTTTTTTTTCAATAAAATTTATTAGCTACTCATTAATTATATGCACGTCAAATTTCATTACACAGAGATGACCAGTTCTAGAGCTACATGAGGTAATAGTTTTTCATTAAACTGCTCGTA
Source organism: Arbacia lixula (assembly GCA_963669155.1). Classification (NCBI taxonomy): domain Eukaryota; kingdom Metazoa; phylum Echinodermata; class Echinoidea; order Arbacioida; family Arbaciidae; genus Arbacia; species Arbacia lixula. Next base: position 6,403,828 of record OZ022587.1, on the reverse strand, counting down.
GATGACGTCACGATGACGTCATGACCTTGAAAATGTTGCTGTAACATGTTCACATATATGTCCATACATGATGAACATTTCATGAAATATGGCCTATGCATTGTTGAGATATCCATGTCACAAAAATTTGGAATAAAAATAAACGAGACATACTTGTGGACAAGTATCAGGTGGTCTGCATTGGCAAATTCATGCACAGACATGGGCTGGAAAATGCACGGTGAACTATAGACCTTCATTCGTGACACCAACTATCCATAAGCAATGTGAGACAGCGCTCAAGAAAGCTCATAGGGCACCTATTATACTAAAATTTCAGAGAATTTCCTAAATGGTAACATGTTTATGCTAACGTGATTAATAGTCATGTAAGAGAATGGGGTGAGAGAAAAAAGAATTGGAAAGAAAATCTCAAAGAGAATGACAAAGTGAGGCATAGAACAGAAGAAGATGGCAAAATAAACATTGCAAAAGGAATGCAAAAGTTGACCCTACCCACGCCAGGAATCGAACCGGGGGCCTCGAGATCTTAAAACGGCGCCTTACCTATTGAGCCACAAATCTTCCCATTCACTTAACACGTAATGCCCAGCAGGGGCTAGAATGATTAAGAAATCGATATTCAAGCTGAAATTTCACCATGATCCCGACATCTGATTAAAAAATGGAGACAACGTTCCGGAAAGCTCGTAGACTCAGGTACAACATACTGAAATTTCAGAGTGAAAGCTTGACATATTAGTGAGATACATCTCCTAGAAGCTCGTCATGTCATTTCATAAATACCACTTCCATTGACATAACACAGAAGTGCGATTTTGACACTCATGCGTATAATGAAATTTACACCGTGAAGACGTCATCAAAATGAAAAATTAAAGGCAACTTATACTATAGAGCGAGGTCTCAGCTACAACATACTGAAATTTGGGAGAAAATTGACCATGAATTACTGAGATACACAAAAGCGGGTAAAAATGTTCATGACGTCATACATGAAAAATCATTTTTTCGATTCATATGGCAATATGATGACATCAACATAAATTTAAAAGGTAAATCGAACATTAAATCACATCTACATTTCCCACTCTTTCAGAATATTGAAAAAAAATTGGGGGTCACCGGCCATTCTGAAGAGCTATGGCCGATTGAAGGTAGTCATGTTTTTTGCAATATTTGCACACAAAAACGTATTGACGCACGCGCAGACTTTGAACTTTGACGCACCCGCACGACCTTGTTATTGCATGGAAATGGCTCAAAATGACAGGATGTGTTGTATGTAGTGTCAGTAACATGAATCCAGTAAAAAAACAGAATTTTGACGTTTTGTTCGCGTTACGCACGAAAAAACGCGCGAACGCGCGCGCACGCGCGGAAATTTTTGAAATGCTAGAAATGGCCTGAAACATATGCAAAACAATTTTGAGTTGATTTGGAGCATTTTAAAATTTTGCGCGCGCGTTTTTGCACTAACGTACGCGTACGCGCGCGTTTTTTTTTCAATAAAATTTATTAGCTACTCATTAATTATATGCACGTCAAATTTCATTACACAGAGATGACCAGTTCTAGAGCTACATGAGGTAATAGTTTTTCATTAAACTGCTCGTAGATGACGTCACGATGACGTCATGACCTTGAAAATGTTGCTGTAACATGTTCACATATATGTCCATACATGATGAACATTTCATGAAATATGGCCTATGCATTGTTGAGATATCCATGTCACAAAAATTTGGAATAAAAATAAACGAGACATACTTGTGGACAAGTATAAGGTGGTCTGCATTGGCAAATTCATGCACTGACATGGGCTAGAAAATGCACGGTGATATGGACCTTCAATCGTGACACCATCTATTCATAAGCAATCATGCAGAGACTCCGCTCAAGAAAGTTCAGAGCGCACCTACAATGTCTACTAACGTACATTTCAGAGACATGCCAAAATGGTTACATGTATATTGTGCTAACATGTAATTAATAGCCACGTAAGATAAAGGGGCGAGAGAAAACGAATGGGAAAGAAAATCTCAAAGAGAATGACAAAATGAGGGATAGAACAGAAGAAGATGGCAAAAAAAGCATTGTAAAATGAATGCAAAAGTTTACCCTACCCACTCCAGGAATCGAACCGGGGGCCTCGAGATCTTAAAACGCGGCGCCTTACCAATTGAGCCACACATCTTCCCATTCACTTAACACGTAATGCCCAGCAGATTAAGAAATTGATATTCAAGATAAAATTTCGCCATGATCGCTACATCTGATTAAAAAATAAAGACACGTCCCCGAAAGCTAGTAGACTCAGCTACAACATACTTAAATTTCAGAGTAACAGAATTGAACATAAGCGAGATACAGCTCCTAGAAGATCGTGATGTCATTTAATAAATACCCCTTCCATTGACATAACACTTACATACAATCGATTTTGACATAAATGTCTATAATCAAATTTATACCATGAAGATGGAATCCTATTGAAATATTAGGGCTAATTTCTCATAGAGCAATGTCTCAGCTATCACATACTGAAATTTGGAACAAAATTGACCAAAGATTACTGAGATACGCAAGAACGGGTAAAAAAGTTTATGAAGTCATACATGAAAATTGATTTTTTCGATTCATATGGCAATATGATGACGTTACAATGTATTTAACGATCAAATGATACATGAAATAGCATCTACAGTCCCCACTCTTTCAAAATATGAAAAAAAAATGGGGGTCACCAGCCATTCTGAGGAGCTATGGCCGATTGAAGGTGGTCATGTTTTTTGCAATATTTGCACACAAAAACGTATTGACGCACGCGCGGACTTTGAACTTTGACGCACCAGCACGACCTTATTATTGCATGGAAATGGCTCAAAATTTCAGGATGTGTTGTTTGCAGTGTCAGAAACATGAATCCAGTGAAAAAATGGTTTTCCGACGTTGTGTTTGCTAAACGCACGGAAAAACGCGCGCGCGCGCGCGTACGCGCGGAAATTTGAAAAATGCTAGAAATGGCCTCAAACATATGCAAAACAATTTCTAGTTGATTTGGAGCATTTTTTTATTTTACGCGCGCGTTAATGCACTAACGTACGCGTACGCGCGCGTTTTTTTTCATTGAAATTAATTGTCTTGTCATTAATTATATACATGCCAAATTTCATTACACAGAGATGAACGGTTTTAGAGCTACATGAAATAATAGATTTTCATTAAATTGCTCGTGCATGACGTCACGATTATGTAATGACCTTGAAAATGTTCCTGGAACATGTTCACATATATACCTATACATGATGAACATTTGATGAAACATGGTCAATGCATTGTTGAGATATCCATGTCACAAAAAATAGGAATAAAAATAAATAATAATAATAAAGAAAGAAAATTCGGACAAAAACAAGAGGTGATCTGCCATGGCATGGCAGACCACCTAATAAACGAGACATACTTGTGGACAAGTATAAGGTGGTCTGCATTGGCAAATTCATGCACTGACATGGGCTGGTAAATGCACGTTCATAAAACATCGCCTTACCCATTGAGCCACAAATCTTCGCATTCACTTTTTACGTAATGCCCGAAGGCAGTGGCTAGAATGATTAAGAAATCGATATTCAAGGTTAAATTTCACCATGATCCCGACATCTGATTTAAAAGTGAAGATGACGACTCCGAAAGCTAGTAGACCCAGCTACAACATACTAAAATTTCAGAGTAACAGATTCAAACATCAGCGAGATATAGCTCCTAGTAGGTCGTCATGTCATTTCATAAATACTCCTTCCATTGACATAACACGTACATGCGTCCAATTATTACACCAATGCATATAATGGTATTTACACCACGAAAACGTCATCAAAATAACAAATAAATGAAAATTATCTATAGAGGAAGGTCTCAGCTATAACATAGTGAAGTTTGGGAGGAAATTGACCAAGGATTACTGAGATATCCAAAAGCGGGTAAAAAAGGTCATGACGTCATAATTGAAAATTCATTTTTTCAATTTACAAGGCAATATGATGACGTCACGATGTATTTACCGGTAAAATGACATATGAAATGACATCTACATTTCATACTCTTTCGAAATATAAAAAAAAAATTGGGGGTCACCGGCCATTCTGAAGAGCTATGGCCGATTGAAAGTAGTCATGTTTTTTGCAATATTTGCACACAAAAACGTATTGACGCACGCGCAGACTTTGAACTTTGACGCACCCGCACGACCTTGTTATTGCATGGAAATGGCTCAAAATGACAGGATGTGTTGTATGTAGTGTCAGTAACATGAATCCGGTATAAAAACGGAATTTTGACGTTTTGTTTGCGTTACGCACGGAAAAACGCGCGAACGCGCGCGCACGCGCGGAAATTTTTGAAATGCTGGAAATGGCCTAAAACATATGCAAAACAATTTTGAGTTGATTTAGAGCATTTTAAAACTTTGCGTGCGCGTTTTTGCACTAACGTACGCGTACGCGCGCGTTTTTATTTATTAAGATTATTTGCCTTATTTTTAATTTCATGCATGTCAAATTTCATTACATATCAATGATTGGTTCAAGAGATATATCTAATAATCGATTTTCATTAAATTGCTCGTAGATGACGTCACGATGACGTCATGACCTTGAAAATGTTGCTGGAACATGTTCACGTACATGTTCATACATGATGAAGATTTCATGAAAAATGGCCAATGCATTGTTGAGATATCCATGCCACAAAAATTTGGAATAAAAATAAATAAATAATAAAGAAAGAAAAATCGGACAAAAACAAGAGGTGATCTGCCATGGCATGGCAGACCACCTAATAAAGAAAGAAAATTCTAACGAAATTAAGAGGTGATCTGTCGTTGGCGACAGACCACCTAATAAATAAACGAGACATACTTGTGGACAAGTATAAGGTGGTCTGCATTGGCAAATTTGTGCACAGACATGGTATGGTAAATGCACGGCGACACCATCGTCTTTCCATGATGACACCATCTATTTATTAGAAATCAGAGGCAACGCTCAAGAAAACTCATAAAGCCACGTACAATATACTAACATTTCAGAGACTTGACAAAATGATCACACCTTCCATTGACATAACACGTACATGAGTCCGTTTATGACACTAATGCGTATAATGAAATTTATACCATGAGGACATCAAGAAAATGACAAATGAAGGAAATTCATCTATAGAAGAAGGTCTCAGCTATAACATAGTGAAATTTGGGAGGAAGTTGACAAAGGATTACTGAGATATGCAAAAGCGGGTAAAAAAGTTCATGACGTCATAATTGAAAATTCATTTTTTCGATTCATATGGCAATATGATGACGTCACGATGTACTTACCGGTAAAATGACACATGAAATCACATTTACATTTCATACTCTTTCCAAATATTAAAAAATAAATGGGGGTCACCGGCCATTCTAAAGAGCTATGGCCGATTGAAGGTAGTCATGTTTCTTGCAATATTTGCACACAAAAACGTATTGACGCACGCGCAGACTTTCAACTTTGACGTACCCGCACGACCTTGTTATTGCATGGAAATGGCTCAAAATTGCAGGGTGTGTCATTTGTATTGTCAAAGACATGAAACCATTAAAAAATTGGAATTTTGAGGCTGCGTACGCGCTACGCACGAAAAAACGCGCGAACGCGCGCGCACGCGCGGAAATTTTTTAAATGCTAGAAATGGGCTGAAACATATGCAAAACAATTTTGAGTTGATCTAGAGCATTTTAAAATTTTGCGCGCACGTTTTTGCACTAACGTACGCGTACGCGCGCGTTTTTATTTGATGAAAAATTTTGTCGTATCATTAATTTTATGCATGTCAAATTTCATCACATATAAATGATCGGTTCAAGAGATATATTCACAAATCGATTTTCATTAAATTGCTCGTAGATGACGTCACGATTATGTAATGACCTTGGAATTGTTGCGGGCACATGTTCACATGTATACCTATACATGACGAAAATTTCATGAAACATGGTTCATGCATTGTTGAGATATACATGCCACAAAAAAGTGGGGGGTATGGAATAAAAATAACGAGACATACTTGTGGACAAGTATAAGGTGGTCTGCATTGGCAAATTCATGCACAGACACGGGCTAGAAAATGCACGGTGAACTATAGACCTTCAATCGTGACACCATCTATTCATAAGCAATCAGAGACTCCGCTCAAGAAAGCTCAGAGCGCACCTACAATGTCTACTAACGCCTAAATGGTTACATGTATATTGTGCTAACATGTAATGAATAGCCACGTAAGATAAAGGGGCGAGAGAAAACGAATGGGAAAGAAAATCTCAAAGAGAATGACAAAGTGAGGGATAGAACAGAAGAAGATGGCAAAAAAAAAAAGAACATTGTAAAAGGAATGCAAAAATTTACCCTACCCACTCCAGGAATCGAACCGGGGGCCTCGAGATCTTAAAACGCGGCGCCTTACCAATTGAGCCACACATCTTCCCATTCACTTAACACGTAATGCCCAGCAGGGGCTAGAATGATTAAGAAATTGATATTCAAGCTGAAATTTCGCTATGATCGCGACATTTGATTAAAAAAAAAAAGATAACGTCCTCGAAAGCTAGTAGACTCAGCTACAACATACTAAAATTTCAGAGTAACAGAATTGAACATAAGTGAGATACAGCTCCTAGAAGATCGTCATGTCATTTAATAAATACCCCTTCCATTGACATAACACGTTCATACGATCGATTTTGACATTAATGTCTATAATCAAATTTATACCATAAAGATGGAATCCTATTGAAATAGAAGGGCTAATTTCTCATAGAGCAATGTCTCAGCTATCAAATACTGAAATTTGGAAGAAAATTGACCAAGGATTACTGAGATACTCAAGAACGGGTAAAAAAGTTTATGACGTCATACATGAAAATTAATTTTTTCGATTCATATGGCAATATGATAATGTCACGATGTTTTTAACGACCAAATGATACATGAAATAGCATCTATAATTCCCACTCTTTCCAAATATTAAAAAGAAAATGGGGGTCACCGGCCATTTTAAAGAGCTATGGCCGATTGAAGGTAGTCATGTTTTTTGCAATATTTGCACACAAAAACGTATTGACGCACGCGCAGACTTTCAACTTTGACGTACCCGCACGACCTTGTTATGGCATGGAAATGGGTCAAAATTGCAGGATGTGTTGTTTGTAGTGTCAGAGACGTGAAACCAGTAAAAAAATGGAATTTTGAGGCTGCGTACGCGTTACGCACGAAAAAACGCGCGAACGCGCGCACACGCGCGGAAATTTTTGAGACGTTTTAAATGACCTGAAACATATGCAAAACAATTTTGAGTTGATTTGGAGCATTTTAAAATTTTGCGCGCGCGATTTTGCTTTAACGCACACGTACGCGCGCGTTTTTATTCATTAAAATTCATTGTTACATCATTAACTTTATGCATGTTAATTTTCATTGGCTAAATATGATCAGTTCTGGAGATATGAACGCTAATAGGTTTTCATTAAATTGCTCGTAGATGACGTCACGATTATGCCATGACCTTGAAAATGTTATTTTCGCAAGTTCACATGTATACCTATACATGGTGAAAATATCATAAGACATGACAAGTGCATTCTTGAGATATCTATGCCACAAAAAAGTGGGGGGCAAGGAATAAAAATAAGAAAGAAGATTCTGACGAAATTAGAAGGTGATCTGTCGGTGCACGACAGACCACCTAAAAAGAAAGAAGATTCTGACGAAATTAAAAGGTGATCTGCCATGGCATGGCAGACCACCTAATAACGAGACATACTTGTGGACAAGTATCAGGTGGTCTGCATTGGCAAATTCATGCACAGACATGGGCTGGAAAATGCACGGTGAACTATAGACCTTCATTCGTGACACCAACTATCCATAAGCAATGTGAGACAGCGCTCAAGAAAGCTCATAGGGCACCTATTATACTAAAATTTCAGAGAATTTCCTAAATGGTAACATGTTTATGCTAACGTGATTAATAGTCATGTAAGAGAATGGGGTGAGAGAAAAAAGAATTGGAAAGAAAATCTCAAAGAGAATGACAAAGTGAGGCATAGAACAGAAGAAGATGGCAAAATAAACATTGCAAAAGGAATGCAAAAGTTGACCCTACCCACGCCAGGAATCGAACCGGGGGCCTCGAGATCTTAAAACGGCGCCTTACCTATTGAGCCACAAATCTTCCCATTCACTTAACACGTAATGCCCAGCAGGGGCTAGAATGATTAAGAAATCGATATTCAAGCTGAAATTTCACCATGATCCCGACATCTGATTAAAAAATGGAGACAACTTTCCGGAAACTCGTAGACTCAGCTACAACATACTGAAATTTCAGAGTGAAAGCTTGACATATTAGTGAGATACATCTCCTAGAAGCTCGTCATGTCATTTCATAAATACCACTTCCATTGACATAACACGGAAGTGCGATTTTGACGTTCATGCGTATAATGAAATTTACACCGTGAAGACGTCATCAAAATGAAAAATGAAGGCAACTCCTACTATGGAGCGAGGTCTCAGCTACAACATACTGAAATTTGGGAGAAAATTGACCATGAATTACTGAGATACACAAAAGCGGGTAAAAAAGTTCATGACGTCATACATGAAAAATCATTTTTTCGATTCATATGGCAATATGATGACATCAACATAAATTTAAAAGGTAAATCGAACATTAAATCACATCTACATTTCCCACTCTTTCAGAATATTGAAAAAAAATTGGGGGTCACCGGCCATTCTGAAGAGCTATGGCCGATTGAAGGTAGTCATGTTTTTTGCAATATTTGCACACAAAAACGTATTGACGCACGCGCAGACTTTGAACTTTGACGCACCCGCACGACCTTGTTATTGCATGGAAATGGCTCAAAATGACAGGATGTGTTGTATGTAGTGTCAGTAACATGAATCCAGTAAAAAAACAGAATTTTGACGTTTTGTTCGCGTTACGCACGAAAAAACGCGCGAACGCGCGCGCACGCGCGGAAATTTTTGAAATGCTAGAAATGGCCTGAAACATATGCAAAACAATTTTGAGTTGATTTGGAGCATTTTAAAATTTTGCGCGCGCGTTTTTGCACTAACGTACGCGTACGCGCGCGTTTTTTTTCAATGAAATTAATTAGCTACTCATTAATTATATGCATGTCAAATTTCATTACACAGAGATGACCAGTTCTAGAGCTACATGAGGTAATAGTTTTTCATTAAACTGCTCGTAGATGACGTCACGATGACGTCATGACCTTGAAAATGTTGCTGTAACATGTTCACATATATGTCCATACATGATGAACATTTCATGAAATATGGCCAATGCATTGTTGAGATATCCATGTCACAAAAATTTGGAATAAAAATAAACGAGACATACTTGTGGACAAGTATAAGGTGGTCTGCATTGGCAAATTCATGCACTGACATGGGCTAGAAAATGCACGGTGATATGGACCTTCAATCATGACACCATCTATTCATAAGCAATCAGAGACTCCGCTCAAGAAAGCTCATAGCGCACCTACAATGTCTACTAACGTACATTTCAGAGACATGCCTAAATGGTTACATGTATATTGTGCTAACATGTAATTAATAGCCACGTAAGATAAAGGGGCGAGAGAAAACGAATGGGAAAGAAATTAAATCTCAAAGAGAAAGACAAAGTGGGGGATAGAACAGAAGAAGATGGCAAAAGAAACATTGTAAAAGGAATGCGAAAATTTACCCTACCCACTCCAGGAATCGAACCGGGGGCCTCGAGATCTTAAAACGCGGCGCCTTACCAATTGAGCCACACATCTTCCCATTCACTTAACACGTAATGCCCAGCAGGGGCTAGAATGATTAAGAAATTGATATTCAAGATGAAATTTCGCCATGATCGCGACATCTGATTGAAAAATAAAGATGACGTCCCCGAAAGCTAGTAGACTCAGCTACAACATACTAAAATTTCAGAGTAACAGAATTGAACATAAGCGAGATACAGCTCCTAGAAGATCGTCATGTCATATAATAAATACCCCTTCCATTGACATAACACGTACTTACGATCGATTTTGACATTAATGTCTATAATCAAATTCATACCATGAAGATAGAATCCTATTGAAATATTAGGGCTACTTTCTCATAGAGCAATGTCTCAGCTATCACATACTGAAATTTGGAACAAAATTGACCAAAGATTACTGAGATACGCAAGAACGGGTAAAAAAGTTTATGACGTCATACATGAAAATTGATTTTTTCGATTCATATGGCAATATGATGACGTTACGATGTATTTAACGACCAAATGGGACATGAAATAGCATCTAAAGTTCCCACTCTTTCAAAATATGAAAAAAAAATTGGGGGTCACCAGCCATTCTGAGGAGCTATGGCCGATTGAAGGTGGTCATGTTTTTGCACACAAAAACGTATTGACGCACGCGCGGACTTTGAACTTTGACGCACCCGCACGACCTTATTATTGCATAGAAATGGCTCAAAATTTCAGGATGTGTTGTTTGCAGTGTCAGAAACATGAATCTAGTGAAAAAACGGTTTTCCGACGTTGCGTTTGCTAAACGCACGGAAAAACGCGCGCGCGCGCGCGTACGCGCGGAAATTTGAAAAATGCTAGAAATGGCCTCAAACATATGCAAAACAATTTCTAGTTGATTTGGAGCATTTTTTTATTTTACGCGCGCGTTAATGCACTAACGTACGCGTACGCGCGCGTTTTTTTTCATTGAAATTAATTGTCTTGTCATTAATTATATACATGCCAAATTTCATTACACAGAGATGAACGGTTTTAGAGCTACATGAAATAATAGGTTTTCATTAAATTGCTCGTGCATGACGTCACGATTACGTAATGACCTTGAAAATGTTCCTGTGACATGTTCACATATATACCTACACATGATGAACATTTGATGAAACATGGTCCATGCATTGTTGAGATATCCATGTCACAAAAAATAGGAATAAAAATAAATAATAATAATAATAATAATAAAGAAAGAAAATTCGGACAAAAACAAGAGGTGATCTGCCATGGCATGGCAGACCACCTAATAAAGAAAGAAAATTCTAACGAAATTAAGAGGTGATCTGTCGTTGGCGACAGACCACCTAATAAAGAAAGAAAATTCTAACGAAATTAAGAGGTGATCTGTCGTTGGCGACAGACCACCTAATAAATAAAGAAAGAAAATTCTAACGAAATTAAGAGGTGATCTGTCGTTGGCGACAGACCACCTAACGAGACATACTTGTGGACAAGTATAAGCTGGACTATAGACCTTCATTCGTAACACCATCTATCCATAAGCAATGTGAGACATCGCTCAAGAAAGCTCATAGGGCACCTATTATACTAAAATTTCAGAGAATTTCCTAAATGGTAACATGTTTATGCTAACGTGATTAATAGTCATGTAAGAGAATGGGGTGAGAGAAAAAAGAATTGGAAAGAAAATCTCAAAGAGAATGACAAAGTGAGGCATAGAACAGAAGAAGATGGCAAAATAAACATTGCAAAAGGAATGCAAAAGTTGACCCTACCCACGCCAGGAATCGAACCGGGGGCCTCGAGATCTTAAAACGGCGCCTTACCTATTGAGCCACAAATCTTCCCATTCACTTAACACGTAATGCCCAGCAGGGGCTAGAATGATTAAGAAATCGATATTCAAGCTGAAATTTCACCATGATCCCGACATCTGATTAAAAAATGGAGACAACGTTCCGGAAAGCTCGTAGACTCAGCTACAACATACTGAAATTTCAGAGTGAAAGCTTGACATATTAGTGAGATACATCTCCTAGAAGCTCGTCATGTCATTTCATAAATACCACTTCCATTGACATAACACGGAAGTGCGATTTTGACATTCATGCGTATAATGAAATTTACACCGTGAAGACGTCATCAAAATGAAAAATGAAGGCAACTCCTACCATGGAGCGAGGTCTCAGCTACAACATACTGAAATTTGGGAGAAAATTGACCATGAATTACTGAGATACACAAAAGCGGGTAAAAAAGTTCATGACGTCATACATGAAAAATCATTTTTTCGATTCATATGGCAATATGATGACATCAACATAAATTTAAAAGGTAAATCGAACATTAAATCACATCTACATTTCCCACTCTTTCAGAATATTGAAAAAAAATTGGGGGTCACCGGCCATTCTGAAGAGCTATGGCCGATTGAAGGTAGTCATGTTTTTTGCAATATTTGCACACAAAAACGTATTGACGCACGCGCAGACTTTGAACTTTGACGCACCCGCACGACCTTGTTATTGCATGGAAATGGCTCAAAATGACAGGATGTGTTGTATGTAGTGTCAGTAACATGAATCCAGTAAAAAAACAGAATTTTGACGTTTTGTTCGCGTTACGCACGAAAAAACGCGCGAACGCGCGCGCACGCGCGGAAATTTTTGAAATGCTAGAAATGGCCTGAAACATATGCAAAACAATTTTGAGTTGATTTAGAGCATTTTAAAATTTTGCGCGCGCGTTTTTGCACTAACGTACGCGTACGCGCGCGTTTTTTTTCAATGAAATTAATTAGCTACTCATTAATTATATGCATGTTAAATTTCATTACACAGAGATGACCAGTTCTAGAGCTACATGAGGTAATAGTTTTTCATTAAACTGCTCGTAGATGACGTCACGATGACGTCATGACCTTGAAAATGTTGCTGTAACATGTTCACATATATGTCCATACATGATGAACATTTCATGAAATATAGCCTATGCATTGTTGAGATATCCATGTCACAAAAATTTGGAATAAAAATAAATAAATAATAAATAAATAAATAATAAAGAAAGAAAATTCTAACGAAATTAAGAGGTGATCTGTCGTTGGCGACAGACCACCTAATAAACGAGACATACTTGTGGACAAGTATCAGGTGGTCTGCATTGGCAAATTCATGCACAGACATGGGCTGGAAAATGCACGGTGAACTATAGACCTTCATTCGTGACACCAACTATCCATAAGCAATGTGAGACAGCGCTCAAGAAAGCTCATAGGGCACCTATTATACTAAAATTTCAGAGAATTTCCTAAATGGTAACATGTTTATGCTAACGTGATTAATAGTCATGTAAGAGAATGGGGTGAGAGAAAAAAGAATTGGAAAGAAAATCTCAAAGAGAATGACAAAGTGAGGCATAGAACAGAAGAAGATGGCAAAATAAACATTGCAAAAGGAATGCAAAAGTTGACCCTACCCACGCCAGGAATCGAACCGGGGGCCTCGAGATCTTAAAGCGGCGCCTTACCTATTGAGCCACAAATCTTCCCATTCACTTAACACGTAATGCCCAGCAGGGGCTAGAATGATTAAGAAATCGATATTCAAGCTGAAATTTCACCATGATCCCGACATCTGATTAAAAAATGGAGACAACGTTTCGGAAAGCTCGTAGACTCAGCTACAACATACTGAAATTTCAGAGTGAAAGCTTGACATATTAGTGAGATACATCTCCTAGAAGCTCGTCATGTCATTTCATAAATACCACTTCCATTGACATAACACGGAAGTGCGATTTTGACATTCATGCGTATAATGAAATTTACACCGTGAAGACGTCATCAAAATGAAAAATGAAGGCAACTTCTACTATGGAGCGAGGTCTCAGCTACAACATACTGAAATTTGGGAGAAAATTGACCATGAATTACTGAGATACACAAAAGCGGGTAAAAAAGTTCATGACGTCATACATGAAAAATCATTTTTTCGATTCATATGGCAATATGATGACATCAACATAAATTTAAAAGGTAAATCAAACATTAAATCACATCTACATTTCCCACTCTTTCAGAATATTGAAAAAAAATTGGGGGTCACCGGCCATTCTGAAGAGCTATGGCCGATTGAAGGTAGTCATGTTTTTTGCAATATTTGCACACAAAAACGTATTGACGCACGCGCAGACTTTGAACTTTGACGCACCCGCACGACCTTGTTATTGCATGGAAATGGCTCAAAATGACAGGATGTGTTGTATGTAGTGTCAGTAACATGAATCCAGTAAAAAAACGGAATTTTGACGTTTTGTTCGCGTTACGCACGAAAAAACGCGCGAACGCGCGCGCACGCGCGGAAATTTTCGAAATGCTAGAAATGGCCTGAAACATATGCAAAACAATTTTGAGTTGATTTGGAGCATTTTAAAATTTTGCGCGCGCGTTTTTGCACTAAAGTACACGTACGCGCGCGTTTTTTTTCAATGAAATTAATTAGCTACTCATTAATTATATGCATGTTAAATTTCATTACACAGAGATGACCAGTTCTATAGCTACATGAGGTAATAGTTTTTCATTAAACTGCTCGTAGATGACGTCACGATGACGTCATGACCTTGAAAATGTTGCTGTAACATGTTCACATATATGTCCATACATGATGAACATTTCATGAAATATGGCTTATGCATTGTTGAGATATCCATGTCACAAAAATTTGGAATAAAAATAAATAAATAATAAATAAAGAAAGAAAATTCTAACGAAATTAAGAGGTGATCTGTCGTTGGCGACAGACCACCTAACGAGACATACTTGTGGACAAGTATCAGGTGGTCTGCATTGGCAAATTCATGCACAGACATGGGCTGGAAAATGCACGGTGAACTATAGACCTTCATTCGTGACACCAACTATCCATAAGCAATGTGAGACAGCGCTCAAGAAAGCTCATAGGGCACCTATTATACTAACATTTCAGAGAATTTCCTAAATGGTAACATGTTTATGCTAACGTGATTAATAGTCATGTAAGAGAATGGGGTGAGAATAAAAAGAATTGGAAAGAAAATCTCAAAGAGAATGACAAAGTGAGGCATAGAACAGAAGAAGATGGCAAAATAAACATTGCAAAAGGAATGCAAAAGTTGACCCTACCCACGCCAGGAATCGAACCGGGGGCCTCGAGATCTTAAAACGGCGCCTTACCTATTGAGCCACAAATCTTCCCATTCACTTAACACGTAATGCCCAGCAGGGGCTAGAATGATTAAGAAATCGATATTCAAGCTGAAATTTCACCATGATCCCGACATCTGATTAAAAAATGGAGACAACGTTCCGGAAAGCTCGTAGACTCAGCTACAACATACTGAAATTTCAGAGTGAAAGCTTGACATATTAGTGAGATACATCTCCTAGAAGCTCGTCATGTCATTTCATAAATACCACTTCCATTGACATAACACGGAAGTGCGATTTTGACATTCATGCGTATAATGAAATTTACACCGTGAAGACGTCATCAAAATGAAAAATGAAGGCAACTTCTACTATGGAGCGAGGTCTCAGCTACAACATACTGAAATTTGGGAGAAAATTGACCATGAATTACTGAGATACACAAAAGCGGGTAAAAAAGTTCATGACGTCATACATGAAAAATCATTTTTTCGATTCATATGGCAATATGATGACATCAACATAAATTTAAAAGGTACATCGAACATTAAATCACATCTACATTTCCCACTCTTTCAGAATATTGAAAAAAAATTGGGGGTCACCGGCCATTCTGAAGAGCTATGGCCGATTGAAGGTAGTCATGTTTTTTGCAATATTTGCACACAAAAACGTATTGACGCACGCGCAGACTTTGAACTTTGACGCACCCGCACGACCTTGTTATTGCATGGAAATGGCTCAAAATGACAGGATGTGTTGTATGTAGTGTCAGTAACATGAATCCAGTAAAAAAACAGAATTTTGACGTTTTGTTCGCGTTACGCACGAAAAAACGCGCGAACGCGCGCGCACGCGCGGAAATTTTTGAAATGCTAGAAATGGCCTGAAACATATGCAAAACAATTTTGAGTTGATTTGGAGCATTTTAAAATTTTGCGCGCGCGTTTTTGCACTAACGTACGCGTACGCGCGCGTTTTTTTTCAATGAAATTAATTAACTACTCATTAATTATATGCATGTCAAATTTCATTACACAGAGATGACCAGTTCTAGAGCTACATGAGGTAATAGTTTTTCATTAAACTGCTCGTAGATGACGTCACGATGACGTCATGACCTTGAAAATGTTGCTGGACCATGTTCACATATATGTCCATACATGATGAACATTTCATGAAATATGGCCCATGCATTGTTGAGATATCCATGTCACAAAAATTTGGAATAAAAATAAACGAGACATACTTGTGGACAAGTATCAGGTGGTCTGCATTGGCAAATTCATGCACAGACATGGGCTGGAAAATGCACGGTGAACTATAGACCTTCATTCGTGACACCAACTATCCATAAGCAATGTGAGACAGCGCTCAAGAAAGCTCATAGGGCACCTATTATACTAACATTTCAGAGAATTTCCTAAATGGTAACATGTTTATGCTAACGTGATTAATAGTCATGTAAGAGAATGGGGTGAGAGAAAAAAGAATTGGAAAGAAAATCTCAAAGAGAATGACAAAGTGAGGCATAGAACAGAAGAAGATGGCAAAATAAACATTGCAAAAGGAATGCAAAAGTTGACCCTACCCACGCCAGGAATCGAACCGGGGGCCTCGAGATCTTAAAGCGGCGCCTTACCTATTGAGCCACAAATCTTCCCATTCACTTAACACGTAATGCCCAGCAGGGGCTAGAATGATTAAGAAATCGATATTCAAGCTGAAATTTCACCATGATCCCGACATCTGATTAAAAAATGGAGACAACGTTCCGGAAAGCTCGTAGACTCAGCTACAACATACTGAAATTTCAGAGTGAAAGCTTGACATATTAGTGAGATACATCTCCTAGAAGCTCGTCATGTCATTTCATAAATACCACTTCCATTGACATAACACGGAAGTGCGATTTTGACATTCATGCGTATAATGAAATTTACACCGTGAAGACGTCATCAAAATGAAAAATGAAGGCAACTTCTACTATGGAGCGAGGTCTCAGCTACAACATACTGAAATTTGGGAGAAAATTGACCATGAATTACTGAGATACACAAAAGCGGGTAAAAAAGTTCATGACGTCATACATGAAAAATCATTTTTTCGATTCATATGGCAATATGATGACATCAACATAAATTTAAAAGGTAAATCAAACATTAAATCACATCTACATTTCCCACTCTTTCAGAATATTGAAAAAAAATTGGGGGTCACCGGCCATTCTGAAGAGCTATGGCCGATTGAAGGTAGTCATGTTTTTTGCAATATTTGCACACAAAAACGTATTGACGCACGCGCAGACTTTGAACTTTGACGCACCCGCACGACCTTGTTATTGCATGGAAATGGCTCAAAATGACAGGATGTGTTGTATGTAGTGTCAGTAACATGAATCCAGTAAAAAAACGGAATTTTGACGTTTTGTTCGCGTTACGCACGAAAAAACGCGCGAACGCGCGCGCACGCGCGGAAATTTTCGAAATGCTAGAAATGGCCTGAAACATATGCAAAACAATTTTGAGTTGATTTGGAGCATTTTAAAATTTTGCGCGCGCGTTTTTGCACTAACGTACACGTACGCGCGCGTTTTTTTTCAATGAAATTAATTAGCTACTCATTAATTATATGCATGTTAAATTTCATTACACAGAGATGACCAGTTCTATAGCTACATGAGGTAATAGTTTTTCATTAAACTGCTCGTAGATGACGTCACGATGACGTCATGACCTTGAAAATGTTGCTGTAACATGTTCACATATATGTCCATA
The DNA here is from genome assembly GCA_963669155.1 of Arbacia lixula. NCBI lineage: Eukaryota > Metazoa > Echinodermata > Echinoidea > Arbacioida > Arbaciidae > Arbacia > Arbacia lixula. The sequence continues at coordinate 6,385,987 of OZ022587.1, read as the reverse complement.
CATGATGAACATTTCATGAAATATGGCTTATGCATTGTTGAGATATCCATGTCACAAAAATTTGGAATAAAAATAAATAAATAACGAGAGATACTTGTGTACAAGTATGAGGTGGTCTGTCTGGAAATTCATGCTAAGTTCTGACTAATGCACGGTGAAACCATGCAGTCATTAAAAATCAGGGACAACGTCCGTTGAAGTATAAGCTCATAGCGCACCTATATCATCAACATTTTAGGGACTTGCGTAAATCGTGTTAATGGTTACATGTATGCTAACAACATGTAATTAATAGTCATGTAATTAATAGTCATGTAAGAGAAAGGGGCGAGAGAAAAGGAATGGGAAAGAAAATCTCAAAAAGAATGACAAAGTGAGGAATAGAACAGAAGAAGATGGCAAAAAAAACATTGCAAAAGGAATGCAGAAATTGACTATACCCACTCCAGGAATCGAGCCGGGTGCCTAGATCTTAAAACGGCACCTTACCCATTGATTCGAGCCACGTACACATCTTCCCTTTCACTTAACACGCAATTTGCCCAGTAGGGCCTAGAATGATTTAGCAATCGATATTCAAGCTGAAATTTCGCCATGATCCCGCAATCTTATTAAAAAATAGCGCCCCAAAAGCTAGTAGACTCAGCTACAACATACTTAAATTTCGTGCACAGACATGGGACGGTAATGCACAGTGACACTATGGACCTTCCATGATGACACCATCTATTCATTAGAGATCAGAGGCTGCACACACGACGTGCCTACATAGTCACTTGTGTATGTGCTAACAACAATTAATAGTCATTTAACATAAAGGGGCGAGAGGGAAAAATCGGAAAGAAAATCTCAAAGAGAATGACAAAGTAAGAGATTGAACAGAAGAAGGTCGCAAAAAATCTTATTGCAAAAGGAATGAATTGTGACACCATCTATTCATAAGAAATTAGATGCACAGCTAGGCATGTAAATGCACGGTGACGGACAGTGGCACCATGTAATTCCTAACAAATAAGTAACAACGAGAAAGCTCATAGCGCTCTTACAGACTTGCCTTAATTGTCAGATGCTAACAACATGTAATTAATAGTCATGTAAGGTAAAGGGTTGAGGGGGGGGGAGGGAGAAAATTTCAAGGAGAAAGTGGATAGAATAGAAGAAGGTGGCAAAATAAACATTGCAAAAGGAGTAAAATGACACCATCGACCCTCCATGGTGACCCCATCTATTCATAAACATAAGGCAATACTCAAAATCTCATATCAAATATAGTATTTTTTTATATCAGAGAGTAACTGTCTGAAACTCTTAATGCATGGTCATGAGTACGTGCTACTAAAATGTTAATAGCCAATTAAGATAAAAGTGCGAGAGAAAAATATTGGTAAATTAAGAAATATGAAATGGAATTTAGCTGTGTTTTGATTTAATTATTGGATATACTCATAAGTGACAGTATTTGACGGACTGATACAAAACAAGAATAATATTTTATAAAAATCTGCTTTTCAAGGTGCATTATTTATGACGTGTATCTTTCAGCATCGTTTGAATTGTATTTTTTTTCACAAATACGTGAAAATTTGTTTTTTACCTCCTATGCAGGGTTGGCTTTTGATTTTTGTCATCGACTTGTTATCCATGTTATCCAGAGATCAATCAATTCAATCATAGCCCGATAGGGTTCAATACATTTAACTCGCATTTATATTTACATCGTATTGAATAAATAGTAAAAGTGATCAGCACGGGCGGAAATCGCTCCCCGAAGGTGTGTGTGTGTGTGTGTGGGGGGGGGGGGCGGCATGTTTTTCCTCAGGAAGTAACCGCTTAGGGGTGGGGGTGGGCCGGGGGATCAGGGTGATGGATTTTATTGTGTTTTTTTTTTTTCAATGAAAGCAGTTGGGGGGGACACTATATCTTGTCGGCGGAAGGAACGAAAATAGTTTTTTGGGGGGACACGTCCCCAGTCTTCCCCGGGATTTCCGCCCGTGGTGATCAGGAACATGTGGAAGTGAAATATATTTTTAAAGATAGGCGTAGATCCTCTGAAACGCTTTATGGATATTGTATCTGGCCGGTCGAGCTTTTTGGGGTCGAATTCTCGGATGGTTGAGTTGTGTTGTGCTCCGTGCTGCGATGCGATTGATCAACGTATAAAAGGTCTAGTAAACCATCCATATTGCCGTCTGTTTGTTGATGAGCACTCATGCGCCGTCCGTGATTTGCCTTTAGTTCGTATCATTGTGCTATTTCATCAAGGTCTGTGATCCTGTGCTGTATCCTATCATCAACGTTGAGTGTAAGTAGTTACGAGGTGGTGAATGGAGTAATAGAATATGGAATTATTATTCGCGCATATTCTTTAAAAATACGACTTTGCATCCGCTTGTTTTGGCAAAGTGACAGGGTGCATGCATTCTACGCGTTGCGCATAGTGCATACATCATTACATGTACGTGCAAAGGCGGTCGGTAGTGTGATTGGGGGCCCATTCTCGCTGCACATAGGATTTGAGACGAAAACAAATAAGCATTTGGGACTGGTATTATGCACTTTACCGACATGCCTTAGCAACGAGGTTAAGGTTTGGGGGCCAGAGCTAGGCCTCCTATGAATATGATGACAGTTAGCAATACCATGAGTCATGACCATTGCATAAACTATAATTGGTGGTGGGTGAAAGAAAATATTAAGAATTGAGCCAGTGACTAGGCTACGTCAACAGTGAAACATTTTGTTTTTGAACTTCTTTTTTGTAGTTGACCTCGTTTTGGTTTTGGTCAAGACTCAGACGGCTGCCTCGTGGTTTAGAGTTGAGCTCGCGTTCGGGTGGTTCCAAAAGTTTTCTTTGCAAATTAGACAACAAATTCATTCAATTTCATTCTTATTGTGATAATGAAATGTAGACACCTGAAAATCAAGCAATACCGGTAATCGGTTTTTAGTCTGTAGTGTAATTACCAACACTCCCTCTCCCATCGCATGTATTTGGATAATTGGTGGTGGGTGAACAAAACTAAAGAATTGAGTCAGTGAGTACATGTGTGCTAGTGCAGTGACATCACACTATTATTGAGGCTACGTCAACAGTAAAACATGTTTTCTTTCAGTTTTTTCTTTGTAGTTGAGCTAGCTCTGCTTTTGGTGAAGACTCAAGCGGCTGTCTCGTGATTTAGAGGTGAGTTCGAGTGATTCCAAAAGGTGACACCCCTATTTCTGACTCCCCCCAGATACTGGTAATTTGGCCCCCCTTTTTTCCATGCACTATGTACACAATTCTTTTCCCCCTCTTTTTTATGTGATTGTTTTGATTGTTTATATTCATTAATGACATGTGTGTGTACAGGAGATAATTGTCTTGTCCGTAAAATACAAGACCTGTTTTAACCCAAATCTGAAAATAAATACTTTACCAAGAAAATCATAGATTGAGTCAAGGTTGGGATCTTTTAAATGTGCTGTTTGATGTGTACTTTTTAAGTGTTTAGAAATGAAAGCATTTTGGCTAGATTTTAGTGAAAGGCTTTCTGGGGTAATTGAAATTTACAAAGAAATTTTAGGCATACACCCAGTAGTAAGGATAGCGTGCTCCATCCTGTAAATGAACGAAAAACAAGTCAGACAAAAATCTTGGAACCAGACGGGATTTGAACCTACAGCCTACTGCTTACCGGGCAGCGACCTAACCACGCAAGCTATTTCTAGTTCACGGGTCAAGACACGACAACATGGAAACAAATACCCGAAAGAGTCTCATTTCATCTGACTCATTTCAATTACCCCAGAAAGCCTTTCACTAAAATCTAGCCAAATTGTCCTTACGGCGGACTAATCATGAATATTAATGAGTCAGATGAAATGAGACTTTAATGTGTTCGGTTCTGCCACGGCAGGATTCGCTGTAGTGTACATGCATGACATGTTTGATACTGCCTGGTCCCCTATTGTACGGGATTGCCAACTAAAAGCTGTTCTTTTGATTTTCATTATTTCAAACACCACTGTACAAAAATCAATTGATTTCACTCAAAATCGGTACTTTAGACAGTTTGGGGGGGGGGGGGGATTGCCCTATGAAAGATAAAATCCCTTCTCATTTTAACAATCCTTGTGTATACTTGGTATGAAATCGTAAAACCATATCTGTTATTATCTCTTCTTGCAGGTGTCTGGGTTCTGTGGCAGGTGTCTGGGGCCTGTGGCAGGTGTGTGGGTCTTGTGATTGTATGTTTGTCTTCCCCTCGCTGACGAAGTCAGAGGGGATATAGGAACGCTGTCGTCCGTCATTCTGTCCGTGCGTGCGTGCGTCTATAACAAATTTGGTTTTTGATCAATAAATTCGGTAATGATTGGCGGATTTTTGGAGTATGTAGGTCAAAGGTCATAGTTCATTAAATATGCGAAAAAATACAGTCTGGTTTCCGATCGATAACTTCAGTAATTTTTGACGGATTTTAATGAAATTTGATATGAAGGTGCATGATATCAAAATATAGGCTAAGTTCGATTTTGGAGTACGTAGGTCAAAGGTCATAGCTCATTAAATATGCAAACTATTCGTTAGAGAGGTAGAAGAGAGTTGCAGAAAGTAAGGTGATATACTTCAAGGAAACCATAAGCTCCATATCAAGTAGTTTTTAAATCAAATGTAAGATGGAATGAAAAAAATCTGTTAAAAATTTGAACGAAATTGCATACGTACTAAGAATGGCTGTATGAAATTTCGATTGTGCATCTTTTACACTACTATTGATGAGATCATTTTCTGGACAAGTTTTAAAATGTTTTGTACATACATCGGAGGTGGTGGAGCATCGATTTCGGATAAGAGAAGTGGAGGGGCACATTTTGTCTGACAAACAATAGCTGGATTCCCACTTTCATTGTCTAAGCCTGTTTTTTCATTGTTTTTGATGCACATAAACATTTTCATTTTGCTTCAGATTTGCACGCTTTCTTGAGCCAAACTCCAGATATTTAATGTAGGATTTTTTTGTCCACAACATATTTGGGATTAAAGCAATGAAAACATCTGTGCTTGAAGAATTACAGAACATGTGACATTTTCTGTACTAAACATATTGAGAGTAGTCCGCAATTTGTTTCGGCAATAAATGGTAGTGTCAAAAACAGACAATTTCATTTAGGTATAACTTTTATATTTGCTGAATATGTAATTGAAGATATATTGTTTTATAAAAAAATAAAAATGCACTTTCTTATTTATAGACATGGCTACTGTTTAAAAAAAAATTCAAAATTAACTCCCATTTTTAATAAAAAGGTTTCAAATAGACTTTTTGAAAAATAACTTCATAAAGGTGAAAATTTTGCCTGATAAAAGATGGACGATGCCCCCTTTAAGTGTAACAAATGTTATGATCTAATTATTCTTTCGTTTTTCTTACAGGTGTCTGGCTGTTGAGATTGTATGTTTGTCCTTGTGCCTGGAAATTTTACTCTTTTTCAGGAAAAGTGCTTGTTTTGTGTTTTCATCTTTTCATTGTATACATACCAACCAAATTACTTCATCTCACGTCTTTTCTTATCTCAGAAGAGATCCTGCTCTCAGAAGAGAGTGTCCCCACACTCCAGAAGGGTGTGCGTCTTTAACCATTTCATCCCATTTCACCCACAGGAGACTGTGGTAAAGACTCCACGACAAAGTCGTTGGTTAAGAATCAATATCCACGAGGAAGTCGTTGGTTACGAATCAATATCCACGAGAAATCGTTGGTTACGAATCAATATCCACGAGAAATCGTTGGTTACGAATCAATATCCACGAGAAATCGTTGGTTACGAATCAATATCCACGAGGAAGTCGTTGGTAAAAGTATATATAACAAGCCATATAAAAATCCATATAAACATACAGAAAAGCTGAACGAAATCTGAATGTGAAATGAAAGTGTGAAATATATGTTGTGAAATCTCAGATGTGAAAGAAAGATTACAAGTGAATTCTTAGAAGTGAGTGAATGAGCTTTAGTGAAAGAAATTAGACAATAATACATGTAGAAATTTGAGTGGAAATGTAAAAGCTTGAGTACAGTGATTGATTTAGATATAAGAGTTATAGTGTTGATGGTTGAGATTGAATTGTTTGAGTACATGTATATGCCTGTTGTTGTCATGTAAGATCACTATACACTGTAGTTGGTTGATGATAATAAGATCAAAGAAGAAACATAAAGAAGTAACATCATAACAAGAAGAACTTTATTTTGAGGCAGAAACAGAAGAACAGGTTGACAAAAACGAAGGTAATAAATTGCATGAAAGAGGCAGCCTCTTCATTTCAAGAGTTTGGAGCTAAGCACGATTGAAACTATCAAGTTACTGGATTGATCTTAATATAAGAGCGCCATCTTGTGGCTGGCACATACTCAAACGCTGTGGACACACTGAATGCAAACTTAGTATTAGAGCGCCATCTTGAGGTTGAAACATATTTGAACAGGGTGCATCAAATGAGTAGTATATTGATACTGAAAACAAATTTTGTGTAATAACGCCATCTTGAGGCCAAAACGTTATAGAATTTGACTAAAAGCATACTTTTTATCCAGTTGAAACACTCTTCATAAAGTTAAAACTCTAAACCGCCATCTTGAGGGTGACACCTTATTATACTTGAACGCAGTGCATTAGAGTCTGGTACCTTGTATTGAAACTCAACAATTACTTCAGACAAACTTAGTATTACAGCGCCATCTTGAGGCCGAAACATATTTGAACACAGTGCATCAAAGTCTGGTATATTGATACTGAATACAAATTTTGTGTAATAACACCATCTTGAGGCCAAAACATTATAGAATTTGATGTTGATAAAGAACACAGTTTTGTAAGGGTAATATTTAAAGATACGTTAACATTTTAAATCCTAAACCATACACTGGTATCACAGTACGTGTGGTCTGGCAAGGCGAAACGAACAGAAAAATCAAAATTAAAGAATTGAAGCTAGTATACTGGAGACAACCTTGTATTGAAATTAGAGTCTATAACATAATTGTATTAGTAAATGTGCTGACCACATTATTCCTAGAAATACTACTCTTGATTTAGTGAAATAACTACAGGCGAAATGAATGTTGTTCAAAAAACTGAAGTATTAGAGGAGATGGCAGAATGCTACGTATGTGGGAAAGATCTGGACAGAAATCAAAATGAGGTCAAGTGTGAAACCTGTTCTCGATGTTACCATGTGTCATGTTTGAACATTTCATGTGAAGACAAACTGATGGACATCAGACTAGTATGGATTTGCATTTGTGGAAACAACAACATATCTATGCGTTTGTTTGACCATCTCGGTATCCCAATTGATGTCAACAGGTATGAATCAATCTGTCCAGAACGTGATGTCGAAGAACACGACTACAATCTTGATGAAGGCTCAAAAGAGGAAACAAGAGATCGATGTGGACGTTTTACAAGGAAGAAAAGGTATGTGAACAAAGGGCAGAAACGATCAAGATCACCTGACCTAACAAACACCAAAAAGAGGAAAAATGAAATGTATGTGCCCAGTGTGAATGAACCCTCGAATGAAGGAAAGGCATCTGACATGGAAAAGGAATCTGATTCAAGATGGAAATTGACAAGATCTAGGAAAGCAAAATACTTGGAGAAGAAAGGTGGATTGACATCAATTAATATGAAGGAAAGGAATGTTGATGAATTTGATTTCAAAAGAGAAAAGGGAGTGACATACATTGGGAAATCAATGAAGCACCTGTACTACAAGTCACCCAGGATTAATAAAGCCTCAACCACTGTCCCCCAATCAGAAATGAAAGGAAAGAAAGAAAAGTCAAAAGCATGTGCATCGAGAGAAAAGAAACCAGTCGAGATGAGTGGAAATGACTTAGAGTTAACGTGTAGAGGCACAGTTTGTCATGAAGACACCAAACTTTGTGGAAATGGTTTTGATGAAGATTGTTCCAAGTCAAGTGAAATGGCTATTTTGTTTAGTAAACAGAAAGCTCCTAGTGAATGGTCTGTTTCTGATATTGATGATCTTGTAACACATTCAGTCTCCTCAAGCAGCTCTAATGAAACTGCAAGTCATCGAAAGAATGGTGGAAATGCATCTCCTCAACAAGTGAACACAGGTCCTATTTCTGAGCACGCACACCCAGACTCACTACTCAACACACTACAAGAATCTCTTGAGAATTGTGATGGCTGTTTGATGAACTTTGGTAAGCAGACTTTTCTTGTGTTTGCAGATGAAACAGGTTACTACATCTTTGATCCACATTCCAGAAGTAGAAGAGGATGTTACAGTAGGCATGGCAAAAGCATTCTCATGCACACTAAAACATGGCTTGGAGTGTACTCTTACTGCATACAGTTGTGCAATTCATTGAAGCTCCCACATGATGTGACATACAAGCTGACACAGGTAGTAGTCATGGACAGAACAAAGACTGATGTATTGAAGCTGGCAACACCTCCAAATACAATTGCACAGGTTCAAGTAGACGATAGTTTGGATGTACCACATACTGAAATGTTGACCCCTACAACTGAACCAACATGTCATTCTGAAGAAGAACATGGTGAAGAACTAGGAAAACCTTCCAACCCCAGTGATGAAACACCTGCTGTCCTCAAACCTTGCAGCTTAAAGAGTAACTGTTCTCGAAATGAGTCTTTTAAAATTTCTTTGGACTTTGAGGTAGTTGATGACCCAAAACACACACATGAAACAGAGTTTGAACCAAAGAATAAGGTTACATCTGACATGAAACACAAACAGCAAAGAGTGGATTGTGATGTTGCACAAAAAACAGACAGTGCAAATTGCCCAGAATCAATGGAAAACAAAGCTCCAAATGAAGATGTAATTCTAAAGGCAAAACCCACCACGCACATGATGGACAATCCCGGTTGTAAAAATATGCAATGTGCAAGTCAGTGTAACAACGATTTTAAGTCTGAATCCATCTGTAACAAAAGTAGAACAAAGGATACTGTGCTCAAAGGTGAACAGGAAGACAAATGTACAAGAGTCAATACACAAATAAAACAAGTGGCCCAAGGAACATTCAATCAAGGTGACAGAAGATTTGGTTACTCAAGTGGAAAGCAGTGTGTTGCTAATTCACTATCTGCACTGATGTACAGCAAGGTGAAAAATGCAAGTGATTGGTCAAGTACAGATCTAGACAGGATTTTGCATAATGGTGACGAATTATATTGTTACATACGACATTTCAATTCAGTTGATCATGAATTCTTGTTGATATCTGATCTATTTGATTATTTGGACTCTTATGATGAATTATTTGAGATCAAATGTCGAGAATCAGTAGGTGGATTGTTAGATGGAGATGAATCAATGTTGGCCCAGTCTCTCACAATGCCTTTGAATAGAATTCTTGAACAAGAACTTTGCAGTGACTCTGATGCATGTTTTGTGACTTTTGGTGGATGTACATTTATGATCATATCAGGTCAAGATGGTTTCTTTATTTTTGATTCTCATTCAAGAAGCAGACGAGGGTTACTGATCGAGCAAGGATACAGTATTCTCCTTCATACTCCAAGTTGGCAAGGTGTATACAAGCACTGCATGAGATTAGCTAAAACAATGGGATGCCCCATGTGCACTGAATGTGAAGTAACTAGCGTTAATGTCAAAACAACTTCTGGAAAAAGTGAAACCTTGAAAGGATATCCCCAGTTACACGATATACCCTCTGGTCAACTTCCATCAAGAAGTGGACAATGCGCAAATGTGTCTGAATGTTCCATTCAGTATGACAGTTTTGATGAATTACCAAGCTTTAATCAGAGTAGCACAGAAGAAAGTATTCAAACCCAAGATTTATCTTGTACTGATAATGCAAATGATCCTAACATGCATTTCAATGGTCAACAATTGAAATTGAAAAGTGTGACAATTGAGCTAACCAAGTTAACAGAGACACAACTTAACAGTCTTTGCTCTAAGAAAGGAAATATCATTAAAGCAGTGAGTGACAATGATAAGAAACAAAAGACTGAAAATTGTACTTTGCAATGTGAAAGTGACTTGAATGACTCAGAGCTAGGGGAGAAATTGCAGAATAGAAAGAGAACCATGAGTGGAAAACGAAAACTGAAAAACATAGAAAGCGATGTCGAAGTTAGTGTTGACCCCTGTAAAAAAATCAGAAAAACGGACTCTAGACAAATTGAAGTGAAAGAAAATAATGACTTGAAAATTGATGAAAATGAATGTGAAACAGATCCTGAAGAACTGTTGATACTCAGTGAAGTTCGTTCAACCATGTGGTTTAAACCTCTTGATGAAATAAGAAGGAAACAATGTTGTAGAAAAGTTGAAGTACCTGATGTTGATTGTCATAATTCTGATTATAGACTTGAAGTGTGTACACCTTTAACCGAACCTAGAAACATTAAGCATATTACTGGCGATGGGAACTGCTTTTATCGTGCAATTTCATTTGCTATCACAGGAAACGAAGGAAACCATACCGTATTAAGGAAAGCCATTGTTGTTCATCTGTTGAAAAACAAAGAAATATTTGTAAGCTTGTTGAGAACAGGTTATACAAGTGTTGCTGATTATATCTCAAAGAGTAACATACTGGATAATGGTACTTGGGCTACAGAAATGGAAATTATGGTTCTAGCAAATTTGATTGAAACAGATATATATGTATATAATGATCAGCTTTGTAGATGGAGCATATTTTGTGGCCGAAATATCCAAGTTGGAAGTGTGACAACTGAGAAAGGAATCTACCTGAAACATACACATTGCATTCATTATGATGTTGTTTTGTCAGTCCAATCATCTGAATCTTTTTCTTTGGATAGTGAGGTGGATGTTAAAGGAAATAATATATCAGAAATGCCTGATGTGCAAGTAAAAACAATTGACAGGAAAACAAAGAAAAGGCGTACACCACAGTCTTACAATCAAACTAAGGTTCGCAGAAGAGAGCGAATGAGAGAAAAACGTGCATTGATGAAAAAAGAAAACAAAAGTAATGACAAAAAAGACAACGATATGTCATACAAAATCAAGAAACAAAGGCAGAACATAAAGTACAGACATGATATAAAATTTCAGAAAACACACCTCAATACTATGAAAAGTAAATACTCTGATTTGCAGTATAGATCTAAACTTCTTCAATCAAATAAACAGAAATATATCACTAATGAGAAATACAAAGAAAATCATAAAAGTGCAATGCGAATTAAAATGAGAGATTTGTATACCACCAACGAACATTTCAAACAGAAGCATAGTTCTATTATGAGAAGGAGCACAAGAAATAAATATAAGGAAAATGACCATTTCAAACAAACTCAAAAAGCTACTATGAAAAGTAACATGAGTCATAAATATAAAGGAAATGAAAATTTTCGACAAAAGCAAAAGGTTTATATGAAAAACTTGTCCCAAACAAGGTATAAGAACATTGATATAAAACAACAGAAATTGTTAAGCTTAAAAATGAAGTACAAAACAAATGAGAACTTTAGGCAAAGTGTATTGAGACAAAATACAGAAAGGGCTGTAGCTAAAATGCTGGAAATGTCAAAGTTTGATAATGTACTTCAAGAATTCAGAAATATTATTTCCCATGGTCCAGAATTTGTTTGCTGTGTTTGCTTCAAACTTCTCTTTCAGAATCAAGTGAGAACATGTAGAAAGACAAATTATAAGCTTCAAATGTGTATAAATGAGGAATATTTACATGTTTGCGATTCACAATGCAAATCACCATGTCAAATAAGCCAGTCAACTAGATCATCACTATGGATTTGTTTCACCTGCCACAATAAGCTGAAATCTGGGAAAGTACCTGCAGAAGCAAACGTGAACAACTTACACCTTCACAGAGTTCCAGTAGAACTTGCAAATTTGAACAGTTTAGAACAGCACTTGATTGCATTGAATATCCCTTTCATGAAGTTAATGGCTTTGCCTAGAGGAGGTCAAAATGGAGTTCATGGTCCAGTCGTATGCGTACCTTCAAATACTTATGAAACAGTAGAGATGTTGCCCAGACCACAGACAGAAGATCAATTGATTCGTGTTAAACTGAAAAGAAAATTGTCGTTCAAAAGCTACTACAAGTACAAATTTGTAGATAAGACAAAATTGATGAATGCTTTGCTCTATTTAAAAGGAAGTAATAAGTGGTACTTAGATATAGGCATAGATAATAAGTGGACAAACACATTAGATCAGAATGGAAATGATAACGAAACAGAAGTCTTGGAAAATTTTGGTGAAACACATATCTTAAAAGATATCAGAGAACTTGAGGAAGAGCGAGATAAAGAGAAAGACAAAATTGACGATTCCCGAAATGCTGAAATGAAGGGTAACAATGAGTCTGAAGATGATTTAGAAGAGAGATTATGTGGAATTCAGTTAGATACATGTTTGCAGCCTGCAGATATTGGACAAGAAATTCTAGATCAGTACTTTGATGACATCATATGTTGCGCTCCTTGCGAAGGAAAAAGCCCTGTTTCAGTTTTGCAAGATGAAAGCAATGAAGCAAAATGTTTTCCAGTGTTATTTCCACAGGGTCAACCAACATTTCATGATAGAAGAAACGAGAAGATAACCTTGGGACGCTATTTACAAAATCGACTGATGCATGTCGATAACAGATTTGCCCGAAGTACAGATTACATCTTTTATGCACAATATATTTATGAAATTCAACAGGTTTTGTCACAAGTTTCTATTGCATTAAGGCAAAGTCGAGACAAAAAAGATGACACTTCAACAATAACTGCTTCAGATTTGAAAGATGCAGAAACAGTTCATAAGATACTAAAATCAGACAAAGGATATAAATTTCTAAAGCAAATTCGTGGAACACCTCCTTATTGGCAAAAGACACAAAAAGATGTGATGGCAATGGTACGACAGCTTGGAAAGCCAACATGGTTTGCATCATTTTCAGCTGCAGATATGAGATGGCCAGAAATAATGAATACATTGTTAACACAGCAGGGAGACTCCAGGAAATCTACTGAATTGGATTGGACAGAAAAGTGTAATCTTTTAAGATCAAATCCGGTTACAGTTGCGAGAATGTTTGATAAAAGATTTCACACTTTCATGAATAAAGTAATTTTGTCTCCAGCTGCACCAATTGGTAAAATCATTGATATGGTGTACCGTGTCGAATACCAGGCAAGAGGTTCCCCTCACATACATTCATTATTATGGGTTGAAAATGCTCCAGAGTTGGGAATTGATAAAGATAAGGATGTCATACGATTCATAGATAAGTACATTTCCTGCCAGATTCCTGATGAAAAGGAAGATCCAGAACTGTATGAAATAGTCAGCACTGTACAACAACACAGTAAAAAACATTCCAAATCTTGCAAAAAGAAAGGAACAGCATGTAGATTCCATTTTCCAAAATCACCATCTGAAAGAACGTTTATCATTAAACCTGAAATGAATAAAGCTAGTGACTGGGGGAAAAATCAATGTGATGTTGAGTGCCAAGTCAAAGCTTCTGAAAAGGCTAAATCTGATGCAAAAGAATTGTTAAGTTCTGTTAAAGATGCTTTATCTGATGGAAGTGAATACAAGAGTACAAGGCATCTCTTTGAGAAACTTGGTATTACACAAACTCAATTTGAGAAAGCGCATAATGAAATTGCTTCACAGGACAATATAATCATCAAAAGAGATCCACAAGATGTATGGGTTAATCAGTTCAATCCAAACTTACTTCGATGCTGGAATGCAAATATGGATCTGCAATACGTAACCAATCCATATGCATGTGTAGCTTACATCGTTTCCTATATGTCAAAAGCTGAACGGGAAATGGGAATGCTTTTGAATCACACATTAACCGAAATGGAACAAGGAAATAAAGATGCCAAGGAAAGTATGAAAAAAATTGGACAGGCATATATGCAGAATCGTGAAGTGTCTGCTCAAGAAAGTGTTTATCGTGTATGTAGTCTCAGACTGAAAGAGTGTTCAAGAAAAGTGGAATTCATTCCTGTTGGACCTGATCCTGTTAGAATGAGTTTGCCGTTAAGCGTAATACAAAACAAACCAGATGGAGATGATGATCAGAATATTTGGATGCCTAGTAAACTTGACAGGTACAAAGCTCGACCTAGAATTACAGAATTCAAAAATATGTGTCTAGCAACATTTTGTTCTCAGTATAGAATTTTAACTGCATCACAAGAACCAAGTACAAAGAGTAAAAATGTCTTTAAATTGGATAACAATTTAGGATATATTCAGAAACGTACACGCACTAAAGATGCAATTATAAGATATCCCAGATTCTCTGCTTCCACTTCACCTGACAAATACTACTTAAGCATATTACAACTGTTTTTACCACATTATTATGATGAGCAATTGAAGCCTCCAACTTTTAAGACACATCAAGAGTTCTATGAAAAGGGTTCTGTAAAATTATTTGGATGTGAAATACAAAATGTGAGGTCAATTGTGTGTACCAATCAAAGTGTTTTTGAAATAAGCGCCGACGCAATTGATAAAGCACAAGAGCACTTAAACAAATTTGGTCCACAAGAAGATGCCTGGGGTCTTCTGTGTCCAGAAACTGAAGTAGAGCGACTTGAACATCCGAGAGAGAGTGTAGACCTAGAGGATTGTGATGGAGACCTTGATATCCCTGATTTCAAACGTGAGCCAAAAAAAGATGATTATAGCATAGAATTTCGATCAACAAAAATATCTAAACAAGATGGACATTCTTTGATGAGGTCTTTAAATAAAAAGCAACAGAGTGTGTTTTATAAAGTACGTCAATGGTGTTTAGATACAGTGAATGGAAAAGTGGTGGAACCTTTTCATATATTCATAACTGGTGGTGCTGGCACTGGAAAGAGTCATTTGGTTAAATCCATTTACTATGAAGTAAGTCGTATACTAGCCAGAATGTTACACCATCCTGATGATGTCTCAGTACTGAAAGTGGCTCCTACCGGAGTAGCTGCATACAACATCAATGGTCATACGATACACAGTGTTCTTTCAATTCCAATTAATGCACAGATGCCCTATCAGCCACTTAGTGAAGAGAAAATAAGTGTCCTTCGAAATAAATTAAGTCAATTGCAAATTTTAATAATCGATGAAATATCAATGGTTGATCAAAAGTTGATGTACTATATTCATAGTCGACTCCGTCAAATAAAACAATCCCGTAATCAAACTGCTTTTGCTGGTGTTTCGGTTATAGCTGTGGGAGATATGTATCAATTACCTCCTGTATTTGGAAATTCTCTATATATTGACACACTCGAAGGTGGATTGTGGAATGATAATTTCAAGAAAGTAGAACTAGAGGACATTATGAGACAGAAAGACGATGTTAAATTTGCCCATCTTCTGAACAGGTTACGTGTTAAAGAACATGCAGATATTTTGTGTGATGAAGACATATCCTTGCTTACATCTCGTGAAACTGGCGAAGAATGTGCAAATGTTCTCCACATATATTCAAGTAACAAAGAAGTAGATGCTTGGAACAAGAAATTATTGCACAAAAAATGTGATGATGTGATATGTATAAAAGCAGAGGACACTGAGAAAGACGCTAGAAATGGAAATAAAATCCGTGAAAAGCCTTGTACAAGAAAAAAAACTCAATTGCCAAATTATTTATGGATTGCTGTTAATGCTAGAGTCATGTTGATAAAGAACATTGATGTTAACAAAGGCCTTACAAATGGATGTTTTGGTAATGTAGTAGAAATAATATGGGATCAGACAAAGTCTAAACCAGTTTGCATTCGAGTTGATTTTGACAAAGCTGATGTTGGTATTCATTCAATTAAATTGTCTCAAGAGTCAATTGGTAAGAAAATTATAAGGCAACAATTTCCTCTTAAACTTGCTTATGCATGTACCATTCATAAAGTACAAGGTTTGACATTAGACAAAGCTGTTGTGTCATTAAAGACAATTTTTCAATCTGGACAAGCATATGTTGGGCTCAGTCGGGTTACTTCCTTATCTGGACTTGTCATAGAAAATTTTGATCAAAAACGCATACACTGTAATCCACAAATCAAAGAAAGCATGGATAAAATGACTCCTTTTATTGAGCAAAGCACCTCTGAAGATGTCAATGGTCATAAATTCTCGTTGATCATGCAAAATATACAGGGTTTGAAACAGCACTTTATAGATTTCAAATCCCAGTGTCAATTTTTAAATACAGATTTTATATGTTTGACAGAAACATGGATAAACGATGAGAATATTTTTGATGTTCTTATAGACAACTTTAGATTTTACCATCAGCCACGACATCTTTCATACTGCAATTCTGGTGATGGAAAGCAATTCAAAGAACAATCACATGGAGGTGTGGCAATGTATATCAAGCATGTACATGTATCTAGATTAAAGATTCCTGTTGACAACTTGGAATTTATTGCAGTTCTTATAACAAATCCTATATCTGTTGCTATTTCAGTTGTATATCGACCTCCATTATATAGCATGAAATCATTCTGTGAATGTCTAGACAATCTACTTAATGAATTACACAAAAGAAGCACGAGATGCATTGTAATGGGTGATTTTAATGAGGACTTGTTTAAAGACTCTTCTCAAGTCATGAAGCTAATGTGTAATAGAGGATATAAACAACATGTATCAAGTGCTACAACTGAGAATGGAACTTTGATTGATCATGTGTACAGCAAGGGATTAGATTCAGTGGAAACAGAAGTTGTCGGTACATATTACAGTTATCATGAAGCTGTTAGGATTCTATTTTAGATTTATATCAAATAGTGAATTTACTGACAATTACATGTACATGAATGAATAGTCAAGTGTATATATTGTTATAAACTTGATTTATATTGATATAAAAAGAAAATTATAAGACAACCATGAGAAAAAGAATCAAAAATAGATATACAATAGACATTTCAAACACAAAGAGTTACTATAAGAATGAACATGGGAAAGAAGGATATCAGACAAATGAAAACAGTTCTGCAAACAATACTGCTTGTAATTGTATGGATGTATTTTGGTATTTGTTTGTAGTGATGAACACATACGTGTATGTACTTTACGCAATGATGCCACATTTAATTTTAGTTGTTATTGTCATGGTGTACCATTAATTGCTACCATTTCAGTGATTGTAAACTCCCAATCCCTTGACACACATCAAGACCATACCCATCTGAGAACTTCCTCACAGGTAGAAATTGATTCTGAACTGCTCATGTGTCGACAGGAACTGGCCATTTTATTGCCAGCATGTGCCAGAGGGAGACTGCTCATCACCAGCCTACATGTGTGGGGTAGAAGAGACATAGCTTCAAATAACTGGATCAACTGTAACCAACTTCATTTATTCAAAAGAAGGAAAAGAAGAATCTACCAATTTTGCTGCTAATATTTTTTATCTCCAAATTACCTGATACAACATTATATGAAAAAAGAGTGTTTTGTTAGTAATGACTTATAAACGATAGATGTGTGATCCATTCCATTTTTGTTACTTTTGCAATGAGACCTATTTCTTAAAGCACCAGCACTGATAGCTAGTATAATCATTAAATGTCAAAGTAGTAGTGTTGTATTGCTAGTACACTAATAAGACAATCACCAGTTTAATCACTGCACAGTTAATTATTTATATGACATTTAATGAATGTGTACATGTTTGCTTA
This sequence comes from Arbacia lixula, assembly GCA_963669155.1. Lineage (NCBI taxonomy): Eukaryota > Metazoa > Echinodermata > Echinoidea > Arbacioida > Arbaciidae > Arbacia > Arbacia lixula. The sequence continues at coordinate 6,368,275 of OZ022587.1, read as the reverse complement.
AAACCTTGTTTTCATTCGTATGAAGTTCACTTATATTGAGAAATAGAAATGCCTCCTCTCCCACCATGTAGCAGCCCTCTGAACAGGTACAGTGATGTAACGCGCCGCTGTAAGGTTACACATAGCATGTGTTTTGTAACACCAAGACATACAGAAGAATGCACTAAAAGATCGTATGATTAGATTACTCGTTTCACATAATGACAATGTGCTCCTTTCATAATTCTGGAGACTTCAAGACAGAAAAAACACCAAATAACACCAGTAGTATAAAATTATGGCCAGCACCCTCAGTTGTAATAAAAAGTAAGATTCCTAACATTTGTCTCCATTCCTTGTGTTCATTTGATAGTGTTATATGTGCCTTACACTACATAATGATCTCCAGTCTTCATAATGCACTGCTGCATAACATCAAATTGATGAAATGCTAGAAATTATTAAAACTTTGTGCCTTGTGATAATGATTCCTTTTTCTTTTAATACATGTTTTGTAAACATAACGATTCATGCACAATTCCAACACAGGTCATACCAGCATATGTGCAGATCCATGCTGACCAATGTCTACACCAGGTAGAGTCCTCTCACCTGGGGCCCCAGCACCTGTCCTCTTGACGTCCCACCACGCACCATCCCTTAGCAACCTCTTCATCGTGTAGAAACACATCTTCATGGGGGTTAGCCTATGTAGCTAGTTCCCAGTCCCTGGACACACACAAAAGCCAATCCAGTTGACGGATGCCACTGAGGTAGTGGGTGACCAGAACTGACTATGCGCTCACAGACCAGGCCACTTTATTGTCAACATGCTATTGAAAAATAGAGAGACAAGCGAAGGTACAACGTGTCTTGCATCAAGTAGTCCAGAACTGACTTCACCTGTGGCCCTGACCAGTGCTTTCCATCTCAATGCCTCCTCTCCCACCATGTAGCAGCCCTCTGAACAGGTACAGTGATGTAACGCGCCGCTGTAAGGTTACACATAGAATGTGTTTTGTAACACCAACACATACAGAAGAATGCACTAAATGATCATATGAATGGATTACTCGTTTCACATAATGACAATATGCTCTTTTCATAGTTTTGGAGACTTCAAGGCAGAAAAAACACACCAAATAACAGTAGTAGTATCAAATTATGGCCAGCACCCTTAGCTGTAATAAAAACTAAAATTTCTTAAAGCACCAGCATTGATAGGTAATATAATCATTAAATGTCAAAGTAGTACTGTATTGCTGTACTGCTAGTACAGTAATAACACAATCACCAGTTTAATGACTGTACAGCTAATTATTTATATGACATTTAATAAATGTATGCATGTTTGGTTAAAATCTTGTTTTCATTCTTATCAACTTAACTTATATAGAAAGACAAGCGAAGGTACAACGTGTCTTGCATCAAGTAGTCCAGAACTGACTTCACCTGTGGCCCTGACCAGCGCTTTCCATCTCAATGCCTCCTCTCCCACCATGTAGCAGCCCTCTGAACAGGTACAGTGATGTAACACGCCGCTGTAAGGTTACACATAGCATGTGTTTTGTAACACCAAGACATACAGAAGAATGCACTAAAAGATCGTATGATTAGATTACTCGTTTCACATAATGACAATGTGCTCCTTTCATAATTCTGGAGACTTCAAGACAGAAAAAACACCAAATAACACCAATAGTATAAAATTATGGCCAGCACCCTCAGTTGTAATAAAAAGTAAGATTCCTAACATTTGTCTCCATTCCTTGTGTTCATTTGATAGTGTTATATGTGCCTTACACTACATAATGATCTCCATTCTTCATAATGCACTGCTGCATAACATCAAATTGATGAAATGCTAGAAATTATTAAAACTTTGTGCCTTGTGATAATGATTCCTTTTTCTTTTAATACATGTTTTGTAAACATAACGATTCATGCACAATTCCAACACAGGTCATACCAGCATATGTGCAGATCCATGCTGACCAATGTCTACACCAGGTAGAGTCCTCTCACCTGGGGCCCCAGCACCTGTCCTCTTGACGTCCCACCACGCACCATCCCTTAGCAACCTCTTCATCGTGTAGAAACACATCTTCATGGGGGTTAGCCTATGTAGCTAGTTCCCAGTCCCTGGACACACACAAAAGCCAATCCAGTTGACGGATGCCACTGAGGTAGTGGGTGACCAGAACTGACTATGCGCTCACAGACCAGGCCACTTTATTGTCAACATGCACCAATAGAGACACATCACCACACATCACCAGTCTACATTACGAGATAGAAGAACATTCTCCATCAATTCCTTGTTTGTATACTGCACATTTTCTTTACTGTGCATCAGCTTGTGTTTACATAAACATGTGGATAATAATCATGTCCAGTAGTTTGTATAGTAATAATAATAATTACAATAATAATACATGGAATTTATATTCTGCACTTTCCATCTGAATTAGATACTCAAGGCGCTACAGAGCAAATTAAAGAGGAAAAATAAAACAAATAGAGTACAAGTATGAACTGTACAAGTTAAATCATATAAGGTTGTATGTCAAAAAACACCCTTATTTAGGTATGTCCTTAAACGTGGTCACTGACGTCAGGGTTTTCAAACTCTGTTAAAAAGAATTCCACACGATTGGCCCTGCGTTAACAAAGTCCCGTTCTCCTCACGATTTCTTTGAAATGGAAACTTGCAAAAGACCGGGTGTGGAGAATCTTAAGGTTCGTGAGCGTTGATAGTAGTGAATTTTTTGCATATGAAGACATATTTAAAAATGTCAATAACTTTCATATAAAGTTCGTTGTACATGTTATGTATATTAACCACTGGTACTGGTGTCCTTTCTTGTATTTTCTAATACAATCAAGCTTTCCACAGGTTATTGGCATGTACTGTAAGAACTCCCACAATTTTGCTCCAATTCATTGAGCTTCAAACCACCTGTTTATATGTATACCTTTGGATATGTTGATTTGTCTTAATACCATAGTACAATCTACTTATTGCTTCTCATTGTCGTATGTATATATCAGACCGCTTAACAATATCAGACCGCTAAGCCTCTCACTAGAGTGAGTTTGAGCCGATTGTCTTGACAGCATCCTCATTTGGCGACACCACTTCCGTGCTATATGCTCTCTCAAGCGTTCTATACCACATTTTGTGTTCCACTATAAGGAGCGAGTTCCTTGGTTGTTTTTTTTTTACACATATAGTATTTATTTTTGGAGCTTTACGCTCTTTATGGTGAAAAGTTAGGAATGTGGATAGTTGTGATACTGCGACGCACCTAAGTGCATATAACTTTGGCAGGTCGCAAGGTAATTTTCCCCCGCAACCAAGTTATTAACTCACTCATACTATTGGAATGACTGAGCATGCGGAGGTTTTTCTACCTTGCTTGGGTGGTGCGTAGTCACATATTTTGTTGTAATTCGAGTTGCCCTCGGGGCGTGAGGAGGAGTATACATAAGCACATTATATTTCGACATATTGATATTACATACTGTTTACTCTGTTGATTGTTGTCTTAGCTGTTAATCATTCGTTTGGTTTTGGTTTTTGTTTTGTTTTTGTCTTTTGTTTTTTGTTTCGTGTGTGTTTGCTTGTATTAATCTTTCTTTGATGTATTTTTTTTTTAAATAATGGACTTCATACTGTATCATGTGTATTGAACCACATGTAAATGAATAAAAAATTGAATTGAAATTGATATATATATATATGTATATATGTGTATGCTATGAATATCCAGTGCATATCAGGTGCATACTATATTCTATGTTGCACATTCTTTCTTCTTTATTTTATGTTATTACTGTACCAGTTTTAGTAAGGAGAAATTCTAAATCGAGGTCAAATCTTGAAATGTCATTTGAGATATAATATACTGAATTTCATAAAACCTGGTTCAAATGTGATATATGACAGGATAATTAAGTAATTCTAATGCTGGTCAGAAAGATCACATCAAGATCAAATTTTAAATGTTGCTTTTTTTATGCAACTTGTGTAAAATATATTGGCAGGAATGGTACAGAAATAGACTATATTGATTTCATAGACTTTATTTTACTGTACTTATTAGTGGTATGTGTTTAGAAAAAAAAATACTCTTTTGAAAGTTAAAACATCAACTCGACCCAAATCCAGCCAAAATTTACACATCCAATAGAACCAGGATAATATCTCATAAATGCCATTATGCCATTTATTAAACTTTTGAAATATCCTGCAAGTAAAATGTGTTTGTCTTTTTACAGTGAACATTCGTTATGTAGACATTGAAATATTTATTAACTTTGCCTGATATCTGCATGATATGTTTGACCGGACATTCAGTATTTCCACTCGATTAAGTCCAACCCAGACACAGAGAAAACAATGTGTGTAAATTAAAGTGTATAAAGTGTATGTACATGTATTTCCATGCATGAGTGTTAATGCGTGTGTATGTGTGTTTGCATATATAGGTGTGTGTGTGTGTGTGTGTGTGTGCGTGTGTGTGTGTGTGCTCGTGCTTGTGAGTGTGTGTGTATGTATGTGTGTGTACGTGCTTGTATGTATGTATGTGTGTGGACGTGACATACACCACAGTAATAAACTATCCTAACTGCTTACTTCAAATTCTATTCAATACATGTACACTGTTTTAATTAAATAAAACAGTTAATCAAATATAATGGAGTTAGAAAAAATAAATAAAATGAATTAATATACATTAGGATCAGCACCTCTTTCAAACCTGAACTACTAGTAATTTATTCACAAATCTTTTCATTCACTTAACACGTAATGCACAAAAGGGGTTGCAATGATTTAGAAATCATTTTTCAAGTTAAGTTTCTCCATGATCCTGACATCTGATTCAAAAAAGGAAACACGCACCGGAAATCTAGAAAGCTCAGCTACAACATATTACAATTCAGGACTAAATGTATCCAACGACCAACTTAGACATGAACTAACATCTACACTTCACAAACTATCAGAATATAGATTCTGTGACTGTTTTCATTGTAACTTTAATGCTTTAAACTGTAGATGGCGTTATTCTACGAAAGATAACGTCTAAATTAATGTTATTAAAATGAAACGTTCATTTGTTTTAAGGTTCAATTGAGATTTTCAGCTTGATCTCGATATGTGATGAAAAAAAATAGAGACCACTTCCCAGAAAGCAATTAGACTCAGCTACAACATATTAGAATTTCAGAGTACAAACCTTAAACATAAGTGAAATACAGCACCTAGGAGATCGTCATGTAATGAGCTGATAAATGCACGGTGACACCATGGACCTTCTGAGGTCATTTACTAAAACCAATAATCTGCTCATGTGAAATTGCAATTACGAAATGGCTCTCCCGACCTTAGCAGACGACACGGCTCCATCTACCGGCATACCGACAGATAACGCTCTTCCTCAATCACAACTAGAGTACCTACAGCTCTCCAATCACCACCGACATAATTTTTGTATACGTCCCATTTTGACATTAATGTCTAGAATCAAATTTACACCATGAAGATGGAATCCTATTGAAATACTAGGGCTAATTTCTCATAGAGCAATGTCTCAGCTATCACATACTGAAATTTGGAACAAAATTGACCAAAGATTACTGAGATACGCAAGAACGGGTAAAAAAGTTTATGAAGTCATACATGAAAATTGATTTTTTCGATTCATATGGCAATATGATGACGTTACGATGTATTAAACGATCAAATGATACATGAAATAGCATCTACAGTTCCCACTCTTTCAAAATATGAAAAAAAAATTGGGGGTCACCGACCATTCTGAGGAGCTATGGCCGATTGAAATGGTCATGTTTTTTGCAATATTTGCACACAAAAACGTATTGACGCACACGCGGGCTTTGAACTTTGACGCACCCGCACGACCTTATTATTGCATGGAAATGGCTCAAAATAACAGGATGTGTAGTTTGTAGTGTAAGAAACATGAATCCAGTGAAAAAACGAGTAAAAAGTGAGTAAACGCACGGAAAAAACGCGCGCGCGTACGCCCGTAAATTTTTGAGATGCTTGGAATGACCTGAAACATATGCAAAACAATTTTTAGTTGATTTGGAGCATTTTAAAATTTTGTGCGCGCGTTTTTATTTATTGAAATTAATTGTATTATTAAATTTATGCATATCAATTTTCATTAGCTATAAATGATTGGTTCTAGAGCTACATGAGGTAATAGGTTTTCATTAAACTGCTCGTAGATGACGTCATGACGATGACGATGAAAATATTGCTGAAACATGTTCACATATATACCCATACATGATAAAGATTTCATGAAAAATGGCCCATGCATTGCTGAGATATCCATGTCACAAAAAATTGGAATAAAAATAAAAAAATAACTGGAAAATGCACGGTGAACTATAGACCTTCATTCGTGACACCATCTATTCATAAGCAATGTGAGACATCGCTCAAGAAAGCTCATAGGGCACCTATTATACTAACATTTCAGAGACTTTCCTAAATGGTTACATGTTTATGCTAACGTGATTAATAGTCATGTAAGAGAATGGGGCGAGAGAAAAAGAATTGGAAAGAAAATCCCAAAGAGAATGACAAAGTGAGGGATAGAACAGAAGAAGATGGCAAAATAAACATTGCAAAAGGAATGCAAAAGTTAATCCTACCCACGCCAGAAATCGAACCGCGGGCCTCGTGATCTTAAAACGGCGCCTTACCCATTGAGCCACACCTCTTCCCATTTACTTAACACGTAATGCCCGAAGGCAGTGGCTAGAATGATTAAGAAATCGATATTCAACCTGAAATTTCACCATGATCCCGACATCTGATTAAAAAGCAGAGCAACGACTCCGAAAGCTAGTAGACTCAGCTACAACATACTAAAATTTCAGAGTAACAGATTCAAACATCAGCGAGATATAGCTCCTAGTAGGTCGTCATGTCATTTCATAAATACCCCTTCCATTGACATAACACGTACATGCGTCCGATTATGACACCGATGCGTATAATGTAATTTACACCATGAAGACGTCATCAAAATGACAAATAAATTTTTTCATCTATAGAAGAAGGTCTCAGCAACAACATAGTGAAATTTGGGAGAAAATTGACCAAGGATAACTGAGATATGCAAAAGCGGGTAAAAAAGTTTATGACGTCATAATTGAAAATTCATTTTTTCGATTTATATGGCAATATGATGACGTCACCATGTACTTACTGGTAAAATGACACATGAAATGACATCTACATTTCATATTCTTTTTAAATATTAAAAAAAAATTGGGGGTCACCGGCCATTCTGAAGAGCTATGGCCAAATAAAGACAGTCATGTTTTTTGCAATATTTGCACACAAAAACGTATTGACGCACGCGCAGACTTTGAACTTTGACGCACCCGCACGACCTTGTTATTGCATGGAAATGGCTCAAAATGACAGGATGTGTTGTATGTAGTGTCAGTAACATGAATCCAGTAAAAAAACAGAATTTTGACGTTTTGTTCGCGTTACGCACGAAAAAACGCGCGAACGCGCGCGCACGCGCGGAAATTTTTGAAATGCTAGAAATGGCCTGAAACATATGCAAAACAATTTTGAGTTGATTTGGAGCATTTTAAAATTTTGCGCGCGCGTTTTTGCACTAACGTACGCGTACGCGCGCGTTTTTTTTCAATGAAATTAATAAGCTACTCATTAATTATATGCATGTCAAATTTCATTACACAGAGATGACCAGTTCTAGAGCTACATGAGGTAATAGTTTTTCATTAAACTGCTCGTAGATGACGTCACGATGACGTCATGACCTTGAAAATGTTGCTGTAACATGTTCACATATATGTCCATACATGATGAACATTTCATGAAATATGGCTTATGCATTGTTGAGATATCCATGTCACAAAAATTTGGAATAAAAATAAATAAATAAAGAAAGAAAATTCTAACGAAATTAAGAGGTGATCTGTCGTTGGCGACAGACCACCTAATAAATAAAGAAAGAAAATTCTAACGAAATTAAGAGGTGATCTGTCGTTGGCGACAGACCACCTAACGAGACATACTTGTGGACAAGTATCAGGTGGTCTGCATTGGCAAATTCATGCACAGACATGGGCTGGAAAATGCACGGTGAACTATAGACCTTCATTCGTGACACCAACTATCCATAAGCAATGTGAGACAGCGCTCAAGAAAGCTCATAGGGCACCTATTATACTAACATTTCAGAGAATTTCCTAAATGGTAACATGTTTATGCTAACGTGATTAATAGTCATGTAAGAGAATGGGGTGAGAATAAAAAGAATTGGAAAGAAAATCTCAAAGAGAATGACAAAGTGAGGCATAGAACAGAAGAAGATGGCAAAATAAACATTGCAAAAGGAATGCAAAAGTTGACCCTACCCACGCCAGGAATCGAACCGGGGGCCTCGAGATCTTAAAACGGCGCCTTACCTATTGAGCCACAAATCTTCCCATTCACTTAACACGTAATGCCCAGCAGGGGCTAGAATGATTAAGAAATCGATATTCAAGCTGAAATTTCACCATGATCCCGACATCTGATTAAAAAATGGAGACAACGTTCCGGAAAGCTCGTAGACTCAGCTACAACATACTGAAATTTCAGAGTGAAAGCTTGACATATTAGTGAGATACATCTCCTAGAAGCTCGTCATGTCATTTCATAAATACCACTTCCATTGACATAACACGGAAGTGCGATTTTGACATTCATGCGTATAATGAAATTTACACCGTGAAGACGTCATCAAAATGAAAAATGAAGGCAACTGCTACTATGGAGCGAGGTCTCAGCTACAACATACTGAAATTTGGGAGAAAATTGACCATGAATTACTGAGATACACAAAAGCGGGTAAAAAAGTTCATGACGTCATACATGAAAAATCATTTTTTCGATTCATATGGCAATATGATGACATCAACATAAATTTAAAAGGTACATCGAACATTAAATCACATCTACATTTCCCACTCTTTCAGAATATTGAAAAAAAATTGGGGGTCACCGGCCATTCTGAAGAGCTATGGCCGATTGAAGGTAGTCATGTTTTTTGCAATATTTGCACACAAAAACGTATTGACGCACGCGCAGACTTTGAACTTTGACGCACCCGCACGACCTTGTTATTGCATGGAAATGGCTCAAAATGACAGGATGTGTTGTATGTAGTGTCAGTAACATGAATCCAGTAAAAAAACAGAATTTTGACGTTTTGTTCGCGTTACGCACGAAAAAACGCGCGAACGCGCGCGCACGCGCGGAAATTTTTGAAATGCTAGAAATGGCCTGAAACATATGCAAAACAATTTTGAGTTGATTTGGAGCATTTTAAAATTTTGCGCGCGCGTTTTTGCACTAACGTACGCGTACGCGCGCGTTTTTTTTCAATGAAATTAATTAACTACTCATTAATTATATGCATGTCAAATTTCATTACACAGAGATGACCAGTTCTAGAGCTACATGAGGTAATAGTTTTTCATTAAACTGCTCGTAGATGACGTCACGATGACGTCATGACCTTGAAAATGTTGCTGGACCATGTTCACATATATGTCCATACATGATGAACATTTCATGAAATATGGCCCATGCATTGTTGAGATATCCATGTCACAAAAATTTGGAATAAAAATAAACGAGACATACTTGTGGACAAGTATCAGGTGGTCTGCATTGGCAAATTCATGCACAGACATGGGCTGGAAAATGCACGGTGAACTATAGACCTTCATTCGTGACACCAACTATCCATAAGCAATGTGAGACAGCGCTCAAGAAAGCTCATAGGGCACCTATTATACTAACATTTCAGAGAATTTCCTAAATGGTAACATGTTTATGCTAACGTGATTAATAGTCATGTAAGAGAATGGGGTGAGAGAAAAAAGAATTGGAAAGAAAATCTCAAAGAGAATGACAAAGTGAGGCATAGAACAGAAGAAGATGGCAAAATAAACATTGCAAAAGGAATGCAAAAGTTGACCCTACCCACGCCAGGAATCGAACCGGGGGCCTCGAGATCTTAAAGCGGCGCCTTACCTATTGAGCCACAAATCTTCCCATTCACTTAACACGTAATGCCCAGCAGGGGCTAGAATGATTAAGAAATCGATATTCAAGCTGAAATTTCACCATGATCCCGACATCTGATTAAAAAATGGAGACAACGTTCCGGAAAGCTCGTAGACTCAGCTACAACATACTGAAATTTCAGAGTGAAAGCTTGACATATTAGTGAGATACATCTCCTAGAAGCTCGTCATGTCATTTCATAAATACCACTTCCATTGACATAACACGGAAGTGCGATTTTGACATTCATGCGTATAATGAAATTTACACCGTGAAGACGTCATCAAAATGAAAAATGAAGGCAACTTCTACTATGGAGCGAGGTCTCAGCTACAACATACTGAAATTTGGGAGAAAATTGACCATGAATTACTGAGATACACAAAAGCGGGTAAAAAAGTTCATGACGTCATACATGAAAAATCATTTTTTCGATTCATATGGCAATATGATGACATCAACATAAATTTAAAAGGTAAATCAAACATTAAATCACATCTACATTTCCCACTCTTTCAGAATATTGAAAAAAAATTGGGGGTCACCGGCCATTCTGAAGAGCTATGGCCGATTGAAGGTAGTCATGTTTTTTGCAATATTTGCACACAAAAACGTATTGACGCACGCGCAGACTTTGAACTTTGACGCACCCGCACGACCTTGTTATTGCATGGAAATGGCTCAAAATGACAGGATGTGTTGTATGTAGTGTCAGTAACATGAATCCAGTAAAAAAACGGAATTTTGACGTTTTGTTCGCGTTACGCACGAAAAAACGCGCGAACGCGCGCGCACGCGCGGAAATTTTCGAAATGCTAGAAATGGCCTGAAACATATGCAAAACAATTTTGAGTTGATTTGGAGCATTTTAAAATTTTGCGCGCGCGTTTTTGCACTAACGTACACGTACGCGCGCGTTTTTTTTCAATGAAATTAATTAGCTACTCATTAATTATATGCATGTTAAATTTCATTACACAGAGATGACCAGTTCTATAGCTACATGAGGTAATAGTTTTTCATTAAACTGCTCGTAGATGACGTCACGATGACGTCATGACCTTGAAAATGTTGCTGTAACATGTTCACATATATGTCCATACATGATGAACATTTCATGAAATATGGCTTATGCATTGTTGAGATATCCATGTCACAAAAATTTGGAATAAAAATAAATAAATAACGAGACATACTTGTGGACAAGTATCAGGTGGTCTGCATTGGCAAATTCATGCACAGACATGGGCTGGAAAATGCACGGTGAACTATAGACCTTCATTCGTGACACCAACTCTCCATAAGCAATGTGAGACAGCGCTCAAGAAAGCTCATAGGGCACCTATTATACTAAAATTTCAGAGAATTTCCTAAATGGTAACATGTTTATGCTAACGTGATTAATAGTCATGTAAGAGAATGGGGTGAGAGAAAAAAGAATTGGAAAGAAAATCTCAAAGAGAATGACAAAGTGAGGCATAGAACAGAAGAAGATGGCAAAATAAACATTGCAAAAGGAATGCAAAAGTTGACCCTACCCACGCCAGGAATCGAACCGGGGGCCTCGAGATCCTAAAACGGCGCCTTACCCATTGAGCCACACATCTTCCCATTCACTTAACACGTAATGCCCAGCAGGGGCTAGAATGATTAAGAAATCGATATTCAAGCTGAAATTTCACCATGATCCCGACATCTGATTAAAAAATGGAGACAACGTTCCGGAAAGCTCGTAGACTCAGCTACAACATACTGAAATTTCAGAGTGAAAGCTTGACATATTAGTGAGATACATCTCCTAGAAGCTCGTCATGTCATTTCATAAATACCACTTCCATTGACATAACACGGAAGTGCGATTTTGACATTCATGCGTATAATGAAATTTACACCGTGAAGACGTCATCAAAATGAAAAATGAAGGCAACTCCTACTATGGAGCGAGGTCTCAGCTACAACATACTGAAATTTGGGAGAAAATTGACCATGAATTACTGAGATACACAAAAGCGGGTAAAAAAGTTCATGACGTCATACATGAAAAATCATTTTTTCGATTCATATGGCAATATGATGACATCAACATAAATTTAAAAGGTAAATCGAACATTAAATCACATCTACATTTCCCACTCTTTCAGAATATTGAAAAAAAATTGGGGGTCACCGGCCATTCTGAAGAGCTATGGCCGATTGAAGGTAGTCATGTTTTTTGCAATATTTGCACACAAAAACGTATTGACGCACGCGCAGACTTTGAACTTTGACGCACCCGCACGACCTTGTTATTGCATGGAAATGGCTCAAAATGACAGGATGTGTTGTATGTAGTGTCAGTAACATGAATCCAGTAAAAAAACAGAATTTTGACGTTTTGTTCGCGTTACGCACGAAAAAACGCGCGAACGCGCGCGCACGCGCGGAAATTTTTGAAATGCTAGAAATGGCCTGAAACATATGCAAAACAATTTTAAGTTGATTTAGAGCATTTTAAAATTTTGCGCGCGCGTTTTTGCACTAACGTACGCGTACGCGCGCGTTTTTTTTCAATGAAATTAATTAGCTACTCATTAATTATATGCATGTCAAATTTCATTACACAGAGATGACCAGTTCTAGATCTACATGAGGTAATAGTTTTTCATTAAACTGCTCGTAGATGACGTCACGATGACGTCATGACCTTGAAAATGTTGCTGTAACATGTTCACATATATGTCCATACATGATGAACATTTCATGAAATATGGCCTATGCATTGTTGAGATATCCATGTCACAAAAATTTGGAATAAAAATAAACGAGACATACTTGTGGACAAGTATCAGGTGGTCTGCATTGGCAAATTCATGCACAGACATGGGCTGGAAAATGCACGGTGAACTATAGACCTTCATTCGTGACACCAACTATCCATAAGCAATGTGAGACAGCGCTCAAGAAAGCTCATAGGGCACCTATTATACTAACATTTCAGAGAATTTCCTAAATGGTAACATGTTTATGCTAACGTGATTAATAGTCATGTAAGAGAATGGGGTGAGAGAAAAAAGAATTGGAAAGAAAATCTCAAAGAGAATGACAAAGTGAGGCATAGAACAGAAGAAGATGGCAAAATAAACATTGCAAAAGGAATGCAAAAGTTGACCCTACCCACGCCAGGAATCGAACCGGGGGCCTCGAGATCTTAAAACGGCGCCTTACCTATTGAGCCACAAATCTTCCCATTCACTTAACACGTAATGCCCAGCAGGGGCTAGAATGATTAAGAAATCGATATTCAAGCTGAAATTTCACCATGATCCCGACATCTGATTAAAAAATGGAGACAACGTTACGGAAAGCTCGTAGACTCAGCTACAACATACTGAAATTTCAGAGTGAAAGCTTGACATGTTAGTGAGATACATCTCCTAGAAGCTCGTCATGTCATTTCATAAATACCACTTCCATTGACATAACACGGAAGTGCGATTTTGACATTCATGCGTATAATGAAATTTACACCGTGAAGACGTCATCAAAATGAAAAATGAAGGCAACTGCTATTATGGAGCGAGGTCTCAGCTACAACATACTGAAATTTGGGAGAAAATTGACCATGAATTACTGAGATACACAAAAGCGGGTAAAAAAGTTCATGACGTCATACATGAAAAATCATTTTTTCGATTCATATGGCAATATGATGACATCAACATAAATTTAAAAGGTAAATCGAACATTAAATCACATTTACATTTCCCACTCTTTCAGAATATTGAAAAAAAATTGGGTGTCACCGGCCATTCTGAAGAGCTATGGCCGATTGAAGGTAGTCATGTTTTTTGCAATATTTGCACACAAAAACGTATTGACGCACGCGCAGACTTTGAACTTTGACGCACCCGCACGACCTTGTTATTGCATGGAAATGGCTCAAAATGACAGGATGTGTTGTATGTAGTGTCAGTAACATGAATCCAGTAAAAAAACAGAATTTTGACGTTTTGTTCGCGTTACGCACGAAAAAACGCGCGAACGCGCGCGCACGCGCGGAAATTTTTGAAATGCTAGAAATGGCCTGAAACATATGCAAAACAATTTTGAGTTGATTTGGAGCATTTTAAAATTTTGCGCGCGCGTTTTTGCACTAACGTACGTGTACGCGCGCGTTTTTTTTCAATGAAATTAATGAGTTACTCATTAATTATATGCATGTCAAATTTCATTACACAGAGATGACCAGTTCTAGAGCTACATGAGGTAATAGTTTTTCATTAAACTGCTCGTAGATGACGTCACGATGACGTCATGACCTTGAAAATGTTGCTGTAACATGTTCACATATATGTCCATACATGATAAACATTTCATGAAATATGGCTTATGCATTGTTGAGATATCCATGTCACAAAAATTTGGAATAAAAATAAATAAATAACGAGACATACTTGTGGACAAGTATAAGGTGGTCTGCATTGGCAAATTCATGCACTGGCATGGGCTGGTAAATGAACGTTCTTAAAACATCGCCTTACCCATTGAGCCACAAATCTTCGCATTCACTTTTCACGTGATGCCCGCTAGCAGTGGCTAGAATGATTTAGAAGTCGATATTCAAGCTGAAATTTTGACATGATCCCGATATCTAATGAAAAAATGGAGACCACATGGCTGAAAGCTACTAGATTCAGCTACAACATACTAAAATTTCAGAGTAAAAGATCGTAACATAGGAAAAGATATAGCTCCTGAAAGAGTGCCATGTCATTTCATGATATCAAATAAATGACCCTCCCATTGACATTACACGTAAAAAGTCTGATTCTGACATTAATGCCTATAATCATATTTTCACCTTGAAGACGTTAACAAATTGAAAAGTTAAGGCAAGCCTGCCCTAGAGCAATGTCTGAGGCACATCATACTGAATTTTGGGCGAAAATTTAAAAAGGAATACTGAGATATGCAACAGCGGGTAAAAAAATTTAGGACGTCATAATTGAAAATTCATTTTTTTGATTCATATGGCAATATGATGACGTCACCATGTACTTACCGGTAAAATGACACATGAAATGATATCTACATTTCATACTCTTTCCAAATATGAAAAGAAAATCGGGGGTCACCGTCCATTCTGAAGAGCTATGGCCGATTGAAGGAAGTCATGTTTTTTGCAATATTTGCACACTAAAACGTATTGACGCACGCGCAGACTTTGAACTTTGACGCACCCGCACGACCTTGTTATTGTATGGAAATGGCTCAAAATTGCAGAATGTGTTGTATATAGTGTCAGTAACATGTATGCAGTAAAAAACCGGAATTTTGACGTTCTATTCGCGTTACGCACGGAAAAACGCGCGAACGCGCGCGCACGCGCGGAAATTTTTGAAATGCTGGAAATGGCCTAAAACATATGCAAAACAATTTTGAGTTGATTTGGAGCATTTTAAAATTTTGCGCGCGCGTTTTTGCACTAACGTACGCGTACGCGCGCGTTTTTATTTATTGAAATTACTCGTATTATTATTAGATTTATGTATGTCAATTTTCATTTGCTATAAATGATTGGTTCTAGAGCTACATGAGGTAATAGGTTTTCATTAAACTGCTCGTAGATGACGTCACGATGACGTCATGACCTTGAAAATGTTGCTGGAACATGTTCACGTACATATCAATGCATGATGAAAATTTCATAAAAAATGGCTCATGCATTGTTGAGATATCCATGCCACAAAAATTTGGAATAAAAATAAATAAATAAAGAAATAAAGAAAGAAAATTCGGACAAACACAAGAGGTGATCTGCATGGCAGACCACCTAATAAATAAATAATAAAGAAAGAAAATTCTAACGAAATTAAGAGGTGATCTGTCGTTGGCGACAGACCACCTAATAAATAAAGAAAGAAAATTCTAACGAAATTAAGAGGTGATCTGTCGTTGGCGACAGACCACCTAACGAGACATACTTGTGGACAAGTATCAGGTGGTCTGCATTGGCAAATTCATGCACAGACATGGGCTGGAAAATGCACGGTGAACTATAGACCTTCATTCGTGACACCAACTATCCATAAGCAATGTGAGACAGCGCTCAAGAAAGCTCATAGGGCACCTATTATACTAACATTTCAGAGAATTTCCTAAATGGTAACATGTTTATGCTAACGTGATTAATAGTCATGTAAGAGAATGGGGTGAGAATAAAAAGAATTGGAAAGAAAATCTCAAAGAGAATGACAAAGTGAGGCATAGAACAGAAGAAGATGGCAAAATAAACATTGCAAAAGGAATGCAAAAGTTGACCCTACCCACGCCAGGAATCGAACCGGGGGCCTCGAGATCTTAAAACGGCGCCTTACCTATTGAGCCACAAATCTTCCCATTCACTTAACACGTAATGCCCAGCAGGGGCTAGAATGATTAAGAAATCGATATTCAAGCTGAAATTTCACCATGATCCCGACATCTGATTAAAAAATGGAGACAACGTTCCGGAAAGCTCGTAGACTCAGCTACAACATACTGAAATTTCAGAGTGAAAGCTTGACATATTAGTGAGATACATCTCCTAGAAGCTCGTCATGTCATTTCATAAATACCACTTCCATTGACATAACACGGAAGTGCGATTTTGACATTCATGCGTATAATGAAATTTACACCGTGAAGACGTCATCAAAATGAAAAATGAAGGCAACTGCTACTATGGAGCGAGGTCTCAGCTACAACATACTGAAATTTGGGAGAAAATTGACCATGAATTACTGAGATACACAAAAGCGGGTAAAAAAGTTCATGACGTCATACATGAAAAATCATTTTTTCGATTCATATGGCAATATGATGACATCAACATAAATTTAAAAGGTAAATCGAACATTAAATCACATCTACATTTCCCACTCTTTCAGAATATTGAAAAAAAATTGGGGGTCACCGGCCATTCTGAAGAGCTATGGCCGATTGAAGGTAGTCATGTTTTTTGCAATATTTGCACACAAAAACGTATTGACGCACGCGCAGACTTTGAACTTTGACGCACCCGCACGACCTTGTTATTGCATGGAAATGGCTCAAAATGACAGGATGTGTTGTATGTAGTGTCAGTAACATGAATCCAGTAAAAAAACAGAATTTTGACGTTTTGTTCGCGTTACGCACGAAAAAACGCGCGAACGCGCGCGCACGCGCGGAAATTTTTGAAATGCTAGAAATGGCCTGAAACATATGCAAAACAATTTTGAGTTGATTTGGAGCATTTTAAAATTTTGCGCGCGCGTTTTTGCACTAACGTACGCGTACGCGCGCGTTTTTTTTCAATGAAATTAATTAGCTACTCATTAATTATATGCATGTCAAATTTCATTACACAGAGATGACCAGTTCTAGAGCTACATGAGGTAATAGTTTTTCATTAAACTGCTCGTAGATGACGTCACGATGACGTCATGACCTTGAAAATGTTGCTGGACCATGTTCACATATATGTCCATACATGATGAACATTTCATGAAATATGGCCCATGCATTGTTGAGATATCCATGTCACAAAAATTTGGAATAAAAATAAACGAGACATACTTGTGGACAAGTATCAGGTGGTCTGCATTGGCAAATTCATGCACAGACATGGGCTGGAAAATGCACGGTGAACTATAGACCTTCATTCGTGACACCAACTATCCATAAGCAATGTGAGACAGCGCTCAAGAAAGCTCATAGGGCACCTATTATACTAAAATTTCAGAGAATTTCCTAAATGGTAACATGTTTATGCTAACGTGATTAATAGTCATGTAAGAGAATGGGGTGAGAGAAAAAAGAATTGGAAAGAAAATCTCAAAGAGAATGACAAAGTGAGGCATAGAACAGAAGAAGATGGCAAAATAAACATTGCAAAAGGAATGCAAAAGTTGACCCTACCCACGCCAGGAATCGAACCGGGGGCCTCGAGATCTTAAAGCGGCGCCTTACCTATTGAGCCACAAATCTTCCCATTCACTTAACACGTAATGCCCAGCAGGGGCTAGAATGATTAAGAAATCGATATTCAAGCTGAAATTTCACCATGATCCCGACATCTGATTAAAAAATGGAGACAACGTTCCGGAAAGCTCGTAGACTCAGCTACAACATACTGAAATTTCAGAGTGAAAGCTTGACATATTAGTGAGATACATCTCCTAGAAGCTCGTCATGTCATTTCATAAATACCACTTCCATTGACATAACACGGAAGTGCGATTTTGACATTCATGCGTATAATGAAATTTACACCGTGAAGACGTCATCAAAATGAAAAATGAAGGCAACTTCTACTATGGAGCGAGGTCTCAGCTACAACATACTGAAATTTGGGAGAAAATTGACCATGAATTACTGAGATACACAAAAGCGGGTAAAAAAGTTCATGACGTCATACATGAAAAATCATTTTTTCGATTCATATGGCAATATGATGACATCAACATAAATTTAAAAGGTAAATCAAACATTAAATCACATCTACATTTCCCACTCTTTCAGAATATTGAAAAAAAATTGGGGGTCACCGGCCATTCTGAAGAGCTATGGCCGATTGAAGGTAGTCATGTTTTTTGCAATATTTGCACACAAAAACGTATTGACGCACGCGCAGACTTTGAACTTTGACGCACCCGCACGACCTTGTTATTGCATGGAAATGGCTCAAAATGACAGGATGTGTTGTATGTAGTGTCAGTAACATGAATCCAGTAAAAAAACGGAATTTTGACGTTTTGTTCGCGTTACGCACGAAAAAACGCGCGAACGCGCGCGCACGCGCGGAAATTTTCGAAATGCTAGAAATGGCCTGAAACATATGCAAAACAATTTTGAGTTGATTTGGAGCATTTTAAAATTTTGCGCGCGCGTTTTTGCACTAACGTACACGTACGCGCGCGTTTTTTTTCAATGAAATTAATTAGCTACTCATTAATTATATGCATGTTAAATTTCATTACACAGAGATGACCAGTTCTATAGCTACATGAGGTAATAGTTTTTCATTAAACTGCTCGTAGATGACGTCACGATGACGTCATGACCTTGAAAATGTTGCTGTAACATGTTCACATATATGTCCATACATGATGAACATTTCATGAAATATGGCTTATGCATTGTTGAGATATCCATGTCACAAAAATTTGGAATAAAAATAAATAAATAATAAATAAAGAAAGAAAATTCTAACGAAATTAAGAGGTGATCTGTCGTTGGCGACAGACCACCTAACGAGACATACTTGTGGACAAGTATCAGGTGGTCTGCATTGGCAAATTCATGCACAGACATGGGCTGGAAAATGCACGGTGAACTATAGACCTTCATTCGTGACACCAACTATCCATAAGCAATGTGAGACAGCGCTCAAGAAAGCTCATAGGGCACCTATTATACTAACATTTCAGAGAATTTCCTAAATGGTAACATGTTTATGCTAACGTGATTAATAGTCATGTAAGAGAATGGGGTGAGAATAAAAAGAATTGGAAAGAAAATCTCAAAGAGAATGACAAAGTGAGGCATAGAACAGAAGAAGATGGCAAAATAAACATTGCAAAAGGAATGCAAAAGTTGACCCTACCCACGCCAGGAATCGAACCGGGGGCCTCGAGATCTTAAAACGGCGCCTTACCTATTGAGCCACAAATCTTCCCATTCACTTAACACGTAATGCCCAGCAGGGGCTAGAATGATTAAGAAATCGATATTCAAGCTGAAATTTCACCATGATCCCGACATCTGATTAAAAAATGGAGACAACGTTCCGGAAAGCTCGTAGACTCAGCTACAACATACTGAAATTTCAGAGTGAAAGCTTGACATATTAGTGAGATACATCTCCTAGAAGCTCGTCATGTCATTTCATAAATACCACTTCCATTGACATAACACGGAAGTGCGATTTTGACATTCATGCGTATAATGAAATTTACACCGTGAAGACGTCATCAAAATGAAAAATGAAGGCAACTGCTACTATGGAGCGAGGTCTCAGCTACAACATACTGAAATTTGGGAGAAAATTGACCATGAATTACTGAGATACACAAAAGCGGGTAAAAAAGTTCATGACGTCATACATGAAAAATCATTTTTTCGATTCATATGGCAATATGATGACATCAACATAAATTTAAAAGGTAAATCGAACATTAAATCACATCTACATTTCCCACTCTTTCAGAATATTGAAAAAAAATTGGGGGTCACCGGCCATTCTGAAGAGCTATGGCCGATTGAAGGTAGTCATGTTTTTTGCAATATTTGCACACAAAAACGTATTGACGCACGCGCAGACTTTGAACTTTGACGCACCCGCACGACCTTGTTATTGCATGGAAATGGCTCAAAATGACAGGATGTGTTGTATGTAGTGTCAGTAACATGAATCCAGTAAAAAAACAGAATTTTGACGTTTTGTTCGCGTTACGCACGAAAAAACGCGCGAACGCGCGCGCACGCGCGGAAATTTTTGAAATGCTAGAAATGGCCTGAAACATATGCAAAACAATTTTGAGTTGATTTGGAGCATTTTAAAATTTTGCGCGCGCGTTTTTGCACTAACGTACGCGTACGCGCGCGTTTTTTTTCAATGAAATTAATTAGCTACTCATTAATTATATGCATGTCAAATTTCATTACACAGAGATGACCAGTTCTAGAGCTACATGAGGTAATAGTTTTTCATTAAACTGCTCGTAGATGACGTCACGATGACGTCATGACCTTGAAAATGTTGCTGGACCATGTTCACATATATGTCCATACATGATGAACATTTCATGAAATATGGCCCATGCATTGTTGAGATATCCATGTCACAAAAATTTGGAATAAAAACGAGACATACTTGTGGACAAGTATCAGGTGGTCTGCATTGGCAAATTCATGCACAGACATGGGCTGGAAAATGCACGGTGAACTATAGACCTTCATTCGTGACACCAACTATCCATAAGCAATGTGAGACAGCGCTCAAGAAAGCTCATAGGGCACCTATTATACTAAAATTTCAGAGAATTTCCTAAATGGTAACATGTTTATGCTAACGTGATTAATAGTCATGTAAGAGAATGGGGTGAGAGAAAAAAGAATTGGAAAGAAAATCTCAAAGAGAATGACAAAGTGAGGCATAGAACAGAAGAAGATGGCAAAATAAACATTGCAAAAGGAATGCAAAAGTTGACCCTACCCACGCCAGGAATCGAACCGGGGGCCTCGAGATCTTTAAACGGCGCCTTACCTATTGAGCCACAAATCTTCCCATTCACTTAACACGTAATGCCCAGCAGGGGCTAGAATGATTAAGAAATCGATATTCAAGCTGAAATTTCACCATGATCCCGACATCTGATTAAAAAATGGAGACAACGTTCCGGAAAGCTCGTAGACTCAGCTACAACATACTGAAATTTCAGAGTGAAAGCTTGACATATTAGTGAGATACATCTCCTAGAAGCTCGTCATGTCATTTCATAAATACCACTTCCATTGACATAACACGGAAGTGCGATTTTGACATTCATGCGTATAATGAAATTTACACCGTGAAGACGTCATCAAAATGAAAAATGAAGGCAACTCCTACTATGGAGCGAGGTCTCAGCTACAACATACTGAAATTTGGGAGAAAATTGACCATGAATTACTGAGATACACAAAAGCGGGTAAAAAAGTTCATGACGTCATACATGAAAAATCATTTTTTCGATTCATATGGCAATATGATGACATCAACATAAATTTAAAAGGTAAATCGAACATTAAATCACATTTACATTTCCCACTCTTTTAGAATATTGAAAAAAAATTGGGGGTCACCGGCCATTCTGAAGAGCTATGGCCGATTGAAGGTAGTCATGTTTTTTGCAATATTTGCACACAAAAACGTATTGACGCACGCGCAGACTTTGAACTTTGACGCACCCGCACGACCTTGTTATTGCATGGAAATGGCTCAAAATGACAGGATGTGTTGTATGTAGTGTCAGTAACATGAATCCAGTAAAAAAACAGAATTTTGACGTTTTGTTCGCGTTACGCACGAAAAAACGCGCGAACGCGCGCGCACGCGCGGAAATTTTTGAAATGCTAGAAATGGCCTGAAACATATGCAAAACAATTTTGAGCTGATTTGGAGCATTTTAAAATTTTGCGCGCGCGTTTTTGCACTAACGTACGCGTACGCGCGCGTTTTTTTTTCTATGAAATTAATTAGCTACTCATTAATTATATGCATGTCAAATTTCATTACACAGAGATGACCAGTTCTAGAGCTACATGAGGTAATAGTTTTTCATTAAACTGCTCGTAGATGACGTCACGATGACGTCATGACCTTGAAAATGTTGCTGTAACATGTTCACATATATGTCCATACATGATGAACATTTCATGAAATATGGCCTATGCATTGTTGAGATATCCATGTCACAAAAATTTGGAATAAAAATAAATAAATAAATAAACGAGACATACTTGTGGACAAGTATAAGGTGGTCTGCATTGGCAAATTCATGCACTGACATGGGCTAGAAAATGCACGGTGATATGGACCTTCAATCGTGACACCATCTATTCATAAGCAATCATGCAGAGACTCCGCTCAAGAAAGTTCAGAGCGCACCTACAATGTCTACTAACGTACATTTCAGAGACATGCCAAAATGGTTACATGTATATTGTGCTAACATGTAATTAATAGCCACGTAAGATAAAGGGGCGAGAGAAAACGAATGGGAAAGAAAATCTCAAAGAGAATGACAAAATGAGGGATAGAACAGAAGAAGATGGCAAAAAAAGCATTGTAAAATGAATGCAAAAGTTTACCCTACCCACTCCAGGAATCGAACCGGGGGCCTCGAGATCTTAAAACGCGGCGCCTTACCAATTGAGCCACACATCTTCCCATTCACTTAACACGTAATGCCCAGCAGATTAAGAAATTGATATTCAAGATAAAATTTCGCCATGATCGCTACATCTGATTAAAAAATAAAGACACGTCCCCGAAAGCTAGTAGACTCAGCTACAACATACTTAAATTTCAGAGTAACAGAATTGAACATAAGCGAGATACAGCTCCTAGAAGATCGTGATGTCATTTAATAAATACCCCTTCCATTGACATAACACTTACATACAATCGATTTTGACATAAATGTCTATAATCAAATTTATACCATGAAGATGGAATCCTATTGAAATATTAGGGCTAATTTCTCATAGAGCAATGTCTCAGCTATCACATACTGAAATTTGGAACAAAATTGACCAAAGATTACTGAGATACGCAAGAACGGGTAAAAAAGTTTATGAAGTCATACATGAAAATTGATTTTTTCGATTCATATGGCAATATGATGACGTTACAATGTATTTAACGATCAAATGATACATGAAATAGCATCTACAGTCCCCACTCTTTCAAAATATGAAAAAAAAATGGGGGTCACCAGCCATTCTGAGGAGCTATGGCCGATTGAAGGTGGTCATGTTTTTTGCAATATTTGCACACAAAAACGTATTGACGCACGCGCGGACTTTGAACTTTGACGCACCAGCACGACCTTATTATTGCATGGAAATGGCTCAAAATTTCAGGATGTGTTGTTTGCAGTGTCAGAAACATGAATCCAGTGAAAAAATGGTTTTCCGACGTTGTGTTTGCTAAACGCACGGAAAAACGCGCGCGCGCGCGCGTACGCGCGGAAATTTGAAAAATGCTAGAAATGGCCTCAAACATATGCAAAACAATTTCTAGTTGATTTGGAGCATTTTTTTATTTTACGCGCGCGTTAATGCACTAACGTACGCGTACGCGCGCGTTTTTTTTCATTGAAATTAATTGTCTTGTCATTAATTATATACATGCCAAATTTCATTACACAGAGATGAACGGTTTTAGAGCTACATGAAATAATAGATTTTCATTAAATTGCTCGTGCATGACGTCACGATTATGTAATGACCTTGAAAATGTTCCTGGAACATGTTCACATATATACCTATACATGATGAACATTTGATGAAACATGGTCAATGCATTGTTGAGATATCCATGTCACAAAAAATAGGAATAAAAATAAATAATAATAATAAAGAAAGAAAATTCGGACAAAAACAAGAGGTGATCTGCCATGGCATGGCAGACCACCTAATAAACGAGACATACTTGTGGACAAGTATCAGGTGGTCTGCATTGGCAAATTCATGCACAGACATGGGCTGGAAAATGCACGGTGAACTATAGACCTTCATTCGTGACACCAACTATCCATAAGCAATGTGAGACAGCGCTCAAGAAAGCTCATAGGGCACCTATTATACTAAAATTTCAGAGAATTTCCTAAATGGTAACATGTTTATGCTAACGTGATTAATAGTCATGTAAGAGAATGGGGTGAGAGAAAAAAGAATTGGAAAGAAAATCTCAAAGAGAATGACAAAGTGAGGCATAGAACAGAAGAAGATGGCAAAATAAACATTGCAAAAGGAATGCAAAAGTTGACCCTACCCACGCCAGGAATCGAACCGGGGGCCTCGAGATCTTAAAGCGGCGCCTTACCTATTGAGCCACAAATCTTCCCATTCACTTAACACGTAATGCCCAGCAGGGGCTAGAATGATTAAGAAATCGATATTCAAGCTGAAATTTCACCATGATCCCGACATCTGATTAAAAAATGGAGACAACGTTCCGGAAAGCTCGTAGACTCAGCTACAACATACTGAAATTTCAGAGTGAAAGCTTGACATATTAGTGAGATACATCTCCTAGAAGCTCGTCATGTCATTTCATAAATACCACTTCCATTGACATAACACGGAAGTGCGATTTTGACATTCATGCGTATAATGAAATTTACACCGTGAAGACGTCATCAAAATGAAAAATGAAGGCAACTTCTACTATGGAGCGAGGTCTCAGCTACAACATACTGAAATTTGGGAGAAAATTGACCATGAATTACTGAGATACACAAAAGCGGGTAAAAAAGTTCATGACGTCATACATGAAAAATCATTTTTTCGATTCATATGGCAATATGATGACATCAACATAAATTTAAAAGGTAAATCAAACATTAAATCACATCTACATTTCCCACTCTTTCAGAATATTGAAAAAAAATTGGGGGTCACCGGCCATTCTGAAGAGCTATGGCCGATTGAAGGTAGTCATGTTTTTTGCAATATTTGCACACAAAAACGTATTGACGCACGCGCAGACTTTGAACTTTGACGCACCCGCACGACCTTGTTATTGCATGGAAATGGCTCAAAATGACAGGATGTGTTGTATGTAGTGTCAGTAACATGAATCCAGTAAAAAAACGGAATTTTGACGTTTTGTTCGCGTTACGCACGAAAAAACGCGCGAACGCGCGCGCACGCGCGGAAATTTTCGAAATGCTAGAAATGGCCTGAAACATATGCAAAACAATTTTGAGTTGATTTGGAGCATTTTAAAATTTTGCGCGCGCGTTTTTGCACTAACGTACACGTACGCGCGCGTTTTTTTTCAATGAAATTAATTAGCTACTCATTAATTATATGCATGTTAAATTTCATTACACAGAGATGACCAGTTCTATAGCTACATGAGGTAATAGTTTTTCATTAAACTGCTCGTAGATGACGTCACGATGACGTCATGACCTTGAAAATGTTGCTGTAACATGTTCACATATATGTCCATACATGATGAACATTTCATGAAATATGGCTTATGCATTGTTGAGATATCCATGTCACAAAAATTTGGAATAAAAATAAATAAATAATAAATAAAGAAAGAAAATTCTAACGAAATTAAGAGGTGATCTGTCGTTGGCGACAGACCACCTAACGAGACATACTTGTGGACAAGTATCAGGTGGTCTGCATTGGCAAATTCATGCACAGACATGGGCTGGAAAATGCACGGTGAACTATAGACCTTCATTCGTGACACCAACTATCCATAAGCAATGTGAGACAGCGCTCAAGAAAGCTCATAGGGCACCTATTATACTAACATTTCAGAGAATTTCCTAAATGGTAACATGTTTATGCTAACGTGATTAATAGTCATGTAAGAGAATGGGGTGAGAATAAAAAGAATTGGAAAGAAAATCTCAAAGAGAATGACAAAGTGAGGCATAGAACAGAAGAAGATGGCAAAATAAACATTGCAAAAGGAATGCAAAAGTTGACCCTACCCACGCCAGGAATCGAACCGGGGGCCTCGAGATCTTAAAGCGGCGCCTTACCTATTGAGCCACAAATCTTCCCATTCACTTAACACGTAATGCCCAGCAGGGGCTAGAATGATTAAGAAATCGATATTCAAGCTGAAATTTCACCATGATCCCGACATCTGATTAAAAAATGGAGACAACGTTCCGGAAAGCTCGTAGACTCAGCTACAACATACTGAAATTTCAGAGTGAAAGCTTGACATATTAGTGAGATACATCTCCTAGAAGCTCGTCATGTCATTTCATAAATACCACTTCCATTGACATAACACGGAAGTGCGATTTTGACATTCATGCGTATAATGAAATTTACACCGTGAAGACGTCATCAAAATGAAAAATGAAGGCAACTGCTACTATGGAGCGAGGTCTCAGCTACAACATACTGAAATTTGGGAGAAAATTGACCATGAATTACTGAGATACACAAAAGCGGGTAAAAAAGTTCATGACGTCATACATGAAAAATCATTTTTTCGATTCATATGGCAATATGATGACATCAACATAAATTTAAAAGGTAAATCGAACATTAAATCACATCTACATTTCCCACTCTTTCAGAATATTGAAAAAAAATTGGGGGTCACCGGCCATTCTGAAGAGCTATGGCCGATTGAAGGTAGTCATGTTTTTTGCAATATTTGCACACAAAAACGTATTGACGCACGCGCAGACTTTGAACTTTGACGCACCCGCACGACCTTGTTATTGCATGGAAATGGCTCAAAATGACAGGATGTGTTGTATGTAGTGTCAGTAACATGAATCCAGTAAAAAAACAGAATTTTGACGTTTTGTTCGCGTTACGCACGAAAAAACGCGCGAACGCGCGCGCACGCGCGGAAATTTTTGAAATGCTAGAAATGGCCTGAAACATATGCAAAACAATTTTGAGTTGATTTGGAGCATTTTAAAATTTTGCGCGCGCGTTTTTGCACTAACGTACGCGTACGCGCGCGTTTTTTTTCAATGAAATTAATTAACTACTCATTAATTATATGCATGTCAAATTTCATTACACAGAGATGACCAGTTCTAGAGCTACATGAGGTAATAGTTTTTCATTAAACTGCTCGTAGATGACGTCACGATGACGTCATGACCTTGAAAATGTTGCTGGACCATGTTCACATATATGTCCATACATGATGAACATTTCATGAAATATGGCCCATGCATTGTTGAGATATCCATGTCACAAAAATTTGGAATAAAAATAAACGAGACATACTTGTGGACAAGTATCAGGTGGTCTGCATTGGCAAATTCATGCACAGACATGGGCTGGAAAATGCACGGTGAACTATAGACCTTCATTCGTGACACCAACTATCCATAAGCAATGTGAGACAGCGCTCAAGAAAGCTCATAGGGCACCTATTATACTAAAATTTCAGAGAATTTCCTAAATGGTAACATGTTTATGCTAACGTGATTAATAGTCATGTAAGAGAATGGGGTGAGAGAAAAAAGAATTGGAAAGAAAATCTCAAAGAGAATGACAAAGTGAGGCATAGAACAGAAGAAGATGGCAAAATAAACATTGCAAAAGGAATGCAAAAGTTGACCCTACCCACGCCAGGAATCGAACCGGGGGCCTCGAGATCTTAAAACGGCGCCTTACCTATTGAGCCACAAATCTTCCCATTCACTTAACACGTAATGCCCAGCAGGGGCTAGAATGATTAAGAAATCGATATTCAAGCTGAAATTTCACCATGATCCCGACATCTGATTAAAAAATGGAGACAACGTTCCGGAAAGCTCGTAGACTCAGCTACAACATACTGAAATTTCAGAGTGAAAGCTTGACATATTAGTGAGATACATCTCCTAGAAGCTCGTCATGTCATTTCATAAATACCACTTCCATTGACATAACACGGAAGTGCGATTTTGACATTCATGCGTATAATGAAATTTACACCGTGAAGACGTCATCAAAATGAAAAATGAAGGCAACTGCTACTATGGAGCGAGGTCTCAGCTACAACATACTGAAATTTGGGAGAAAATTGACCATGAATTACTGAGATACACAAAAGCGGGTAAAAAAGTTCATGACGTCATACATGAAAAATCATTTTTTCGATTCATATGGCAATATGATGACATCAACATAAATTTAAAAGGTAAATCGAACATTAAATCACATCTACATTTCCCACTCTTTCAGAATATTGAAAAAAAATTGGGGGTCACCGGCCATTCTGAAGAGCTATGGCCGATTGAAGGTAGTCATGTTTTTTGCAATATTTGCACACAAAAACGTATTGACGCACGCGCAGACTTTGAACTTTGACGCACCCGCACGACCTTGTTATTGCATGGAAATGGCTCAAAATGACAGGATGTGTTGTATGTAGTGTCAGTAACATGAATCCAGTAAAAAAAACAGAATTTTGACGTTTTGTTCGCGTTACGCACGAAAAAACGCGCGAACGCGCGCGCACGCGCGGAATTTTTTGAAATGCTAGAAATGGCCTGAAACATATGCAAAACAATTTTGAGTTGATTTGGAGCATTTTAAAATTTTGCGCGCGCGTTTTTGCACTAACGTACGCGTACGCGCGCGTTTTTTTTGAAAACATTAATTAGCTACTCATTAATTATATGCATGTCAAATTTCATTACACAGAGATGACCAGTTCTAGAGCTACATGAAGTAATAGTTTTTCATTAAACTGCTCGTAGATGACGTCACGATGACGTCATGACCTTGAAAATGTTGCTGTAACATGTTCACATATATGTCCATACATGATGAACATTTCATGAAATATGGCCAATGCATTGTTGAGATATCCATGTCACAAAAATTTAGAATAAAAATAAACGAGACATACTTGTGGACAAGTATCAGGTGGTCTGCATTGGCAAATTCATGCACAGACATGGGCTGGAAAATGCACGGTGAACTATAGACCTTCATTCGTGACACCAACTATCCATAAGCAATGTGAGACAGCGCTCAAGAAAGCTCATAGGGCACCTATTATACTAAAATTTCAGAGAATTTCCTAAATGGTAACATGTTTATGCTAACGTGATTAATAGTCATGTAAGAGAATGGGGTGAGAGAAAAAAGAATTGGAAAGAAAATCTCAAAGAGAATGACAAAGTGAGGCATAGAACAGAAGAAGATGGCAAAATAAACATTGCAAAAGGAATGCAAAAGTTGACCCTACCCACGCCAGGAATCGAACCGGGGGCCTCGAGATCTTAAAGCGGCGCCTTACCTATTGAGCCACAAATCTTCCCATTCACTTAACACGTAATGCCCAGCAGGGGCTAGAATGATTAAGAAATCGATATTCAAGCTGAAATTTCACCATGATCCCGACATCTGATTAAAAAATGGAGACAACGTTCCGGAAAGCTCGTAGACTCAGCTACAACATACTGAAATTTCAGAGTGAAAGCTTGACATATTAGTGAGATACATCTCCTAGAAGCTCGTCATGTCATTTCATAAATACCACTTCCATTGACATAACACGGAAGTGCGATTTTGACATTCATGCGTATAATGAAATTTACACCGTGAAGACGTCATCAAAATGAAAAATGAAGGCAACTGCTACTATGGAGCGAGGTCTCAGCTACAACATACTGAAATTTGGGAGAAAATTGACCATGAATTACTGAGATACACAAAAGCGGGTAAAAAAGTTCATGACGTCATACATGAAAAATCATTTTTTCGATTCATATGGCAATATGATGACATCAACATAAATTTAAAAGGTAAATCGAACATTAAATCACATCTACATTTCCCACTCTTTCAGAATATTGAAAAAAAATTGGGGGTCACCGGCCATTCTGAAGAGCTATGGCCGATTGAAGGTAGTCATGTTTTTTGCAATATTTGCACACAAAAACGTATTGACGCACGCGCAGACTTTGAACTTTGACGCACCCGCACGACCTTGTTATTGCATGGAAATGGCTCAAAATGACAGGATGTGTTGTATGTAGTGTCAGTAACATGAATCCAGTAAAAAAAACAGAATTTTGACGTTTTGTTCGCGTTACGCACGAAAAAACGCGCGAACGCGCGCGCACGCGCGGAATTTTTTGAAATGCTAGAAATGGCCTGAAACATATGCAAAACAATTTTGAGTTGATTTGGAGCATTTTAAAATTTTGCGCGCGCGTTTTTGCACTAACGTACGCGTACGCGCGCGTTTTTTTTGAAAACATTAATTAGCTACTCATTAATTATATGCATGTCAAATTTCATTACACAGAGATGACCAGTTCTAGAGCTACATGAAGTAATAGTTTTTCATTAAACTGCTCGTAGATGACGTCACGATGACGTCATGACCTTGAAAATGTTGCTGTAACATGTTCACATATATGTCCATACATGATGAACATTTCATGAAATATGGCCAATGCATTGTTGAGATATCCATGTCACAAAAATTTAGAATAAAAATAAACGAGACATACTTGTGGACAAGTATCAGGTGGTCTGCATTGGCAAATTCATGCACAGACATGGGCTGGAAAATGCACGGTGAACTATAGACCTTCATTCGTGACACCAACTATCCATAAGCAATGTGAGACAGCGCTCAAGAAAGCTCATAGGGCACCTATTATACTAAAATTTCAGAGAATTTCCTAAATGGTAACATGTTTATGCTAACGTGATTAATAGTCATGTAAGAGAATGGGGTGAGAGAAAAAAGAATTGGAAAGAAAATCTCAAAGAGAATGACAAAGTGAGGCATAGAACAGAAGAAGATGGCAAAATAAACATTGCAAAAGGAATGCAAAAGTTGACCCTACCCACGCCAGGAATCGAACCGGGGGCCTCGAGATCTTAAAGCGGCGCCTTACCTATTGAGCCACAAATCTTCCCATTCACTTAACACGTAATGCCCAGCAGGGGCTAGAATGATTAAGAAATCGATATTCAAGCTGAAATTTCACCATGATCCCGACATCTGATTAAAAAATGGAGACAACGTTCCGGAAAGCTCGTAGACTCAGCTACAACATACTGAAATTTCAGAGTGAAAGCTTGACATATTAGTGAGATACATCTCCTAGAAGCTCGTCATGTCATTTCATAAATACCACTTCCATTGACATAACACGGAAGTGCGATTTTGACATTCATGCGTATAATGAAATTTACACCGTGAAGACGTCATCAAAATGAAAAATGAAGGCAACTTCTACTATGGAGCGAGGTCTCAGCTACAACATACTGAAATTTGGGAGAAAATTGACCATGAATTACTGAGATACACAAAAGCGGGTAAAAAAGTTCATGACGTCATACATGAAAAATCATTTTTTCGATTCATATGGCAATATGATGACATCAACATAAATTTAAAAGGTAAATCAAACATTAAATCACATCTACATTTCCCACTCTTTCAGAATATTGAAAAAAAATTGGGGGTCACCGGCCATTCTGAAGAGCTATGGCCGATTGAAGGTAGTCATGTTTTTTGCAATATTTGCACACAAAAACGTATTGACGCACGCGCAGACTTTGAACTTTGACGCACCCGCACGACCTTGTTATTGCATGGAAATGGCTCAAAATGACAGGATGTGTTGTATGTAGTGTCAGTAACATGAATCCAGTAAAAAAACGGAATTTTGACGTTTTGTTCGCGTTACGCACGAAAAAACGCGCGAACGCGCGCGCACGCGCGGAAATTTTCGAAATGCTAGAAATGGCCTGAAACATATGCAAAACAATTTTGAGTTGATTTGGAGCATTTTAAAATTTTGCGCGCGCGTTTTTGCACTAACGTACACGTACGCGCGCGTTTTTTTTCAATGAAATTAATTAGCTACTCATTAATTATATGCATGTTAAATTTCATTACACAGAGATGACCAGTTCTATAGCTACATGAGGTAATAGTTTTTCATTAAACTGCTCGTAGATGACGTCACGATGACGTCATGACCTTGAAAATGTTGCTGTAACATGTTCACATATATGTCCATACATGATGAACATTTCATGAAATATGGCTTATGCATTGTTGAGATATCCATGTCACAAAAATTTGGAATAAAAATAAATAAATAATAAATAAAGAAAGAAAATTCTAACGAAATTAAGAGGTGATCTGTCGTTGGCGACAGACCACCTAACGAGACATACTTGTGGACAAGTATCAGGTGGTCTGCATTGGCAAATTCATGCACAGACATGGGCTGGAAAATGCACGGTGAACTATAGACCTTCATTCGTGACACCAACTATCCATAAGCAATGTGAGACAGCGCTCAAGAAAGCTCATAGGGCACCTATTATACTAACATTTCAGAGAATTTCCTAAATGGTAACATGTTTATGCTAACGTGATTAATAGTCATGTAAGAGAATGGGGTGAGAATAAAAAGAATTGGAAAGAAAATCTCAAAGAGAATGACAAAGTGAGGCATAGAACAGAAGAAGATGGCAAAATAAACATTGCAAAAGGAATGCAAAAGTTGACCCTACCCACGCCAGGAATCGAACCGGGGGCCTCGAGATCTTAAAACGGCGCCTTACCTATTGAGCCACAAATCTTCCCATTCACTTAACACGTAATGCCCAGCAGGGGCTAGAATGATTAAGAAATCGATATTCAAGCTGAAATTTCACCATGATCCCGACATCTGATTAAAAAATGGAGACAACGTTCCGGAAAGCTCGTAGACTCAGCTACAACATACTGAAATTTCAGAGTGAAAGCTTGACATATTAGTGAGATACATCTCCTAGAAGCTCGTCATGTCATTTCATAAATACCACTTCCATTGACATAACACGGAAGTGCGATTTTGACATTCATGCGTATAATGAAATTTACACCGTGAAGACGTCATCAAAATGAAAAATGAAGGCAACTGCTACTATGGAGCGAGGTCTCAGCTACAACATACTGAAATTTGGGAGAAAATTGACCATGAATTACTGAGATACACAAAAGCGGGTAAAAAAGTTCATGACGTCATACATGAAAAATCATTTTTTCGATTCATATGGCAATATGATGACATCAACATAAATTTAAAAGGTAAATCGAACATTAAATCACATCTACATTTCCCACTCTTTCAGAATATTGAAAAAAAATTGGGGGTCACCGGCCATTCTGAAGAGCTATGGCCGATTGAAGGTAGTCATGTTTTTTGCAATATTTGCACACAAAAACGTATTGACGCACGCGCAGACTTTGAACTTTGACGCACCCGCACGACCTTGTTATTGCATGGAAATGGCTCAAAATGACAGGATGTGTTGTATGTAGTGTCAGTAACATGAATCCAGTAAAAAAACAGAATTTTGACGTTTTGTTCGCGTTACGCACGAAAAAACGCGCGAACGCGCGCGCACGCGCGGAAATTTTTGAAATGCTAGAAATGGCCTGAAACATATGCAAAACAATTTTGAGTTGATTTGGAGCATTTTAAAATTTTGCGCGCGCGTTTTTGCACTAACGTACGCGTACGCGCGCGTTTTTTTTCAATGAAATTAATTAACTACTCATTAATTATATGCATGTCAAATTTCATTACACAGAGATGACCAGTTCTAGAGCTACATGAGGTAATAGTTTTTCATTAAACTGCTCGTAGATGACGTCACGATGACGTCATGACCTTGAAAATGTTGCTGGACCATGTTCACATATATGTCCATACATGATGAACATTTCATGAAATATGGCCCATGCATTGTTGAGATATCCATGTCACAAAAATTTGGAATAAAAATAAACGAGACATACTTGTGGACAAGTATCAGGTGGTCTGCATTGGCAAATTCATGCACAGACATGGGCTGGAAAATGCACGGTGAACTATAGACCTTCATTCGTGACACCAACTATCCATAAGCAATGTGAGACAGCGCTCAAGAAAGCTCATAGGGCACCTATTATACTAAAATTTCAGAGAATTTCCTAAATGGTAACATGTTTATGCTAACGTGATTAATAGTCATGTAAGAGAATGGGGTGAGAGAAAAAAGAATTGGAAAGAAAATCTCAAAGAGAATGACAAAGTGAGGCATAGAACAGAAGAAGATGGCAAAATAAACATTGCAAAAGGAATGCAAAAGTTGACCCTACCCACGCCAGGAATCGAACCGGGGGCCTCGAGATCTTAAAACGGCGCCTTACCTATTGAGCCACAAATCTTCCCATTCACTTAACACGTAATGCCCAGCAGGGGCTAGAATGATTAAGAAATCGATATTCAAGCTGAAATTTCACCATGATCCCGACATCTGATTAAAAAATGGAGACAACGTTCCGGAAAGCTCGTAGACTCAGCTACAACATACTGAAATTTCAGAGTGAAAGCTTGACATATTAGTGAGATACATCTCCTAGAAGCTCGTCATGTCATTTCATAAATACCACTTCCATTGACATAACACGGAAGTGCGATTTTGACATTCATGCGTATAATGAAATTTACACCGTGAAGACGTCATCAAAATGAAAAATGAAGGCAACTGCTACTATGGAGCGAGGTCTCAGCTACAACATACTGAAATTTGGGAGAAAATTGACCATGAATTACTGAGATACACAAAAGCGGGTAAAAAAGTTCATGACGTCATACATGAAAAATCATTTTTTCGATTCATATGGCAATATGATGACATCAACATAAATTTAAAAGGTAAATCGAACATTAAATCACATCTACATTTCCCGCTCTTTCAGAATATTGAAAAAAAATTGGGGGTCACCGGCCATTCTGAAGAGCTATGGCCGATTGAAGGTAGTCATGTTTTTTGCAATATTTGCACACAAAAACGTATTGACGCACGCGCAGACTTTGAACTTTGACGCACCCGCACGACCTTGTTATTGCATGGAAATGGCTCAAAATGACAGGATGTGTTGTATGTAGTGTCAGTAACATGAATCCAGTAAAAAAACAGAATTTTGACGTTTTGTTCGCGTTACGCACGAAAAAACGCGCGAACGCGCGCGCACGCGCGGAAATTTTTGAAATGCTAGAAATGGCCTGAAACATATGCAAAACAATTTTGAGTTGATTTGGAGCATTTTAAAATTTTGCGCGCGCGTTTTTGCACTAACGTACGCGTACGCGCGCGTTTTTTTTCAATAAAATTTATTAGCTACTCATTAGTTATATGCATGTTAAATTTCATTACACAGAGATGACCAGTTCTAGAGCTACATGAGGTAATAGTTTTTCATTAAACTGCTCGTAGATGACGTCACGATGACGTCATGACCTTGAAAATGTTGCTGGACCATGTTCACATATATGTCCATACATGATGAACATTTCATGAAATATGGCCCATGCATTGTTGAGATATCCATGTCACAAAAATTTGGAATAAAAATAAACGAGACATACTTGTGGACAAGTATCAGGTGGTCTGCATTGGCAAATTCATGCACAGACATGGGCTGGAAAATGCACGGTGAACTATAGACCTTCATTCGTGACACCAACTATCCATAAGCAATGTGAGACAGCGCTCAAGAAAGCTCATAGGGCACCTATTATACTAAAATTTCAGAGAATTTCCTAAATGGTAACATGTTTATGCTAACGTGATTAATAGTCATGTAAGAGAATGGGGTGAGAGAAAAAAGAATTGGAAAGAAAATCTCAAAGAGAATGACAAAGTGAGGCATAGAACAGAAGAAGATGGCAAAATAAACATTGCAAAAGGAATGCAAAAGTTGACCCTACCCACGCCAGGAATCGAACCGGGGGCCTCGAGATCTTAAAACGGCGCCTTACCTATTGAGCCACAAATCTTCCCATTCACTTAACACGTAATGCCCAGCAGGGGCTAGAATGATTAAGAAATCGATATTCAAGCTGAAATTTCACCATGATCCCGACATCTGATTAAAAAATGGAGACAACGTTCCGGAAAGCTCGTAGACTCAGCTACAACATACTGAAATTTCAGAGTGAAAGCTTGACATATTAGTGAGATACATCTCCTAGAAGCTCGTCATGTCATTTCATAAATACCACTTCCATTGACATAACACGGAAGTGCGATTTTGACATTCATGCGTATAATGAAATTTACACCGTGAAGACGTCATCAAAATGAAAAATGAAGGCAACTGCTACTATGGAGCGAGGTCTCAGCTACAACATACTGAAATTTGGGAGAAAATTGACCATGAATTACTGAGATACACAAAAGCGGGTAAAAAAGTTCATGACGTCATACATGAAAAATCATTTTTTCGATTCATATGGCAATATGATGACATCAACATAAATTTAAAAGGTAAATCGAACATTAAATCACATCTACATTTCCCACTCTTTCAGAATATTGAAAAAAAATTGGGGGTCACCGGCCATTCTGAAGAGCTATGGCCGATTGAAGGTAGTCATGTTTTTTGCAATATTTGCACACAAAAACGTATTGACGCACGCGCAGACTTTGAACTTTGACGCACCCGCACGACCTTGTTATTGCATGGAAATGGCTCAAAATGACAGGATGTGTTGTATGTAGTGTCAGTAACATGAATCCAGTAAAAAAACAGAATTTTGACGTTTTGTTCGCGTTACGCACGAAAAAACGCGCGAACGCGCGCGCACGCGCGGAAATTTTTGAAATGCTAGAAATGGCCTGAAACATATGCAAAACAATTTTGAGTTGATTTGGAGCATTTTAAAATTTTGCGCGCGCGTTTTTGCACTAACGTACGCGTACGCGCGCGTTTTTTTTCAATGAAATTAATTAACTACTCATTAATTATATGCATGTCAAATTTCATTACACAGAGATGACCAGTTCTAGAGCTACATGAGGTAATAGTTTTTCATTAAACTGCTCGTAGATGACGTCACGATGACGTCATGACCTTGAAAATGTTGCTGGACCATGTTCACATATATGTCCATACATGATGAACATTTCATGAAATATGGCCCATGCATTGTTGAGATATCCATGTCACAAAAATTTGGAATAAAAATAAACGAGACATACTTGTGGACAAGTATCAGGTGGTCTGCATTGGCAAATTCATGCACAGACATGGGCTGGAAAATGCACGGTGAACTATAGACCTTCATTCGTGACACCAACTATCCATAAGCAATGTGAGACAGCGCTCAAGAAAGCTCATAGGGCACCTATTATACTAAAATTTCAGAGAATTTCCTAAATGGTAACATGTTTATGCTAACGTGATTAATAGTCATGTAAGAGAATGGGGTGAGAGAAAAAAGAATTGGAAAGAAAATCTCAAAGAGAATGACAAAGTGAGGCATAGAACAGAAGAAGATGGCAAAATAAACATTGCAAAAGGAATGCAAAAGTTGACCCTACCCACGCCAGGAATCGAACCGGGGGCCTCGAGATCTTAAAACGGCGCCTTACCTATTGAGCCACAAATCTTCCCATTCACTTAACACGTAATGCCCAGCAGGGGCTAGAATGATTAAGAAATCGATATTCAAGCTGAAATTTCACCATGATCCCGACATCTGATTAAAAAATGGAGACAACGTTCCGGAAAGCTCGTAGACTCAGCTACAACATACTGAAATTTCAGAGTGAAAGCTTGACATATTAGTGAGATACATCTCCTAGAAGCTCGTCATGTCATTTCATAAATACCACTTCCATTGACATAACACGGAAGTGCGATTTTGACATTCATGCGTATAATGAAATTTACACCGTGAAGACGTCATCAAAATGAAAAATGAAGGCAACTGCTACTATGGAGCGAGGTCTCAGCTACAACATACTGAAATTTGGGAGAAAATTGACCATGAATTACTGAGATACACAAAAGCGGGTAAAAAAGTTCATGACGTCATACATGAAAAATCATTTTTTCGATTCATATGGCAATATGATGACATCAACATAAATTTAAAAGGTAAATCGAACATTAAATCACATCTACATTTCCCACTCTTTCAGAATATTGAAAAAAAATTGGGGGTCACCGGCCATTCTGAAGAGCTATGGCCGATTGAAGGTAGTCATGTTTTTTGCAATATTTGCACACAAAAACGTATTGACGCACGCGCAGACTTTGAACTTTGACGCACCCGCACGACCTTGTTATTGCATGGAAATGGCTCAAAATGACAGGATGTGTTGTATGTAGTGTCAGTAACATGAATCCAGTAAAAAAACAGGATTTTGACGTTTTGTTCGCGTTACGCACGAAAAAACGCGCGAACGCGCGCGCACGCGCGGAAATTTTTGAAATGCTAGAAATGGCCTGAAACATATGCAAAACAATTTTGAGTTGATTTGGAGCATTTTAAAATTTTGCGCGCGCGTTTTTGCACTAACGTACGCGTACGCGCGCGTTCTTTTTCAATGAAATTAATTAGCTACTCATTAATTATATGCATGTCAAATTTCATTACACAGAGATGACCAGTTCTAGAGCTACATGAGGTAATAGTTTTTCATTAAACTGCTCGTAGATGACGTCACGATGACGTCATGACCTTGAAAATGTTGCTGTAACATGTTCACATATATGTCCATACATGATGAACATTTCATGAAATATGGCTTATGCATTGTTGAGATATCCATGTCACAAAAATTTGGAATAAAAATAAATAAATAATAAATAATAAAGAAAGAAAATTCTAACGAAATTAAGAGGTGATCTGTCGTTGGCGACAGACCACCTAATAAACGAGACATACTTGTGGACAAGTATAAGGTGGTCTGCATTGGCAAATTCATACACTGGCATGGGCTGGTAAATGCACGTTCATAAAACATCGCCTTACCCATTGAGCCACAAATCTTCGCATTGACTTTTCACGTAATGCCCGAAGGCAGTGGCTAGAATGATTAAGAAATCGATATTCAAGCTGAAATTTCACCATGATCCCGACATCTGATTAAAAAGTGGAGCAGACGAGTCCGAAAGCTAGTAGACTCAGCTACAACATACTAAAATTTCAGAGTAACAGATTCAAACATCAGCGAGATATAGCTCCTAGTAGGTCGTCATGTCATTTCATAAATACCCCTTCCATTGACATAACACGTACATGCGCCCGATTATGACACTAATGCGTAAAATGAAATTTACACCATGAAGACATCATCTGAATGACAAATAAATGAAAGTTATCTATAGAAGAAGGTCTCGGCTACATCAGAGTGAAATTTGGGAGAAAATTGACCAAGGATTACTGAGATATGCAAAAGCGGGTAGAAAAGTTCATGACGTCATAATTGAAACTTCATTTTTTCGATTCATATGGCAATATGATGACGTCACCATGTACTTACTGGTAAAATGACACATGAAATGACATCTACATTTCATACTCTTTCCAAATATTAAAAAAAAATTGGATGTCACCGGCCATTCTGAGGAGCTATGGCCGTTTGAAGGTAGTCATGTTTTTTACTATATTTGCACACAAAAGCGTATTGACGCACGCGCAGACTTTCAACTTTGACGTACCCGCACGACCTTGTTCCCAGCAAACACACAACGTTCTCAGAACGTTTTTAAAACGTTTTGTACAGGTCCGTACGTCCTTCGTCCAAAATGGACGTTTTTAAAACGTTTATATAACGTTGTAGTAAGAACTTAAAATTTAAGGTTTTTTCCAAACGTTTTAATAACGTCCATGGACGTTACAAAATGGAACGTCCTTTACAGAACATTTATAAAACGTTTTCGGAAGTTACAAAATCAAACGTTCTGTATGAAACGTTTTCAGAACGTTCTCAGAACGTTTTCCACAGACCTATTTTGTTGAACGTTTTTCAACATGTTGAAAATGTCAATTTTTATATAATATGAACAAATAACACTCTTCTTATCCTCTTATAATATGTAAGATATTAAGGCCTCGAATCATTATTTTTCCCCAATATTTAAATAAAAAACAAGAACAGATAATCAGCACATTCTTCTGCAAAGATACAAGAATGATTATGTGCACAAATATGAATTATGATAGTAATTTTAATATAAGTTATGAGAATTATACTTGAGGCATTGATTATTCTTGATCGCCACTGCACTGAAATCATCGCGTTTCCCGAGAAAAAGAAACAATGATAAACAACAACAACACCGCGCAGCGCGATCGATAGCGGCGACTCGTACGTACGTACGTACTCCCGAACAATGCAGCATGCATTATACGGGCACGTATTGTTGTTGTTGTTGTTGGTATTTTGGTGATACACTCTATAGTATGCAGGCAACGTACGCTCGCGCGCTCGCGATGACGCGATTGCGATCGCACGTGGAGTACGAGTTTGTAGTAGCTGAAAATTTTCTCGAATCGATGCCACGTGCTTTCATGCAATATCAAGCTTTTTCTACCAATACATCATATCCTCAAGCCATCTTGATTCTACCTATCAGACAGTAACATCAAGGTAAGTAATTTTGTTTTATTATGAAATTTGAAAGGCGTTAACCGTCTTTTTGAGTGATTCTGAGGCATTCAAACTAATGAAAATGGTCCAGACAGGGCCAGACATTGACATTGAGCTCGTGATCGAGCATGTGTTGTCTTGATCTTGTTGAGTGTTGTCAACATCGGATAGAAATCAATGTTAAAATTCCATTAATTAATAATAACTTCATTTTTACATTTTTCTGTCTTCTATATACTAATTCATAATGAAAATGTTCTGATTTTTTTATCACTTGAAGGGATTTTTAGAGCATAATCTGCCTGAGCTGTGTTCAACGTCATGTCAAAGTCAAAGAGAACTAGGCCTAGATCTACTTAACTATTATATTGTTACAGGCGAGCAATTGACAACATTTTTTGTCACGATGCTTCCTGCAAAATGTCTTATTTCTCAAAATTCAGGTAATTCAAGATCGGAAATATTTTTTCAAACTATATTATCAAGAAATGGAATAGGCCTAGATAAGAATTGATGTGACCAGTTAAATTCAAATGGAATTTTAACATGTTTAATATTGATTTTGACCCGACGTTGACTTCTTCTGACTTCAGCATAAAACACTCTCAGCATAAAACAGTACATGTACACGTGTAACAGGGTGTGGCAGTTGTGCTGGTCCGGAGGAATCGGCCAACGGCACAGTCGACCCTCATTGAAAAATGGAGACAATGGTGATTGCAAACTTTTAACAAGTCAAGATGAAAAGGTTTAATCAACAAAATATTATTTTTTGTTAACAACCTACATGAAAAGTAATGACACATGCATTAACTATCATTCGGGTTCATCCGATTTTATCCAAATGGTCGAACGAGTGACAGTAAGATGAAGAACACAACGAACAATCGTGTACAACGGATAGCGGAGCGTGGTCGCTAGCGGTCGTGTCCATTTTTGCTTATTACATGACGTCATCCAGCCACTGCCGAGAGCCAATTTATGAATGAAAATATAGTAAGTTAATTAGTAAGCATGCGCAGTGCAAGCCTTCTATGTCCCCACACAGTATTCCACCAAAACAAGTGTAAAATTCTCTATCACCTCGTACCAAAATCGACCTAGAATTTCACTTTCCTATATTTTATATGAATTTTGAAAGGTATTCTCAGAGGATCTATTTTCTCACCGATACCGCACAGGTAAGCGAATTTCGATTGCTTCTTGCTTTTCCGTGAAAATCGAACGAATTAGCGTCACCCCCGCATCGTGTTTGTTGGAATTTGTAGAATCTATCGCAACGTGTACAAAGTCAATTGGCTTCCAGGTTTTAGGACCGTCAGTCAATATGCATGAAATTGCAGAGTTTCGATAATTTCGATCGATACTGGAGCGATCCGATCACGAACCAAGACCATTTCCTGCGTACACAATGTGACCGGATATCGTTATCGCTATCGATACTTCCACACGCAGTCGGAAGGCAACCACGTGGTCATGACGTGATCTGCGCGATTGCCCAATCAGCGGTCTCCGAATCGCTGTGCGCGGACGGTCTATCCGTTGTACACAGTCTATGGACAATAGTTCGTTGTGAAGAAATTGATAAATTTTCGTCAAAATGAAGATGTTTAAGATTTAATTGCACTGTTCGCCCAGATGAGCATTTTTTAAGGGGGAACTGGCAGAGTTGATGAGCTACACTAACTTTTAATTTAAAGTACATATGTAGGCCAGATCTACGTATTATTGCTGGAACCCATTTTTGACGAGTTGACCAATGTTCTCAGTGCACTGATATATATCATACTTGCCAACTATTCCGATTTGGGTGAAATTATTCTGATTTTTCCATCCTGATTCGGAATTGCAAATTGTACTCTGAATATTCCGAATTTTGAAAAAAAAATTACTGAAAATGGCTTGAGCTACAACTAGGTCAACAACATATTTTAGTGGTGAAAAAAAAAATCGCGACCTCCGCTGCGATTATAGTGTGTTGCGCTGCTCCACATGTATGCACATATATTTACGCCGATAGAAATAGAACTACGTGGG
Organism: Arbacia lixula; assembly: GCA_963669155.1. Taxonomy (NCBI): domain Eukaryota; kingdom Metazoa; phylum Echinodermata; class Echinoidea; order Arbacioida; family Arbaciidae; genus Arbacia; species Arbacia lixula. The sequence goes on along the minus strand of OZ022587.1, from coordinate 6,325,452 downwards.
TCTGCGAACCGTATACAGCATGGTTTTTGCAGCAGAATCATTGCATCGCATATCATACAATGTTAGCGAGGACCTGGCGTGTGCTATGCGTGGAACACCGCAGACATCTAGCTTGTGATAATCAAAACAAACGCCAATGATTATGAGTGGGACTGCATGATCGTATACATGCCTCTAACGTGAGTTTGGAACGCCGGAAACCGGACCGAGTGGATTATAACTGAGAAAGACAGCAACATGAGCAAATCAGGGAAAGAGAAGAAGGTTCTTGCATAAAAGTTTAGAAAGGAATACAGTCGGTACCCAGTCCCAGACCCAGATTAGTTTCTTCATCCAAACTTGGTGAGCACAACCATGACAACGTATTATTTGTTCTGTCGATTTCAGAATTAAACAAAGCATCAATCTCTCAGTGAGTTAAGGAATAAAACCAGTCCAATCTCAAACTTCTGCACACATAGACACCCTGTCATACTGTTCACCATTCGATTGAGGTTTTAGAGAAAGCAAATTGAGCGGGCTACTGCCATGACTGCTGTGGCCAGTGTGGGTTTGGCAGGCTCCAGCACTCAGCAGCCAGCAGTAGGACTGCCATCATTTTTAGGCATCAAACCAAGGTATTTACATGTACATGTAGGTTTTATTTTGATTGACATGTGTAAAGAAAATGATAGAAATTGCCTCATTTCAACTTAAAAAATTGTAAAAATCTGTACCTAGGTGGGCACACCCACCTTCCCCCTCGCGCGCTGTGCGCGCGCGGATAGCGATAGAGCCCTAAGGTAACGCGAAATAGATTCCTAATTTTCTTGAGCAAAAGTTGGCAGGTATGATATATATTTTTTGATTACGTTGTGTATATAAGATTTTGAACCCCCCCCCCTTCCCCCTTCATACAGGCAAACGTATTTAATGACAAGTATCAAAATCTACCAGAATCAATATTATTCATTTATTCATTTCATTTTTAGTATTTCCTAGACCTGGTAAAAACAAACCATACTTAATGTAACCTTTTATGTCCATGTTTAGATCTGTTGCAACATGAGTTCATCGTGGTCAGGGAAGAAAGATTACAATAGAAGATGGATGGGTGCTCGTCGTTTATTGCAAAAGAACAGACCTGATGATGAAACTAGCAGTAGTAGGGATGTCATACAGGTAGAAGCTCTTTTAGAAGATGCCGAAGGTCTTCGTTCTGAACCAGATGGGGAAGTCGCAATCAACGACCCCATTCCCGTTAACGATGAGGACTCTGGCGATAGTTGGACCGATTTGAATGCTGATTCCCCGGTATCTTCTGACTCTGATAATGCTCATGTACCTGTAGATCCTGTTTTATCATCAGATTCAGAATATGGAAATGATTCAGATCATTTGGATGCAGAGCCGCCTGTCAACTTACGAAATGAGTTGGCAAAATGGGTGAATGACTACCAAGTCAAACATAATGCAGTTGATGGTCTCCTAAAAACCTTACAAGGACATGGACACCCAGATTTACCAGCCACTGCCCGAACACTTCTCCAAACTCCTAAAACTGTTCAGACTGACATTTCATCAGGCATGGAATATGTGTACCTGGGATTTCGTGAACAATTGTCTAAGGCATATAAGACATGTAAAAGGAACATGGAAGATACCAACATTATCCATCTTGCTATGAACATTGATGGAATTCCCCTTCATAAGGACACCTCTAAAAGCTTGTGGCCAGTTCTTTGCTCAATAACTAATGCTATACCTGTGCATGTTTTTCCAATAGCATTGACATATGGCTCTTCAAAGCCCCAAAATCTGGATTTTCTCAATGATACAGTCAGAGATCTAGGTGGTATATTGACACACGGCCTCGTCATGGATGGAAAAGAAATCCAAGTCAACCTAAAGTGCATTGTGTGTGACGCTCCTGCTAAGGCCATGGTGAAGGGTACCAAGTTGTATTCAGGGTACTATGGATGCGACAAGTGTACTCAGCGTGGAGAGTGGAAGGGGAGGATGACCTACCCACAGACTAGTAATGTTCAAAAAAGAACGGATGAGTCATTTCGGGCACAAGAGTATCCCGAGCATCATAACACTGAATCGCCGCTTTGCCAGCTGCCAATAGATATGGTCAAATGTTTCCCATTGGACTATATGCACCAATCCTGCCTTGGTGTCATGAGAAAGTTGATTCTGATATGGATGAGAGGAAAAGGGAGACTACTAAATTTCAAATTGAGTTCAGTGCAAGTTGGTGTCATCAGTGAGAAGCTTCTTGGTTTGAGAGACTCCATAACAAGTGATTTCCAGCGAAAGCCACGTCACCTTTGTGATATTGACAGATGGAAGGCAACAGAGCTGCGTCAATTTCTCCTTTATACTGGTAAAATTTGCCTTAAAGGAGTATTGACGCCAGTCTCATACAACCTGTTCATGGCCCTTAGTGTTGGTACATGCCTGCTGGTGAACCGAGAACTTGCTGCAGAGTACCATGCCTTTGCAGAAGATCTCCTGGTTTTCTTCAATGATCAGGGAGGTGCATTGTATGGCCAGGAATTTCTTGTATACAATGTCCACAGTATGATCCATTTGGCAGATGAAGCCCGTGCATTTGGAGACCTCAACACTTGTGCTGCATTCCCTTTTGAAAATTACCTGCAGTACATGAAAAAACTGGTGAGATCTGGCAAAAGACCCATTGTCCAGATTATCAAGAGACTTTGTGAAGTTGAACAGTTTCGAAGCGCACCAACCCAACCGAAGACCTCAGCTGTATCTACAAAGAAACCTGATAATTGCTATGTCCTCAATGAATCTTCATGCTGTGAGGTCGAAGAGGAAACTAATGAAACCAGCGAAGTTGATGACAAACTTTTCCTTTGTAGGGTCTACACCAACAGTGAAAGTGCATTCACAACACCTTGTGATTCTAAAGTAATTGGTGTCCACAAGGTCAGCAAACGCAATGCCAGCATGCGGATGGTCCCACACCGATCCCTAAAGAAGAAAGCTCTTAAGGTTGAAGTCAACAGGAATACATTCATCTTTATGGCTTTGTTGCATTGCTGATAGAATTAATGGTAATTTTTGTTTTGTTTCCGACAGAGTATGTGCAGTCGGTCCTATGTACATGTAAAACAAAAATTGATTTTGTTAAGCAATATTGCAGAGCAAATAGCTATGCAATACAAGGAAAATTATTCCCTGTACAAATGTTGCTCCTATTACAATCTACCAACTCCATTAGTGTCACATCACATATTATAAAATGATATTCTTTACCTGTGCTGTACACAATGTATGTATGTAATAGTTTTCCTCAATGGGTGTATACGAAGATGCAATGCACACACTTTTTTGAGTTACATGTAAGAAACAGTTATTGATCTTGTTTGTTTTGTAATTTACAGATGAAGGACTATGCTGTAGTGTTATTCAAAGATGAGAACACAGTTGCACTGGTCTCTACCTTGTGGCTGGAGAATGATGGAGATTCAAATGTAAGTCAACAATTTACAAGTACATGTATTCTCCCCCCCCCCCCCTTTTCTGATTCACCCGATTTCATTTAGGGGTCATAAAACGCTGATTAAATGAAATTTACTATTGAAACTTCAAACGTTGCATTTGTTACATTTTAAGTTTCAAATATGGTAGATTTATATACACAATACACCTAGGATTTTTTATAATGCTATATAGCCATTTCAGAATTTGTAATTTGTTTTGTTTTTCAGTAAGTCATGCTTGTGGCTGACTTTTTGTTTTAATCTAGGCGGCGTACTGCTACTGGCCTGGACACAGGCAGTCCACTAAGGCAAAGAAACATGAGATCCCAGATACGCAGACGTGGGGAAAGCATGAGATACGTTTACTCCGTGTAACGGGTTAGTATTTTGCACTTGTATACATGTACTCAAATGAATCTTACCCCACCTCTATGTGAATAGGTTTATTTTAAGGGATTCAGTAACTTCGTGTAGCTTGCAAAAATATGAGAGCTGAACCCTTCACAAATTATTTTTTGTTTAACTTGAAGCTATTTGTGAAGTCTCAATACTTTCAATTACTGTTTCAATACTGTTTTTGCCAGATGCCTCTGATGTAAAATGTTGGATAAAAAAATGGTACAATGTAATACATAATTTTGAACTTTTTATTGCCTTTCTTGGCATGTTTGTTTGACTCTGGTTTACTCCCAAAAATAACTGCAAAACCATTATTTAAAATGTATACCAGCTAGTAAAAAAAATGACACCCTATGCCAAAGTATATAATCTTTTAAAGTTCAAAACTCTTCTTCAAATTTCATTTTGCACAATGACAACACTGCATGCAGGCATGCACACAATTGTACACAAACATTTACTCATCACCGTTGCAGTTAATTCTTGTTTGGAAAAGGCAAAATCAAAGAAAAGTGAGACAAATTTTCTGTTTGGTTTATTTTACATGTATTTTCTGTTGTATTGGTACACAGATCTTTCTTAATATTATCACACAATTTCTTAATGAAATGGCTGATATACATTTGCACATGTATACCATCAGGAATTCATACCAAGATGAATTATGTTTACAGATAACTATGAGAAGGCAAGGAATATTGCCAAGAAGGCAGAGGAAACGTCAAATGTAGAGTCTGATGAAGAAAGGCCCAGGAAGAGGCAAGCTCCATCTAGGTTCAGCTCTTCAGATGATGGTAAGTTTAAGATCCTGATCTTCAGAAGTATTTCTGTTGGCATCACTGCTGAAGGCCGAATTCCATATGATACATGGCCAACATTTGGAAAGAGAGCATATAAGGCCAGGGTGCTCTCATGTGCTGGATGTGGACGAGCATACATATTATCTGTTTCTTGTGTTGTTCTGAGCTTTGTTATTCATTTTGATTCCTGAACGTAAACACCACAATCATTCATGCCATGCATGTAGGCTTTGTGCTCACTGATTAAATAATTTAGGTTTTCTGTTTGCGCCAGAAAATGATGATTGGTACATTTATGGCAAAATTGGAAGAGTTATTATTTTGCTGCAGGGCCCTGTTACAGGCATATATAAATACTTAAGACAGGCTCATTCATGTAGCTTAAAGATTGTCCGTCCCTTTTGCAAGCTTAAAATTTGAAATCGTGTATCACAATCGTAAATTAAAGAAAGTGTGATTCAAGACCATTTCTAAGAATATAGCATGTTGAAGCTTTCTGTATATGTAAAAATTTCAGCCGTTAAATTTCAAACCGACTTTTTTCGTACTGCGAAAAAAGTATTAGTCTTTGTTACAGTATCTATGTGGTTATTATGCATGTGTGAAATCCTACTTTTATGAGTAATTACCAAACTTTGGAGATGATTCCTTCTATAGAACAATTTCTTCCATAATGCGTTTTATAATTTCACAAACAGATGAATCAATAAAGCAAATATTTCAACACAAACTGCTAAGAGCCTGAGGTAAAGACTATTAATGAGACGTTGTTTACATGCATTGTTTGAATTTTACACTACGTATCAGTTTCAAATTATGAATATACAACTTGCTAACACTTCTCTATATGTTTTGCCAATGTTTCGATGGTTTTGTGATGATCTGAAAAAGGGACGGGCTGTCTTTAATGATCAAGTCTTGTTTAATATTATTCATGATGTTTTCTAGATATGGAGTCAGACACACCAGAACCTGTCAGGCGAAGCCCACGAAAGACCCAGGGGAAGCCTAAGGAGCTGGCTATGCCCCTATTAAAAAAACCCAGTTGGCGTGATGTTCCTGGACCATCCCTCCCCATCATTACCCCTCTGCAGTCCGAGTCTACGGTTAGAACCCCAGTCACCAGCCCAAAGTCCCGTCCAGAGAGTACATGTAAGTGTTTTCACAAAGAATTTTACAAATATGATCTGTGATTTTGTTAAAATTTGTTATTGATTAAAAAAAAAATAGGGGCCTCCACTATCTAAGATGGAACAGGAGTTAGATGGAACATTTATGGGTAATTTTGTGCAAATGGGAGTTGATGACAAAGTTTTCCCATTTTTTATTGTACGACCCATCACTTACATAATGTGATGAAGGTTAATAACCCCCCCCCCCCCAAAAAAAAAAAGGGTATTTGAATTATTTTTTTTTTTACGGTTGTTGGCGCTTTGTCCACTTAAATGTACTTGTCAGAGGTGTTATGGCACTCCTGAAATGATAACATTGAACAACTGCTATATTAATGTGGAATATGGCATTGTTTGCACTGAAAGCCTTTTAGTGACCTAAATAGTGTACCCATTTGTTTGTTTTTCATTTTATTTGCTTGCTATTTATTTATTTATTTATTTTATTCTTTTTTTTTTTTCATTTTTGTTGTTGACCAGACTTCCAGACACAAGTTCTGCTCAAGCTGCAGGCACTGGAGGAGGGACAAAGAAGGATCATGGCAGCAATAAATGCTATGGGGGAGAAGCCCAAACCTTCCTCCTTGGACTCTGCTGATTTGTGCGAGCCTTTCAGTGAACCTTTGAATACCATTGAAGACTTCAAGGTGCTGGAAGGGAGGCTAAATGACGCTGAATTTAAGAGTCGTATGGTAAGTTTTACAAGATGAATAATCATGTGCATTTTCTACAGTTGGAATACACAAAGTAACCTGAGTTTCAAAGTGATGCATGCCTCGATTAATTTATAACCATGTTAAAAGATAAAAGTCACAATAATTTCCAATTTCTTAATTTAACCCTATATAGCCCGGGCTATTTTGAAATCGCATAGCCCGGGATGGGGGGGGGGGGGGGGGCAAAAACAGCCACCCCCCCCCTAAGATCTCGACCGTTGATCACGCGATCGCGACGAAAATTGGCACGTACGTCACCGAAGACGTAGTCTCCACAATTCAACTGTCAATTGCATCAAAATTATTCAAATTTATTTTTAATTAATTAATTATGCTAATTAAATGCATAAAATCACAATTTGGTTGTAAATCTTTAAATATACCCCCAAAACTGCTAGATTTCAGTCCAGACACTCTTCTTAGGATTATTATCAAATTAGGATTTTAAAAAATGGCAATATCTAATTTTTCTTATGTATTTTATTGTTTTTTGAATTTCTTATGTTTTTCATTGTTTTTTTCGATGAAAATCATTGGCAACATTATTTCAGTCATAAATAACATGAAATCTATTGTTTTTCATCAGTAAAAATAAAAATAATGATACTTTTATGAATTATGGCTAGATACAGAATTTGCATTAGTTTTGTACATGAAATCACGTTTTTGAGCAATTTTTGGTCTGACATGCACGTACAAAATGTTACGCAACTTCGGAACCGTGTATCCCCGTGTCGCAAATTTGGTCTTAAAAGTTGCGTGAGACTTGAAGTGAAAAAGTCATGAAATGTTGCGGCGTGATCTTCTCGCGTTACAAATTTATCGCGAAAAATGTCAAGGGGGGCTGTTTTTGGGGTAGGAGGCCTGATCCAAGTGGTTTTTATCTTGATATTTCAGTACCTTGAGGAGGGCATTTTATCTTTACTTATGACACACTTCAAGTTTCAGAATGAATACCCAGTAGGATATACATATGTGGAATAATGATTAGCTGAATTGTGTTTGCTTAATAGGCAACCAGTTGAAATGATCCTCAGGAAATAGATGTAGTGCACTATGCAGTAAATGCAGAATCTTGAAGTAATGCAATGACCAGGGTACACTTTAAATCCTAGGTCCTTAACTGATATAGTAATGTTTTGGTGTGATATATATTTGAAGTGTGCATCTTTTAAATAGGTCAGGAAATATTTACTGCATCAGAGAAAAGTTTTATCTTGAAAGAACCCCCATTGTACTGTGTATGAAAGAGAGGTGTAACTCATTTATTTGGAGGAAATTCTGCAACATTGTAATTCACAAGGCTTCTTATATTTTTCAGATAACTTTCTTGAGTCTGGTTGGCGGGAGTAAGCTATCGCAAACTGGGAGAAGGATCATGCAGAAGTTGGGGACCAATCAACTTTGGTCTGAGTTCAACATCCTGGGAAGGAAAGGAAAAAGGTCCCTCAAGTCGACCAAGTTTTTCCCAGTCATCGTCAGTGAGTGTTAAGATTCAGTGATTAACCCTTTAGCACCTAGAGCCTGCGTGAAAAGTATCTGTTTACTCACTTGCGGAAAAGGCTATGCTGTGTATCGATCAGATTTTTTCAATAAGTATTGCTCTCAATACATACTTTTTGTGCAGAATTTGGACAGCACACATCCAATAGTTTATCCACAACAAGTATGGGGATGTTTCATCACATATTTTTGATACTATCTTGACTATAGCATGTCTGGCGGTTTAGATACTAAAGCGTTGATACAACTACTTTTATCTAGCTTAACGAACTGTCATGACCATAAAAACAAATATAAAGGAACTTGAGCAGCTCTTTACCCTTTATTAGCAGACACATTTTGTTCCCTGTTAATTGGCCTTTGAATGACAACTTATTAGATTTTGCATTGTCAGAGAGCTAGTAAGTAAGATATCATGAAATATTTCTCCCTATCTATGCTCAAAAATTTGTTTTGATTTTTTATATTACAAAAAAGTGATTTGTATATTATACACATCCTTTTGGAAGATTATATTTGGAGGTTTGCCAAACTTCTACTCTAATCTTAATGTAATGTTACATGGGATTTGCACATTTATCCTTAGGAGCCTGCATGAAAAACCATGAGGGTACCACTGAACCTGAGGTGGAGGAAGCGATTGGTGACTATGTGAAGCGTACCCCATTTCTTCCCGGTGGGAATAAGCACAAGGTAAGTGCTGTTTTCACGCTATAAGAGAAAAATGCTATTCAGTCGAACTAAAACCACAAGACTGTGAATCCAATTAAATAATTACTTTTGTGTAAGATTATAAAAAAGTGCTATATTAATTTTCTCAAAATGAAGGTGCAAAACAACAGAAAATCACAAAATGAACACAGAATCTAATGTTCTGACACTCTGCATGCAAAATGCTGACTAGGATATTGTCTTCTCTCTTCCGGCATGGTAAGTCCCAGATTTAATAACAGTCATCGGAGGGTCAAATTCGGGGAAACGAACTCGTCATTTTTCATTTAAGATTTCTTGCCTGAATGACAGATCTGGGATTGTAGAATTACTATTACATTTAGAAAGGTCTTATATGTGAAGCAACTACATGTACTTCACCCCCCCCCCCCCCAAAAAAAAAAAAGAAAAAAAAAGAAAAAGAAAACAAATGAAAACAAATGGGAAAGTCAACACGTTTTTTCTATATGGGTTTTTTTTTTTTCTTACGGGTTACATGTGACGAGTGCCTTACATGTATGTGATTTTGTGTGCTTTAGATTGGCCTTTTATTTTACACCCCTCTCATATGCCTGATTTTGGAAATAGGCACCAAGTAAATTTTAAATATTTCTTGATTACTCTAATTGTTTTGCAGAAAGTTCCAACTGTCCCTGTTCTAGATGTCAGCAATGATCACATTGAGGGCAACGATGATGTTGAGGATATGAAGGATTAACTGCTATATCGTTTTCTAGGCTACCGGTATTGCCTGATTAAGGTATACAGTTGGCAGCAAAATTGTTCAACCCCCCTCTCATTTTTGATATTCTGTCATAATGAATAATATTGCAACAGCAGATTGCTATTATACCATTAGGATAGCAGACAGTTAATTACTAAAGAATCCCAGAGAAAAAAATCAAATTTTACTTCATAGCTCACCTGAAATAGTAATTTGCGCCCCAAAAGCATGTTGCAAAATTATTCAACCCCCTATTTTACACACAAGAAACGGATGCACAAATAATGACAATGTAAAAGCCAGTGAATATATTCTGAGGTGAATGCTGATTTTATTTATCCTCCACCTGAAACTGGAACCTTTATATGCACAACTAACAAATTGTAATGTCATTCAACCCAGATGAGTGTGTCTTTAATACTTTGTACAGCATCCATTTGCTGCAAAGCCCTCCTGCAGACGAGATGAATGGCCTAGCTCTCACAAGCTTCTCACAAGGTTCTTCTGGGATTTTGGCCCATTCCTCTCTCATAATGGTCTTAAGGTAAGCGATGCTTGTAGGTCTACATGCTGCAACAGCTTTCTTCAGATCCCACCACAAATTCTCTATTGGGTCTAGGTCTGGAGACTGTGATGGCCACTTAAGGTGCGCAAGAGGAATGGACCAACATCCCAAAGGAGCGTTGTGAGAAGCTTGTGAGAGGCTATTCATCTCTTCTGCTGGAAGTCATTGCAGCAAATGGATGCTACACAAAGTACTAAAAGACACACCCATCTGGGTCGAATGACATTACAACTTCTTTGTTGTGCTTATAAAGGTTCCAGTTTCAGGTGGAGGATAAATAAAATCAGCTTCCACCTCAGAATATATGCACTGGCTTTTAAATTATCATTTGTGCATTTGTTTCTTGTGTGTAAAATAGGGGGTTGAATACTTTTGCAACATGCTTTTTGGTATTCTCTGGTATTCTTTAGTAATTAACTGTCTTCTAAACTATCTAAATGGTTTAGTACAGTAGCAATCTGTTGTCGCAATATTATTCATCATGACAGAATGACAAAAATAAGGGGGGTAGAATAATGTTGCTGCCAACTGTACATACATTCCAATTTCAAGATCATACGTACATTTTTTTTTAACAGTATTTAGAAGGCTGTCTTTAAATGAGTCTTTATGTGATATTTGTTTCTTTTTTTTATGTGTACAAATTAATTAATACATGAACTCTCATTTGAAAAGTTGTGCAAGTGATAGACATAAAGTGCATATTCACTTGTAATAAATGATAATTGCCACCATAATTGCCGAGTTACATGAGTAAAGTAGATCATATGATTTCACTTTACTATAAACTAATGGGTGGTGTGTCATTTAGATATGAAATCCAAAAATTTTCTCAGGTATGGAAATTACAGGTTCTATAAATCGCTGAAGTTTTTGTTGTGTGAGATGTTTCCAATGATGCAATACATGTATATGTGCTGCCAAATTCTTCACAACAGATATATATTCAAAATGCTGCCTTTTCTGTTCGCACAAAAAGAGTTGACCATTCAAACTTGCGAGTTACTTATTAACTTCCATGTACATGTATATCTTCTACTTGTACATAGTTTTATTGTAAATTACTTTGTTGATTATTCTTGTGCTTCAAAATGTATACATGTGATGATTTTGTATTGCAAGGTCCAGATTGGCTATGATAAAACTCACCTCCAATTATCTCAAATGTAAATCTGCCTACAAAGTCTATTGTTGATCAAAGTAACAATACATTCTCATTATAATGAAGTTTTATGACCATGCTTTCTTGCAACAAATCTCATCATATCGAGCAAAGACTCCTTTACGAAAGCATTGCCTACATACATGTACTCTGTTGTTGTTCTTGTGTAATACTTAATAAAGGGGATGAATAATGTAATGTTTCATGTATTCTTCTCTTGGTGAATCTTTTAGTATGAAATCCAAAAACATCTCAGGAAGGGAAGATTCAAGTTATCTAAATCGCTTAAGTTACTTTTTATTGTATTTTATGTTACCAAAGCCACAATAAAGGAGCTGCCAAATTCTTGACAAAAAAAATGTGCTTTTTCTGTTCATAATCAATGAGTTTTGACTATTCAAACTTGCCAGCTATTTATTTCCATCCTTTAGAGAGGCAGCTGTGACATTTCCGAGTAGATGAACGAGGTACCAGAAGCCGAGCATTCAAGAACATGAGAAATAACCCCACATTTACCAAACTAAACATCTGACAGGTCATCCCTGCTACAAAAGGTCCTTACAGCTGGGGGCGTCCAAAATGAGTGCCCATTTTACAAAAATTTCTATTTTGAGTAAAGAGTATTACATTGTCTTAACACTTGTGCCATATTTTGCAATCAGACTGAAAACGAAAAATAGTGAAATTTTTTATGAAGAGATGTTTTTTTTCTTCCTTTCATCGCAAAATATATTTTTCTCTCCTTTTTCAATAATTATTAATAAATAGTTTTACAAAACATTAATGTTTGCAACTTTTCTAAAAACTATGTTAATGCATGTGATTGATGGTGTCAAAAGAAGAGAGTAGCATCTTATCCCGAAGAAGAATTATGATTCCCAAAAGTTAGGAACACAAGACAAATATCAACAATTTGTCCCGTAACAGAGAAGAACGGCACGTGTATTACGAAAGGCCGAATAATTGTGATAGTTTTTAGCAGGCAAACCAAATAGAGAAGATTTGTCCGGCTTGTGCCGTGTTTTCGCTGGTTTTGTTTTCCTGCTAGAAGCTATAGCATGGTGTCGGCCTTTCGTAATACATGTGCCGGTATGTGGTTCTCCTCCGTTACGGGACAAATTGTTGATATTTGTCCATATTGCGTTCCTAACATTCGGGAATCATAATTCTTTTTCGGGATAAGATGTTACTCCCTTCTTTTCACACCATCAATCACATGCATTAAGGTAGTTATTAAAAAAAGTTGCAAACATCAATGTTTTGTAAAACTATTTATTAAAAATTATTGAAAAGGGGAGAAAAATATATTTCACGATAAAAGGAAGAAAAAACATCTATTCATGAAAGATTTCATTATTTTTCAATTTCAGTCTGATTGCAAAATGGTACAAGTGTTAAGACAATGTAATACTCAACAAACTCAGTGCGTTTAGAAAATAAATTGTGATGTGCTATTGTTATTCAAAATAGAAATTTTTGTGAAATCGGCACTCATTTTGGACACCCCCGGCTGTAGGGACCTTATGCAGCAGAGATGACCTGCCAGACGTTTAGTTTGGTAAATGTGGGGTTCTTTCTCATGTTTTTGAATACTCGGCTGCTGGTACCTCGTTCACCTACTCGGATGAAGGCTAGCTCCCACTCTACATGTATATATAAGTATACAACTTGTACATAGTTTTATTGTTAATTACTTTGTGTTGATTATTCTTGTGTTTCAAAATGTATACAGGTGATGATTTTGTGTTGAAAGGTCCAGATTGGCTACAATGAAACTCACCTCTAATTATCTCAAATGTAAATCTGCCTACAAAGTATTTTGTTGATTAAAGTAACAAAACTAACAATACATTCTCATTATAATGAAGTTTTATGACCATGCTTCCTTGCAACAAAATCTCATCATATCGAGCAAAGACTCCTTTACGAAAGCATTGCCTACATACATGTACTCTGTTGTTGTTCTTGTGTAATACTTAATAATGGGGATGAATAATGTAATGTTTCATGTATTCTTTTCTTGGTGAATCTTTTAGTATGAAATCCAAAAACATCTCAGGAAGGGAAGATTCAAGTTATCTAAATTGCTAAAGTTACTTTTTATTGTATTTTATGTTACCAAAGCCACAATGAAGGTGCTGCCAAATTCTTGAAAAAAAATGTGCTTTTTCTGTTCATAGACAGTGAGTTTAGACTATTCAAACTTGCCAGCTATTTATTAACATACATGTATATGTATATTTTCTACTTTTATTTTACCAAAGCCACAATGTATATGCTGCCAAATTCTTGACCAAAAAAATGTTGACTATTCAAACTTTGCCAATTAATTGTTAACATATATCTTCTACTTCACATAGTTCTATTGCGATTTAATTTGCAAACTCCAACATTGGCTGTGGTAAGACTTGGTTCCAACTCAAATCTTGATCTGCCTATGAAGATTCACTACACTACGCTGAGCAGAAATACACTTTGTGAATTATTTTTTGCACAATTTGTTGTTACCCAAGTTTACGCATACTTGTATGGAATTCTCAGCATGCATGTATTTCTTCGGGAAATTCCCGTTTCTATATATCGCTCAAGTTTATTGTATTTTCATGTGTTGTACCAAATTGTTTTTGATACATGACTGTACTAAATTCTTAAACTTGTCTATTATTCATTGATATGATACTGTAGTAGATGGCTAAATATGAGTAGTAGTATTTGTTATTTGATACTACTGTATATTCGGAAAAATACCTTTTCTTACACGTGTTTTTTAACATTCATTCATTTTTGTGATATATAATGCTCTGTATCAACAAGTCTTTTTACATACATTATGTATGTTTGATAATAAAATAGTGAAACCAATGATATATGTGACATCGTTGTATTATAATTGTTGCATACTCTTTGTTGGATGATCTTTAAACTGTTTATAGTTATTACAATATTCATTGCCTGTTCTTTTAACTTTTCCAGGACATTAAAGTAATAATAAAAAAAAAGAAGAAAATCTTTAAAAAGTTCTCTCAACATCCTTCACAAGTAAAACATTTTGAAAGTGTTTATTGAATATATTTAGACGTCCTTGAAAGGTTTCTAACCGTCCTCTTTGTTTTGACATGTTCCATGAACGTTCCTGAAAGGTTCCATACATTATTTGGAAGTTATCTAAACGTTCTTAAAACATTTTCTTGGCAGTGATCAAAGGTTCTCTGAACGTTCCAGAAAGGGTCATTAGGTTTTTTGGACTTCCTCGAAACGTTTTTAGAACGTTCTAAATGTTTTTTACAGGTTTTCTGGACGTCCTTTATAGTTTTGCTAGGTTCTGTGAACGTTCCTGGACGGTTCCGTACGTCTTTTAAAGGTTATCTAAACGTTCTTAGAACGTTTTATAAACGTCCTAGGCTGATAGAAAAGGTTCTCTGAACGTTCTAGAAAGGTTCATTAGGTTTTTTGGACTGCTTTAGAACGTTTGTAAGGTTTTCTGGGCGTCCTTTTTGGTTATGATAGGTTCTCTGAATGTTCCTGGAAGGTTCCATACGTTTTTTAAAGGTTATCTAAACGTTCTTAAAACGTTTTATAAACGTCCTAGGCTGATGCAAAAGATTCTCTTAACGTTCCAGAAAGGTTCATTAGGTTTTTTGGACTTTCTTAAAACGTTTTAAAACGTTCCAAAGGTTTTTAAAAGGTTTTCTGGACGTTCACAGAACGTCTACAGAACGTCCACGGAATGTTCAAAATATTTTTGAAAGGTTTTTAAACGTCCATAACGTTCCAAAGGTTTTCTACAGGTCCTTAATAATTTTGAAAGGTTCATTTTAGGTTTATTAAACGTTTTAAAACGTTTAAAAAACGTTTTCTAAACGTCCATTTGGAACGTTTTATTAACGTCCAAAACCTTCCACAAAAGGACGTTTTTTAAACGTTTTGACAGAACGTCCATAGAACCAACTTGGAACGTTTTTAGAACGTTCAGAAAACGTCCAATTGTTAGCTGGGTTATTGCATGGAAATGGCTCAAAATGACAGGATGTGTTGTATGTAGTGTCAGTAACATGAATCTAGTAAAAAAACGGAATTTTGACGTTTTGTTCGCGTTACGCACGGAAAAACGCGCGAACGCGCGCGTACGGGCGGAAATTTTTGAAATGCTAGAAATGGCCTGAAACATATGCAAAACAATTTTGAGTTGATTCTGAGCATTTTGAAATTTTGCGCGCGCGTTTTTGCACTAACGTACGCGTACGCGCGCGTTTTTATTTATTGAGATCAATTGACTTATCATTAATTTCATGCATGTCAAATTTCATTACATATCAATGATTGGTTCAAGAGATATATCAAATAATCGATTTTCATTAAATTGCTCGTAGATAACGTCACGATGACGTCATGACCTTGAAAATGTTGCTGGAACATGTTCACGTACATGTTCATGCATGATGAAGATTTCATGAAAAATGGCTCATGCATTGAAGAGATATCCATGCCACAAAAATTAGGAATAAAAATAAACGAGACATACTTGTGGACAAGTATCAGGTGGTCTGCATTGGCAAATTCATGCACAGACATGGGCTGGAAAATGCACGGTGAACTATAGACCTTCATTCGTGACACCAACTATCCATAAGCAATGTGAGACAGCGCTCAAGAAAGCTCATAGGGCACCTATTATACTAAAATTTCAGAGAATTTCCTAAATGGTAACATGTTTATGCTAACGTGATTAATAGTCATGTAAGAGAATGGGGTGAGAGAAAAAAGAATTGGAAAGAAAATCTCAAAGAGAATGACAAAGTGAGGCATAGAACAGAAGAAGATGGCAAAATAAACATTGCAAAAGGAATGCAAAAGTTGACCCTACCCACGCCAGGAATCGAACCGGGGGCCTCGAGATCTTAAAACGGCGCCTTACCTATTGAGCCACAAATCTTCCCATTCACTTAACACGTAATGCCCAGCAGGGGCTAGAATGATTAAGAAATCGATATTCAAGCTGAAATTTCACCATGATCCCGACATCTGATTAAAAAATGGAGAGAACGTTTCGCAAAGCTCGTAGACTCAGCTACAACATACTGAAATTTCAGAGTGAAAGCTTGACATATTAGTGAGATACATCTCCTAGAAGCTCGTCATGTCATTTCATAAATACCACTTCCATTGACATAACACGGAAGTGCGATTTTGACATTCATGCGTATAATGAAATTTACACCGTGAAGACGTCGTCAAAATGAAAAATGAAGGCAACTCCTACTATGAAGCGAGGTCTCAGCTACAACATACTGAAATTTGGGAGAAAATTGACCATGAATTACTGAGATACACAAAAGCGGGTAAAAAAGTTCATGACGTCATACATGAAAAATCATTTTTTCGATTCATATGGCAATATGATGACATCAACATAAATTTAAAAGGTAAATCGAACATTAAATCACATCTACATTTCCCACTCTTTCAGAATATTGAAAAAAAATTGGGGGTCACCGGCCATTCTGAAGAGCTATGGCCGATTGAAGGTAGTCATGTTTTTTGCAATATTTGCACACAAAAACGTATTGACGCACGCGCAGACTTTGAACTTTGACGCACCCGCACGACCTTGTTATTGCATGGAAATGGCTCAAAATGACAGGATGTGTTGTATGTAGTGTCAGTAACATGAATCCAGTAAAAAAACAGAATTTTGACGTTTTGTTCGCGTTACGCACGAAAAAACGCGCGAACGCGCGCGCACGCGCGGAAATTTTTAAAATGCTAGAAATGGCCTGAAACATATGCAAAACATTTTTGAGTTGATTTAGAGCATTTTAAAATTTTGCGCGCGCGTTTTTGCACTAACGTACGCGTACGCGCGCGTTTTTTTTCAATGAAATTAATTAACTACTCATTAATTATATGCATGTCAAATTTCATTACACAGAGATGACCAGTTCTAGAGCTACATGAGGTAATAGTTTTTCATTAAACTGCTCGTAGATGACGTCACGATGACGTCATGACCTTGAAAATGTTGCTGTAACATGTTCACATATATGTCCATACATGATGAACATTTCATGAAATATGGCTTATGCATTGTTGAGATATCCATGTCACAAAAATTTGGAATAAAAATAAATAAATAATAAACGAGACATACTTGTGGACAAGTATAAGGTGGTCTGCATTGGCAAATTCATGCACTGGCATGGGCTGGTAAATGAACTTTCTTAAAACATCGCCTTACCCATTGAGCCACAAATCTTCGCATTCACTTTTCACGTAATGCCCGCTAGCAGTGGCTAGATTGATTTAGAAATCGATATTCAAGCTGAAATTTTGCCATGATCCCGATATCTAATGAAAAAATGGAGACCACATGGCCGAAAGCTACTAGATTCAGCTACAACATACTAAAATTTCATAGTAAAAGATCGTAACATAGGAAAAGATATAGCTCCTGAAAGATTGCCATGTCATTTCATGATTTCAAATAAATGACCCTCCCATTGACATTACACGTGAAAACGTCTGATTCTGACATTAATTCCTATAATCATATTTTCACCATGAAGACGTTAACAACTTGAAAAAATAAGGCAATTTTGCCAAAGAGCAATGTCTTAGGCACAACATACTGAAATTTGGGAGAAAATTGACAAAGTATTACTGAGATATGCAAAAGCGGGTAAAAAAGTTCATGACGTCATAATTGAAAATTCATTTTTTCGATTCATATGGCAATATGATGACGTCACAATGTACTTACCGGTAAAATGACACATAAAATCACATCTAAATTTTATACTCTTTCCAAATATTAAAAAAAAAATAGGGGTCACCGTCCATTCTGAAGAGCTATGGCCGATTGAAGGTAGTCATGTTTTTTGCAATATTTGCACACAAAAACGTATTGACGCACGCGCAGACTTTGAACTTTGACGCACCCGCACGACCTTGTTATTGCATGGAAATGGTTCAAAATGACAGGATGTGTTGACTGTAGTGTCAGTAACATAAATTCAATAAAAAAACGAAATTTTGACGTTTTGTTCGCGTTACGCACGGAAAAACGCGCAAACGCGCGCGCACGCGCGGAAATTTTTGAAATGCTCGAAATGGCCCGAAACATATGCAAAACAATTTTGAGTTGATTTGGAGCATTTTAAAATTTTGCGCGCGCGTTTTAGCAATAACGTACGCGTACGCGCGCGTTTTTGTTTATTGAAATTAATTGTATTATCACTAAATTTATGCATATCAATTTTCATTAGCTATAAATGACTGGTTCTAGAGCTACATGAGGTAATAGGTTTTCATTAAACTGCTCGTAGATGACGTCACGATGACGTCATGACCTTGAAAATGTTGCTGGACCATGTTCACATATATGTCCATACATGATGAACATTTGATGAAACATGGCCCATGCATTATTGAGATATCCATGCCACAAAAATTTGGAATAAAAATAAATAAATAAATAAATAAAGAAAGAAAATTCGGACAAACACAAGAGGTGATCTGCATGGCAGACCACCTAATAAAGAAAGAAAATTCTAACGAAATTAAGAGGTGATCTGTCGTTGGCGACAGACCACCTAATAAAGAAAGAAAATTCGGACAAACACAAGAGGTGATCTGCCATGGCATGGCAGACCACCTAATAATAAATAACGAGACATACTTGTGGACAAGTATCAGGTGGTCTGCATTGGCAAATTCATGCACAGACATGGGCTGGAAAATGCACGGTGAACTATAGACCTTCATTCGTGACACCAACTATCCATAAGCAATGTGAGACAGCGCTCAAGAAAGCTCATAGGGCACCTATTATACTAAAATTTCAGAGAATTTCCTAAATGGTAACATGTTTATGCTAACGTGATTAATAGTCATGTAAGAGAATGGGGTGAGAGAAAAAAGAATTGGAAAGAAAATCTCAAAGAGAATGACAAAGTGAGGCATAGAACAGAAGAAGATGGCAAAATAAACATTGCAAAAGGAATGCAAAAGTTGACCCTACCCACGCCAGGAATCGAACCGGGGGCCTCGAGATCTTAAAACGGCGCCTTACCTATTGAGCCACAAATCTTCCCATTCACTTAACACGTAATGCCCAGCAGGGGCTAGAATGATTAAGAAATCGATATTCAAGCTGAAATTTCACCATGATCCCGACATCTGATTAAAAAATGGAGACAACGCTCCGGAAAGCTCGTAGACTCAGCTACAACATACTGAAATTTCAGAGTGAAAGCTTGACATATTAGTGAGATACATCTCCTAGAAGCTCGTCATGTCATTTCATAAAAACCACTTCCATTGACATAACACGGAAGTGCGATTTTGACATTCATGCGTATAATGAAATTTACACCGTGAAGACGTCATCAAAATGAAAAATGAAGGCAACTTTTACTATGGAGCGAGGTCTCAGCTACAACATACTGAAATTTGGGAGAAAATTGACCATGAATTACTGAGATACACAAAAGCGGGTAAAAAAGTTCATGACGTCATACATGAAAAATCATTTTTTCGATTCATATGGAAATATGATGACATCAACATAAATTTAAAAGGTAAATCGAACATTAAATCACATCTACATTTCCCACTCTTTCAGAATATTGAAAAAAAATTGGGGGTCACCGGCCATTCTGAAGAGCTATGGCCGATTGAAGGTAGTCATGTTTTTTGCAATATTTGCACACAAAAACGTATTGACGCACGCGCAGACTTTGAACTTTGACGCACCCGCACGACCTTGTTATTGCATGGAAATGGCTCAAAATGACAGGATGTGTTGTATGTAGTGTCAGTAACATGAATCCAGTAAAAAAAACAGAATTTTGACGTTTTGTTCGCGTTACGCACGAAAAAACGCGCGAACGCGCGCGCACGCGCGGAAATTTTTGAAATGCTAGAAATGGCCTGAAACATATGCAAAACAATTTTGAGTTGATTTGGAGCAATTTAAAATTTTGCGCGCGCGGTTTTGCACTAACGTACGCGTACGCGCGCGTTTTTTTTCAATGAAATTAATTAGCTACTCATTAATTATATGCATGTCAAATTTCATTACACAGAGATGACCAGTTCTAGAGCTACATGAGGTAATAGTTTTTCATTAAACTGCTCGTAGATGACGTCACGATGACGTCATGACCTTGAAAATGTTGCTGTAACATGTTCACATATATGTCCATACATGATGAACATTTCATGAAATATGGCCAATGCATTGTTGAGATATCCATGTCACAAAAATTTGGAATAAAAACGAGACATACTTGTGGACAAGTATCAGGTGGTCTGCATTGGCAAATTCATGCACAGACATGGGCTGGAAAATGCACGGTCAACTATAGACCTTCATTCGTGACACCAACTATCCATAAGCAATGTGAGACAGCGCTCAAGAAAGCTCATAGGGCACCTATTATACTAAAATTTCAGAGAATTTCCTAAATGGTAACATGTTTATGCTAACGTGATTAATAGTCATGTAAGAGAATGGGGTGAGAGAAAAAAGAATTGGAAAGAAAATCTCAAAGAGAATGACAAAGTGAGGCATAGAACAGAAGAAGATGGCAAAATAAACATTGCAAAAGGAATGCAAAAGTTGACCCTACCCACGCCAGGAATCGAACCGGGGGCCTCGAGATCTTAAAACGACGCCTTACCTATTGAGCCACAAATCTTCCCATTCACTTAACACGTAATGCCCAGCAGGGGCTAGAATGATTAAGAAATCGATATTCAAGCTGAAATTTCACCATGATCCCGACATCTGATTAAAAAATGGAGACAACGTTTCGGAAAGCTCGTAGACTCAGCTACAACATACTGAAATTTCAGAGTGAAAGCTTGACATATTAGTGAGATACATCTCCTAGAAGCTCGTCATGTCATTTCATAAATACCACTTCCATTGACATAACACGGAAGTGCGATTTTGACATTCATGCGTATAATGAAATTTACACCGTGAATACGACATCAAAATGAAAAATGAAGGCAACTCCTACTATGGAACGAGGTCTCAGCTACAACATACTGAAATTTGGGAGAAAATTGACCATGAATTACTGAGATACACAAAAGCGGGTAAAAAAGTTCATGACGTCATACATGAAAAATCATTTTTTCGATTCATATGGCAATATGATGACATCAACATAAATTTAAAAGGTAAATCGAACATTAAATCACATCTACATTTCCCCCTCTTTCAGAATATTGAAAAAAAATTGGGGGTCACCGGCCATTCTGAAGAGCTATGGCCGATTGAAGGTAGTCATGTTTTTTGCAATATTTGCACACAAAAACGTATTGACGCACGCGCAGACTTTGAACTTTGACGCACCCGCACGACCTTGTTATTGCATGGAAATGGCTCAAAATGACAGGATGTGTTGTATGTAGTGTCAGTAACATGAATCCAGTAAAAAAACAGAATTTTGACGTTTTGTTCGCGTTACGCACGAAAAAACGCGCGAACGCGCGCGCACGCGCGGAAATTTATGAAATGCTAGAAATGGCCTAAAACATATGCAAAACAATTTTGAGTTGATTTGGAGCATTTTAAAATTTTGCGCGCGCGTTTTTGCACTAACGTACGCGTACGCGCGCGTTTTTTTTTAATGAAATTAATTAGCTACTCATTAATTATATGCATGTCAAATTTCATTACACAGAGATGACCAGTTCTAGAGCTACATGAGGTAATAGTTTTTCATTAAACTGCTCGTAGATGACGTCACGATGACGTCATGACCTTGAAAATGTTGCTGTAACATGTTAACATATATGTCCATACATGATAAACATTTCATGAAATATGGCCTATGCATTGTTGAGATATCCATGTCACAAAAATTTGGAATAAAAATAAATAAATAACGAGACATACTTGTGGACAAGTATAAGGTGGTCTGCATTGGCAAATTCATGCACTGACATGGGCTAGAAAATGCACGGTGATATGGACCTTCAATCGTGACACCATCTATTCATAAGCAATCAGAGACTCCGCTCAAGAAAGCTCAGAGCGCACCTAACAATGTCTACTAACGTACATTTCAGAGACATGCCTAAATGGTTACATGTATATTGTGCTAACATGTAATTAATAGCCACGTAAGATAAAGGGGCGAGAGAAAACGAATGGGAAAGAAAATCTCAAAGAGAATGACAAAGTGAGGGATACAACAGAAGAAGATGGCAAAAAAAACATTGTAAAAGGAATGCAAAAATTTACCCTACCCACTCCAGGAATCGAACCGGGGGCCTCGAGATCTTAAAAGGCGGCGCCTTACCAATTGAGCCACACATCTTCCCATTCACTTAACACGTAATGCCCAGCAGGGGCTAGAATGATTAAGAAATTGATATTCAAGATGAAATTTCGCCATGATCGCGACATCTGATTAAAAAATAAAGATCACATCCCCGAAAGCTAGTAGACTCAGCTACAACATACTAAAATTTCAGAGTAACAGAATTGAACATAAGCGAGATACAGCTCCTAGAAGATCGTCATGTCATTTAATAAATACCCCTTCCATTGACATAACACGTATATACGATCGATTTTGACATTAATGTCTATAATCAAATTTGTACCATGAAGATGGAATCCTATTGAAATATTAGGGCTAATTTCTCATAGAGCAATGTCTCAGCTATCACATACTGAAATTTGAAACAAAATTGACCAAAGATTACTGAGATACGCAAGAACGGGTAAAAAAGTTTATGAAGTCATACATGAAAATTGATTTTTTCGATTCATATGGCAATATGATGACGTTACGATGTATTTAACGATCAAATGATACATGAAATAGCATTTACAGTTCCCACTCTTTCAAAACATGAAAAAAAAATTGGGGGTCACCAGCCATTCTGAGGAGCTATGGCCGATTGAAGGTGGTCATGTTTTTTGCAATATTTGCACACAAAAACGTATTGACGCACGCGCGGACTTTGAACTTTGACGCACCAGTACGACCTTATTATTGCATGGAAATGGCTCAAAATTTCAGGATGTGTTGTTTGCAGTGTCAGAAACATGAATCCAGTGAAAAAACGGTTTTCCGACGTTGCGTTTGCTAAACGCACGGAAAAACGCGCGCGCGCGCGCGTACGCGCGGAAATTTGAAAAATGCTAGAAATGGCCTCAAACATATGCAAAACAATTTCTAGTTGATTTGGAGCATTTTTTTATTTTACGCGCGCGTTAATGCACTAACGTACGCGTACGCGCGCATTTTTTTTCATTGAAATTAACTGTCTTGTCATTAATTATATACATGCCAAATTTCATTACACAGAGATGAACGGTTTTAGAGCTACATGAAATAATAGATTTTCATTAAATTGCTCGTACATGACGTCATGATTATGTAATGACCTTGAAAATGTTCCTGTAACATGTTCACATATATACCTATACATGATGAACATTTGATGAAACATGGTCCAGGCATTGTTGAGATATCCATGTCACAAAATTTTGGAATAAAAATAAATAATAACGAGACATACTTGTGGACAAGTATCAGGTGGTCTGCATTGGCAAATTCATGCACAGACATGGGCTGGAAAATGCACGGTGAACTATAGACCTTTATTCGTGACACCAACTATCCATAAGCAATGTGAGACAGCGCTCAAGAAAGCTCATAGGGCACCTATTATACTAAAATTTCAGAGAATTTCCTAAATGGTAACATGTTTATGCTAACGTGATTAATAGTCATGTAAGAGAATGGAGTGAGAGAAAAAAGAATTGGAAAGAAAATCTCTAAGAGAATGACAAAGTGAGGCATAGAACAGAAGAAGATGGCAAAATAAACATTGCAAAAGGAATGCAAAAGTTGACCCTACCCACGCCAGGAATCGAACCGGGGGCCTCGAGATCTTAAAACGGCGCCTTACCTATTGAGCCACAAATCTTCCCATTCACTTAACACGTAATGCCCAGCAGGGCTAGAATGATTAAGAAATCGATATTCAAGCTGAAATTTCACCATGATCCCGACATCTGATTAAAAAATGGAGACAACGTCCCGGAAAGCTCGTAGACTCAGCTACAACATACTGAAATTTCAGAGTGAAAGCTTGACATATTAGTGAGATACATCTCCTAGAAGCTCGTCATGTCATTTCATAAATACCACTTCCATTGACATAACACGGAAGTGCGATTTTGACATTCATGCGTATAATGAAATTTACACCGTGAAGACGTCATCAAAATGAAAAATGAAGGCAACTCCTACTATGGAGCGAGGTCTCAGCTACAACCTACGGAAATTTGGGAGAAAATTGACCATGAATTACTGAGATACACAAAAGCGGGTAAAAAAGTTCATGACGTCATACATGAAAAATCATTTTTTCGATTCATATGGCAATATGATGACATCAACATAAATTTAAAAGGTAAATGGAACATTAAATCACATCTACATTTCCCACTCTTTCAGAATATTGAAAAAAAATTGGGGGTCACCGGCCATTCTGAAGAGCTATGGCCGATTGAAGGTAGTCATGTTTTTTGCAATATTTGCACACAAAAACGTATTGACGCACGCGCAGACTTTGAACTTTGACGCACCCGCACGACCTTGTTATTGCATGGAAATGGCTCAAAATGACAGGATGTGTTGTATGTAGTGTCAGTAACATGAATCCAGTAAAAAAAACAGAATTTTGACGTTTTGTTCGCGTTACGCACGAAAAAACGCGCGAACGCGCGCGCACGCGCGGAAATTTTTGAAATGCTAGAAATGGCCTGAAACATATGCAAAACAATTTTGAGTTGATTTGGAGCATTTTAAAATTTTGCGCGCGCGATTTTGCACTAACGTACGCGTACGCGCGCGTTTTTTTTCAATGAAATTAATTAGCTACTCATTAATTATATGCATGCCAAATTTCATTACACAGAGATGACCAGTTCTAGAGCTACATGAGGTAATAGTTTTTCATTAAACTGCTCGTAGATGACGTCACGATGACGTCATGACCTTGAAAATGTTGCTGTAACATGTTAACATATATGTCCATACATGATGAACATTTCATGAAATATGGCCTATGCATTGTTGAGATATCCATGTCACAAAAATTTGGAATAAAAATAAATAAATAATAAATAAATAAATAAAGAAAGAAAATTCTAACGAAATTAAGAGGTGATCTGTCGTTGGCGACAGACCACCTAACGAGACATACTTGTGGACAAGTATCAGGTGGTCTGCATTGGCCAATTCATGCACAGACATGGGCTGGAAAATGCACGGTGAACTATAGACCTTCATTCGTGACACCAACTATCCATAAGCAATGTGAGACAGCGCTCAAGAAAGCTCATAGGGCACCTATTATACTAACATTTCAGAGAATTTCCTAAATGGTAACATGTTTATGCTAACGTGATTAATAGTCATGTAAGAGAATGGGGCGAGAGAAAAAAGAATTGGAAAGAAAATCTCAAAGAGAATGACAAAGTGAGGGATAGAACAGAAGAAGATGGCAAAATAAACATTGCAAAAGGAATGCAAAAGTTGACCCTACCCACGCCAGGAATCGAACCGGGGGCCTCGAGATCTTAAAACGGCGCCTTACCTATTGAGCCACAAATCTTCCCATTCACTTAACACGTAATGCCCAGCAGGGGCTAGAATGATTAAGAAATCGATATTCAAGCTGAAATTTCACCATGATCCCGACATCTG
This sequence comes from Arbacia lixula, assembly GCA_963669155.1. Classification (NCBI taxonomy): domain Eukaryota; kingdom Metazoa; phylum Echinodermata; class Echinoidea; order Arbacioida; family Arbaciidae; genus Arbacia; species Arbacia lixula. Next base: position 6,299,462 of record OZ022587.1, on the reverse strand, counting down.
ATTCAAAAATGGAGACAACGTTCCGGAAAGCTCGTAGACTCAGCTACAACATACTGAAATTTCAGAGTGAAAGCTTGACATATTAGTGAGATACATCTCCTAGAAGCTCGTCATGTCATTTCATAAATACCACTTCCATTGACATAACACGGAAGTGCGATTTTGACATTCATGCGTATAATGAAATTTACACCGTGAAGACGTCATCAAAATGAAAAATGAAGGCAACTCCTACTATGGAGCGAGGTCTCAGCTACAACATACTGAAATTTGGGAGAAAATTGACCATGAATTACTGAGATACACAAAAGCGGGTAAAAAAGTTCATGACGTCATACATGAAAAATCATTTTTTCGATTCATATGGCAATATGATGACATCAACATAAATTTAAAAGGTAAATCGAACATTAAATCACATCTACATTTCCCACTCTTTCAGAATATTGAAAAAAAATTGGGGGTCACCGGCCATTCTGAAGAGCTATGGCCGATTGAAGGTAGTCATGTTTTTTGCAATATTTGCACACAAAAACGTATTGACGCACGCGCAGACTTTGAACTTTGACGCACCCGCACGACCTTGTTATTGCATGGAAATGGCTCAAAATGACAGGATGTGTTGTATGTAGTGTCAGTAACATGAATCCAGTAAAAAAACAGAATTTTGACGTTTTGTTCGCGTTACGCACGAAAAAACGCGCGAACGCGCGCGCACGCGCGGAAATTTTTGAAATGCTAGAAATGGCCTGAAACATATGCAAAACAATTTTGAGTTGATTTGGAGCATTTTAAAATTTTGCGCGCGCGTTTTTGCACTAACGTACGCGTACGCGCGCGTTTTTTTTCAATGAAATTAATTAGCTACTCATTAATTATATGCATGTCAAATTTCATTACACAGAGATGACCAGTTCTAGAGCTACATGAGGTAATAGTTTTTCATTAAACTGCTCGTAGATGACGTCACGATGACGTCATGACCTTGAAAATGTTGCTGTAACATGTTCACATATATGTCCATACATGATGAATATTTCATGAAATATGGCCAATGCATTGTTGAGATATCCATGTCACAAAAATTTGGAATAAAAATAAATAAATAACGAGACATACTTGTGGACAAGTATCAGGTGGTCTGCATTGGCAAATTCATGCACAGACATGGGCTGGAAAATGCACGGTGAACTATAGACCTTCATTCGTGACACCAACTATCCATAAGCAATGTGAGACAGCGCTCAAGAAAGCTCATAGGGCACCTATTATACTAAAATTTCAGAGAATTTCCTAAATGGTAACATGTTTATGCTAACGTGATTAATAGTCATGTAAGAGAATGGGGTGAGAGAAAAAAGAATTGGAAAGAAAATCTCAAAGAGAATGACAAAGTGAGGCATAGAACAGAAGAAGATGGCAAAATAAACATTGCAAAAGGAATGCAAAAGTTGACCCTACCCACGCCAGGAATCGAACCGGGGGCCTCGAGATCTTAAAACGGCGCCTTACCTATTGAGCCACAAATCTTCCCATTCACTTAACACGTAATGCCCAGCAGGGGCTAGAATGATTAAGAAATCGATATTCAAGCTGAAATTTCACCATGATCCCGACATCTGATTAAAAAATGGAGACAACGCTTCGGAAAGCTCGTAGACTCAGCTACAACATACTGAAATTTCAGAGTGAAAGCTTGACATATTAGTGAGATACATCTCCTAGAAGCTCGTCATGTCATTTCATAAATACCACTTCCATTGACATAACACGGAAGTGCGATTTTGACATTCATGCGTATAATGAAATTTACACCGTGAAGACGTCATCAAAATGAAAAATGAAGGCAACTCCTACTATGGAGCGAGGTCTCAGCTACAACATACTGAAATTTGGGAGAAAATTGACCATGAATTACTGAGATACACAAAAGCGGGTAAAAAAGTTCATGACGTCATACATGAAAAATCATTTTTTCGATTCATATGGCAATATGATGACATCAACATAAATTTAAAAGGTAAATCGAACATTAAATCACATCTACATTTCCCACTCTTTTAGAATATTGAAAAAAAATTGGGGGTCACCGGCCATTCTGAAGAGCTATGGCCGATTGAAGGTAGTCATGTTTTTTGCAATATTTGCACACAAAAACGTATTGACGCACGCGCAGACTTTGAACTTTGACGCACCCGCACGACCTTGTTATTGCATGGAAATGGCTCAAAATGACAGGATGTGTTGTATGTAGTGTCAGTAACATGAATGCAGTACAAAAACGGAATTTTGACGTTTTGTTCGCGTTACGCACGAAAAAACGCGCGAACGCGCGCGCACGCGCGGAAATTTTTGAAATGCTAGAAATGGCCTGAAACATATGCAAAACAATTTTGAGTTGATTTAGAGCATTTTAAAATTTTGCGCGCGCGTTTTTGCACTAACGTACGCGTACGCGCGCGTTTTTTTCAATGAAATTAATTAGCTACTCATTAATTATATGCATGTCAAATTTCATTACACAGAGATGACCAGTTCTAGAGCTACATGAGGTAATAGTTTTTCATTAAACTGCTCGTAGATGACGTCACGATGACGTCATGACCTTGAAAATGTTGCTGTAACATGTTCACATACATGTCCATACATGATGAACATTTCATGAAATATGGCCCATGCATTGTTGAGATATCCATGTCACAAAAATTTGGAATAAAAATAAATAAATAACGAGACATACTTGTGGACAAGTATCAGGTGGTCTGCATTGGCAAATTCATGCACAGACATGGGCTGGAAAATGCACGGTGAACTATAGACCTTCATTCGTGACACCAACTATCCATAAGCAATGTGAGACAGCGCTCAAGAAAGCTCATAGGGCACCTTTTATATTAAAATTTCAGAGAATTTCCTAAATGGTAACATGTTTATGCTAACGTGATTAATAGTCATGTAAGAGAATGGGGTGAGAGAAAAAAGAATTGGAAAGAAAATCTCAAAGAGAATGACAAAGTGAGGCATAGAACAGAAGAAGATGGCAAAATAAACATTGCAAAAGGAATGCAAAAGTTGACCCTACCCACGCCAGGAATCGAACCGGGGGCCTCGAGATCTTAAAACGGCGCCTTACCTATTGAGCCACAAATCTTCCCATTCACTTAACACGTAATGCCCAGCAGGGGCTAGAATGATTAAGAAATCGATATTCAAGCTGAAATTTCACCATGATCCCGACATCTGATTAAAAAATTGAGACAACGTCCCGGAAAGCTCGTAGACTCAGCTACAACATACTGAAATTTCAGAGTGAAAGCTTGACATATTAGTGAGATACATCTCCTAGAAGCTCGTCATGTCATTTCATAAATACCACTTCCATTGACATAACACGGAAGTGCGATTTTGACATTCATGCGTATAATGAAATTTACACCGTGAAGACGTCATCAAAATGAAAAATGAAGGTAACTCCTACTATGGAGCGAGGTCTCAGCTACAACATACTGAAATTTGGGAGAAAATTGACCATGAATTACTGAGATACACAAAAGCGGATTAAAAGTTCATGACGTCATACATGAAAAATCATTTTTTCGATTCATATGGCAATATGATGACATCAACATAAATTTAAAAGGTAAATCGAACATTAAATCACATCTACATTTCCCACTTTTTTAGAATATTGAAAAAAAATTGGGGGTCACCGGCCATTCTGAAGAGCTATGGCCGATTGAAGGTAGTCATGTTTTTTGCAATATTTGCACACAAAAACGTATTGACGCACGCGCAGACTTTGAACTTTGACGCACCCGCACGACCTTGTTATTGCATGGAAATGGCTCAAAATGACAGGATGTGTTGTATGTAGTGTCAGTAACATGAATCCAGTAAAAAAACGGAATTTTGACGTTTTGTTCGCGTTACGCACGGAAAAACGCGCGAACGCGCGCGCACGCGCGGAAATTTTTGAAATGCTAGAAATGGCCTGAAACATATGCAAAACAATTTTGAGTTGATTTAGAGCATTTTAAAATTTTGCGCGCGCGTTTTTGCACTAACGTACGCGTACGCGCGCGTTTTTTTTCAATGAAATTAATTAGCTACTCATTAATTATATGCATGTCAAATTTCATTACACAGAGATGACCAGTTCTATAGCTACATGAGGTAATAGTTTTTCATTAAACTGCTCGTAGATGACGTCACGATGACGTCATGACCTTGAAAATGTTGCTGTAACATGTTCACATATATGTCCATACATGATGTACATTTCATGAAATATGGCATATGCATTGTTGAGATATCCATGTCACAAAAACTTGGAATAAAAATAAATAAATAATAATAAATAAAGAAAGAAAATTCTAACGAAATTAAGAGGTGATCTGTCGTTGGCGACAGACCACCTAATAATAATAATAACGAGACATACTTGTGGACAAGTATAAGGTGGTCTGCATTGGCAAATTCATGCACTGACATGGGCTAGAAAATGCACGGTGATATGGACCTTCAATCGTGACACCATCTATTCATAAGCAATCAGAGACTCCGCTCAAGAAAGCTCATAGCGCACCTACAATGTCTACTGACGTACATTTCAGAGACATGCCTAAATGGTTACATGTATATTGTGCTAACATGTAATTAATATCCACGTAAGATAAAGGGGCGAGAGAAAACGAATGGGAGAGAAAATCTCAAAGAGAATGACAAAGTAAGGGATAGAACAGAAGTAGATGGCAAAAAAAACATTGTAAGAGGAATGCAAAAATTTACCCTACCCACTCCAGGTATCGAACCGGGGGCCTCGAGATCTTAAAACGCGGCGCCTTACCAATTGAGCCACACATCTTCCCATTCACTTAACACGTAATGCCCAGCAGGGGCTAGAATGATTAAGAAATTGATATTCAAGATGAAATTTCGCCATGATCGCGACATCTGATTAAAAAATAAAGATGACGTCCCCGAAAGCTAGTAGACTCAGCTACAATATACCAAAATTTCAGAGTAACAGAATTGAACATAAGCGAGATACAGCTCCTAGAAGATCGTCATGTCATTTAATAAATACCCCTTCCATTGACATAACACGTACTTACGATCGATTTTGACATTAATGTCTATAATCAAATTCATACCATGAAGATAGAATCCTATTGAAATATTAGGGCTACTTTCTCATAGAGCAATGTCTCAGCTATTACATACTGAAATTTGGAACAAAATTGACCAAAGATTACTGAGATACGCAAGAACGGGTAAAAAAGTTTATGACGTCATACATGAAAATTGATTTTTTCTATTCATATGGCAATATGATGACGTTACGATATATTTAACGACCAAATGATACATGAAATAGCATCTACAGTTCCCACTCTTTCAAAATATGAAAAAAAAATTGGGGGTCACCAGCCATTCTGAGGAGCTATGGCCGATTGAAGGTGGTCATGTTTTTGCACACAAAAACGTATTGACGCACGCGCGGACTTTGAACTTTGACGCACCCGCACGACCTTATTATTGCATAGAAATGGCTCAAAATTTCAGGATGTGTTGTTTGCAGTGTCAGAAACATGAATCCAGTGAAAAAACGGTTTTCCGACGTTGTGTTTGCTAAACGCACGGAAAAACGCGCGCGCGCGCGCGTACGCGCGGAAATTTGAAAAATGCTAGAAATGGCCTCAAACATATGCAAAACAATTTCTAGTTGATTTAGAGCATTTTTTTATTTTAAGCGCGCGTTAATGCACTAACGTACGCGTACGCGCGCGTTTTTTTTCATTGAAATTAATTGTCTTGTCATTAATTATATACATGCCAAATTTCATTACACAGAGATGAACGGTTTTAGAGCTACATGAAATAATAGATTTTCATTATTTTGCTCGTGCATGACGTCACGATTACGTAATGACCTTGAAAATGTTCCTGTAACATGTTCACATATATACCTATACATGATGAACATTTGATGAAACATGGTCCATGCATTGTTGAGATATCCATGTCACAAAAAATAGGAATAAAAATAAACGAGACATACTTGTGGACAAGTATCAGGTGGTCTGCATTGGCAAATTCATGCACAGACATGGGCTGGAAAATGCACGGTGAACTATAGACCTTCATTCGTGACACCAACTATCCATAAGCAATGTGAGACAGCGCTCAAGAAAGCTCATAGGGCACCTTTTATATTAAAATTTCAGAGAATTTCCTAAATGGTAACATGTTTATGCTAACGTGATTAATAGTCATGTAAGAGAATGGGGTGAGAGAAAAAAGAATTGGAAAGAAAATCTCAAAGAGAATGACAAAGTGAGGCATAGAACAGAAGAAGATGGCAAAATAAACATTGCAAAAGGAATGCAAAAGTTGACCCTACCCACGCCAGGAATCGAACCGGGGGCCTCGAGATCTTAAAACGGCGCCTTACCTATTGAGCCACAAATCTTCCCATTCACAACGTCCCGGAAAGCTCGTAGACTCAGCTACAACATACTGAAATTTCAGAGTGAAAGCTTGACATATTAGTGAGATACATCTCCTAGAAGCTCGTCATGTCATTTCATAAATACCACTTCCATTGACATAACACGGAAGTGCGATTTTGACATTCATGCGTATAATGAAATTTACACCGTGAAGACGTCATCAAAATGAAAAATGAAGGTAACTCCTACTATGGAGCGAGGTCTCAGCTACAACATACTGAAATTTGGGAGAAAATTGACCATGAATTACTGAGATACACAAAAGCGGATTAAAAGTTCATGACGTCATACATGAAAAATCATTTTTTCGATTCATATGGCAATATGATGACATCAACATAAATTTAAAAGGTAAATCGAACATTAAATCACATCTACATTTCCCACTTTTTTAGAATATTGAAAAAAATTGGGGGTCACCGGCCATTCTGAAGAGCTATGGCCGATTGAAGGTAGTCATGTTTTTTGCAATATTTGCACACAAAAACGTATTGACGCACGCGCAGACTTTGAACTTTGACGCACCCGCACGACCTTGTTATTGCATGGAAATGGCTCAAAATGACAGGATGTGTTGTATGTAGTGTCAGTAACATGAATCCAGTAAAAAAACGGAATTTTGACGTTTTGTTCGCGTTACGCACGGAAAAACGCGCGAACGCGCGCGCACGCGCGGAAATTTTTGAAATGCTAGAAATGGCCTGAAACATATGCAAAACAATTTTGAGTTGATTTCGAGCATTTTAAAATTTTGCGCGCGCGTTTTTGCACTAACGTACGCGTACGCGCGCGTTTTTTTTCAATGAAGTTAATTAGCTACTCATTAATTATATGCATGTCAAATTTCATTACACAGAGATGACCAGTTCTATAGCTACATGAGGTAATAGTTTTTCATTAAACTGCTCGTAGATGACGTCACGATGACGTCATGACCTTGAAAATGTTGCTGTAACATGTTCACATATATGTCCATACATGATGTACATTTCATGAAATATGGCATATGCATTGTTGAGATATCCATGTCACAAAAATTTGGAATAAAAATAAATAAATAACGAGACATACTTGTGGACAAGTATAAGGTGGTCTGCATTGGTAAATTCATGCACTGGCATGGGCTGGTAAATATGCACGTTCTTATAACATCGGCTTACCCATTAAGCTACAAATCTTCGCATTCACTTTTTACGTAATGCCCGCTAACAGTGGCTAGAATGATTTAGAAATCGATATTCAAGCTGAAATTTTTACATGATCCCGATATCAAATGAAAAATGGAGACCTCATGGTCGAAAGCTACTAGATTCAGCTACAACATACGAAAATTTCAGAGTAAAAAATTGTAACTTAGGAAAAGATATAGCTCATGAAAGAGTGCCATGTCATTTCATGATTTCAAATAAATGACCCTCCCATTGACATTACACGTGAAAATATCTGATTCTGACATTAATGCCTATAATTATATTTTCACCTTAAAGACGTTAACAAATTGAAAGGTTAAGGCAAGCCTGCCAGAGAGCAATGTCTTAGGTACAACATACTGAAATTTGGGAGAAAATTGACAAAGGATTACTGAGATATGCAAAAGCGGGTAAAAAAGTTCATGACGTCATAATTGAAAATTCATTTCTCTAATTTATATGGCGATATGATGACGTCACGATGTACTTACCAGTAAAATGACACATGAAATCACATCTACATTTCATATTCTTTCCAAATTTAAAAAGAAAATTGGGGGTCACCGGCCATTCTGAAGAGCTATGGCCGATTGAAGACACTCATGTTTTTTGCAATATTTGCACACAAAAACGTATTGACGCACGCGCAGACTTTCAACTTTGACGTACCCGCACGACCTTGTTATTGCATGGAAATTGCTCAAAATTGCAGGATGTGTTGTTTGTAGTGTCAGAGACATGAAACCATTAAAAAAACGGAATTTTGAGGCTGCGTACGCGTAACGCACGAAAAAATGCGCGAACGCGCGCGCACGCGCGGAAATTTTTTCAAATGCTAGAAATGGCCTACAACATATGCAAAACAATTTTGAGTTGATTTGGAGCATTTTAAAATTTTGCGCGCGCGTTTTTGCACTAACGTACACGTACGCGCGCGTTTTTATGTATTGAAATTAATTGTATTATCATTAAATTTATGCCTATTAATTTTCATGAGCTATAAATGATTGGTTCTAGAGCTACATGAGGTAATAGGTTTTCATTAAACTGCTCGTAGATGACGTCATGATGACGTCATGACCTTGAAAAAGTTACAATGACAAGTTCATATGTATATCTATACATGGTCAAAATATGGCGTAACATGACATACGCATTGTTGAGATATAGATGACACAAAAACATGGGGTGCAAAAAATAAAAATAAAGAAAGAAAATTCGGGCGAAATTAAAAGGTGATCTGTCGGTGCACGACAGACCACCTAACGAGACATACTTGTGGACAAGTATAAGCTGGACTATAGACCTTCATTCGTAACACCATCTATCCATAAGCAATGTGAGACATCGCTCAAGAAAGCTCATAGGGCACCTATTATACTAAAATTTCAGAGAATTTCCTAAATGGTAACATGTTTATGCTAACGTGATTAATAGTCATGTAAGAGAATGGGGTGAGAGAAAAAAGAATTGGAAAGAAAATCTCAAAGAGAATGACAAAGTGAGGCATAGAACAGAAGAAGATGGCAAAATAAACATTGCAAAAGGAATGCAAAAGTTGACCCTACCCACGCCAGGAATCGAACCGGGGGCCTCGAGATCTTAAAACGGCGCCTTACCTATTGAGCCACAAATCTTCCCATTCACTTAACACGTAATGCCCAGCAGGGGCTAGAATGATTAAGAAATCGATATTCAAGCTGAAATTTCACCATGATCCCGACATCTGATTAAAAAATGGAGACAACGTTCCGGAAAGCTCGTAGACTCAGCTACAACATACTGAAATTTCAGAGTGAAAGCTTGACATATTAGTGAGATACATCTCCTAGAAGCTCGTCATGTCATTTCATAAATACCACTTCCATTGACATAACACGGAAGTGCGATTTTGACATTCATGCGTATAATGAAATTTACACCGTGAAGACGTCATCAAAATGAAAAATGAAGGCAACTCCTACTATGGAGCGAGGTCTCAGCTACAACATACTGAAATTTGGGAGAAAATTGACCATGAATTACTGAGATACACAAAAGCGGGTAAAAAAGTTCATGACGTCATACATGAAAAATCATTTTTTCGATTCATATGGCAATATGATGACATCAACATAAATTTAAAAGGTAAATCGAACATTAAATCACATTTACATTTCCCACTCTTTCAGAATATTGAAAAAAAATTGGGGGTCACCGGCCATTCTGAAGAGCTATGGCCGATTGAAGGTAGTCATGTTTTTTGCAATATTTGCACACAAAAACGTATTGACGCACGCGCAGACTTTGAACTTTGACGCACCCGCACGACCTTGTTATTGCATGGAAATGGCTCAAAATGACAGGATGTGTTGTATGTAGTGTCAGTAACATGAATCCAGTAAAAAAACAGAATTTTGACGTTTTGTTCGCGTTACGCACGAAAAAACGCGCGAACGCGCGCGCACGCGCGGAAATTTTTGAAATGCTAGAAATGGCCTGAAACATATGCAAAACAATTTTGAGTTGATTTAGAGCATTTTAAAATTTTGCGCGCGCGTTTTTGCACTAACGTACGCGTACGCGCGCGTTTTTTTTCAATGAAATTAATTAGCTACTCATTAATTATATGCATGTTAAATTTCATTACACAGAGATGACCAGTTCTAGAGCTACATGAGGTAATAGTTTTTCATTAAACTGCTCGTAGATGACGTCACGATGACGTCATGACCTTGAAAATGTTGCTGTAACATGTTCACATATATGTCCATACATGATGAACATTTCATGAAATATGGCTTATGCATTGTTGAGATATCCATGTCACAAAAATTTGGAATAAAAATAAATAAATAAATAATAAAGAAAGAAAATTCTAACGAAATTAAGAGGTGATCTGTCGTTGGCGACAGACCACCTAATAAATAAATAAATAAAGAAAGAAAATTCTAACGAAATTAAGAGGTGATCTGTCGTTGGCGACAGACCACCTAATAATAATAATAATAATACGAGACATACTTGTGGACAAGTATCAGGTGGTCTGCATTGGCAAATTCATGCACAGACATGGGCTGGAAAATGCACGGTGAACTATAGACCTTCATTCGTGACACCAACTATCCATAAGCAATGTGAGACAGCGCTCAAGAAAGCTCATAGGGCACCTATTATACTAAAATTTCAGAGAATTTCCTAAATGGTAACATGTTTATGCTAACGTGATTAATAGTCATGTAAGAGAATGGGGTGAGAGAAAAAAGAATTGGAAAGAAAATCTCAAAGAGAATGACAAAGTGAGGCATAGAACAGAAGAAGATGGCAAAATAAACATTGCAAAAGGAATGCAAAAGTTGACCCTACCCACGCCAGGAATCGAACCGGGGGCCTCGAGATCTTAAAACGGCGCCTTACCTATTGAGCCACAAATCTTCCCATTCACTTAACACGTAATGCCCAGCAGGGGCTAGAATGATTAAGAAATCGATATTCAAGCTGAAATTTCACCATGATCCCGACATCTGATTAAAAAATGGAGACAACGTTCCGGAAAGCTCGTAGACTCAGCTACAACATACTGAAATTTCAGAGTGAAAGCTTGACATATTAGTGAGATACATCTCCTAGAAGCTCGTCATGTCATTTCATAAATACCACTTCCATTGACATAACACGGAAGTGCGATTTTGACATTCATGCGTATAATGAAATTTACACCGTGAAGACGTCATCAAAATGAAAAATGAAGGCAACTCCTACTATGGAGCGAGGTCTCAGCTACAACATACTGAAATTTGGGAGAAAATTGACCATGAATTACTGAGATACACAAAAGCGGGTAAAAAAGTTCATGACGTCATACATGAAAAATCATTTTTTCGATTCATATGGCAATATGATGACATCAACATAAATTTAAAAGGTAAATCGAACATTAAATCACATTTACATTTCCCACTCTTTCAGAATATTGAAAAAAAATTGGGGGTCACCGGCCATTCTGAAGAGCTATGGCCGATTGAAGGTAGTCATGTTTTTTGCAATATTTGCACACAAAAACGTATTGACGCACGCGCAGACTTTGAACTTTGACGCACCCGCACGACCTTGTTATTGCATGGAAATGGCTCAAAATGACAGGATGTGTTGTATGTAGTGTCAGTAACATGAATCCAGTAAAAAAACAGAATTTTGACGTTTTGTTCGCGTTACGCACGAAAAAACGCGCGAACGCGCGCGCACGCGCGGAAATTTTTGAAATGCTAGAAATGGCCTGAAACATATGCAAAACAATTTTGAGTTGATTTGGAGCATTTTAAAATTTTGCGCGCGCGTTTTTGCACTAACGTACGCGTACGCGCGCGTTTTTTTTCAATGAAATTAATTAGCTACTCATTAATTATATGCATGTTAAATTTCATTACACAGAGATGACCAGTTCTAGAGCTACATGAGGTAATAGTTTTTCATTAAACTGCTCGTAGATGACGTCACGATGACGTCATGACCTTGAAAATGTTGCTGTAACATGTTCACATATATGTCCATACATGATGAACATTTCATGAAATATGGCTTATGCATTGTTGAGATATCCATGTCACAAAAATTTGGAATAAAAATAAATAAATAAATAATAAAGAAAGAAAATTCTAACGAAATTAAGAGGTGATCTGTCGTTGGCGACAGACCACCTAATAAATAAATAAATAAAGAAAGAAAATTCTAACGAAATTAAGAGGTGATCTGTCGTTGGCGACAGACCACCTAATAATAATAATAATAATACGAGACATACTTGTGGACAAGTATCAGGTGGTCTGCATTGGCAAATTCATGCACAGACATGGGCTGGAAAATGCACGGTGAACTATAGACCTTCATTCGTGACACCAACTATCCATAAGCAATGTGAGACAGCGCTCAAGAAAGCTCATAGGGCACCTATTATACTAAAATTTCAGAGAATTTCCTAAATGGTAACATGTTTATGCTAACGTGATTAATAGTCATGTAAGAGAATGGGGTGAGAGAAAAAAGAATTGGAAAGAAAATCTCAAAGAGAATGACAAAGTGAGGCATAGAACAGAAGAAGATGGCAAAATAAACATTGCAAAAGGAATGCAAAAGTTGACCCTACCCACGCCAGGAATCGAACCGGGGGCCTCGAGATCTTAAAACGGCGCCTTACCTATTGAGCCACAAATCTTCCCATTCACTTAACACGTAATGCCCAGCAGGGGCTAGAATGATTAAGAAATCGATATTCAAGCTGAAATTTCACCATGATCCCGACATCTGATTAAAAAATGGAGACAACGTTCCGGAAAGCTCGTAGACTCAGCTACAACATACTGAAATTTCAGAGTGAAAGCTTGACATATTAGTGAGATACATCTCCTAGAAGCTCGTCATGTCATTTCATAAATACCACTTCCATTGACATAACACGGAAGTGCGATTTTGACATTCATGCGTATAATGAAATTTACACCGTGAAGACGTCATCAAATTGAAAAATGAAGGCAACTCCTACTATGGAGCGAGGTCTCAGCTACAACATACTGAAATTTGGGAGAAAATTGACCATGAATTACTGAGATACACAAAAGCGGGTAAAAAAGTTCATGACGTCATACATGAAATATCATTTTTTCGATTCATATGGCAATATGATGACATCAACATAAATTTAAAAGGTAAATCGAACATTAAATCACATCTACATTTCCCACTCTTTCAGAATATTGAAAAAAAATTGGGGGTCACCGGCCATTCTGAAGAGCTATGGCCGATTGAAGGTAGTCATGTTTTTTGCAATATTTGCACACAAAAACGTATTGACGCACGCGCAGACTTTGAACTTTGACGCACCCGCACGACCTTGTTATTGCATGGAAATGGCTCAAAATGACAGGATGTGTTGTATGTAGTGTCAGTAACATGAATCCAGTAAAAAAACAGAATTTTGACGTTTTGTTCGCGTTACGCACGAAAAAACGCGCGAACGCGCGCGCACGCGCGGAAATTTTTGAAATGCTAGAAATGGCCTGAAACATATGCAAAACAATTTTGAGTTGATTTAGAGCATTTTAAAATTTTGCGCGCGCGTTTTTGCACTAACGTACACGTACGCGCGCGTTTTTTTTCAATGAAATTAATTAGCTACTCATTAATTATATGCATGTCAAATTTCATTACACAGAGATGACCAGTTCTAGAGCTACATGAGGTAATAGTTTTTCATTAAACTGCTCGTAGATGACGTCACGATGACGTCATGACCTTGAAAATGTTGCTGTAACATGTTCACATATATGTCCATACATGATGAACATTTCATGAAATATGGCCCATGCATTGTTGAGATATCCATGTCACAAAAATTTGGAATAAAAATAAATAAATAAATAATAAAGAAAGAAAATTCTAACGAAATTAAGAGGTGATCTGTCGTTGGCGACAGACCACCTAACGAGACATACTTGTGGACAAGTATAAGGTGGTCTGCATTGGCAAATTCATGCACAGACACGGGATAGAAAATGCACGGTGACATGGACCTTCAATCGTGACACCATCTATTCATAAGCAATCAGAGACTCCGCTCAAGATAGCTTATAGCGCACGTACAATATACTTACATTTCAGACACTTGACAAAATGATCACATGTCTGTGCTAATACCATGTAATTAATATCGTGTAACATAAAGGGGCAAGAGAAAAAGAATGGGAAAGAAAATCTCAAAGACAATGAAAAAGTGAGGGATAGAACAGGGGAAAGTGGCAAAAGTAACATTGCAAAAGGAATGCAAATGTTTACTCTACCCACGCCAGGAATCGAACCGGGGGCCTCAAAATCTTAAAACGCGGCGCCTTACCCATTGAGCTAAACCCATTCACTTAACACGTAAAGCCCAGCAGGGGCTAGAATAATTAAGAAATTGAGATTCAAGCTGAAATTTTGCCATGATCCCGATATCTAATGAAAAATGGAGACCATATTGCCGAAAGCTAGTAGATTCAGCTACAACATACTAAAATTTCAGAGTGAAAGATCGTAAAATAGGAAAAGATACAGCTCCTAAAAGATTGCCATGTCATTTCATGATTTCAAATAAATGACCCTCCGATTGAGATTACACGTACAAACTCCGATTTTGACATTAATGCCTATAATCATATTTGCACCTTGAAGGCGTGAGCAAAATGAAAAATTAAGGCAACCCTGCCATAGAGCAATGTCTTACGCACAACATACTGAAATTTACGAGAAAATTGACCAAGGATTACTGAGATATGCAAAAGCGGGTAAAACAGTTCATAAGGTCATAATTGAAAATTTATTTTTTCGATTCATATGGCAATATGATGACGTCACGATGTACTAACCGGTAAAATGACACATGAAATCACATTTACATTTCAAACTTTTTCCAAATATTAAAAAAAAAATGGGGGTCACCGGCCATTCTAAAGAGCTATGGCCAATTGAAGGTAGTCATGTTTTTTGCAATATTTGCACACAAAAACGTATTGACGCACGCGCAGACTTTCAACTTTGACGTACTCGCACGACCTTGTTATTGCATGGAAATGGCTCAAAATTGCAGGATGTGTTGTTTATAGTGTCAGAAATACGAAACTAGTAAATAAATTGAATTTTGAGGCTGCGTACGCGTTACGCACGAAAAAACGCGCGAACGTGCGCGCACGCGCGGAAATTTTCGAAATGCTCAAAATGGCTTGAAACATATGCAAAAAAATTTCTAGTTGATTTAGAGCATTTTCAAATTTTGCGCGCACGTTTTTGCACTAACGCACGCGTACGCGCGCGTTTTAATTCATTGAAATTAATTGTCTTTTTATCAATTTTATGCATGTAAATTTTTATTTGCTAAAAATGATTAGTTCTAGAGATATATAAGTTAATAGGTTTTCATTAAATTGCTCGTAGATGACGTCACGGTTATGCCATGACCTTGAAAATGTTATTTTCGCAAGTTCACATGTATATCTATACATGGTGTAAATATCATAAAACTTGACACGTGCATTGTTGAGATATCCATGCCACAAAAAAGTGGGGGGCAAAAAATAAAAATAAGATAGAAGATTCTGACGAAATTAGAAGGTGATCTGCCATGGCATGGCAGACCACCTAACGAGACATACTTGTGGACAAGTATAAGGTGGTCTGCATTGGCAAATTCATGCACTGGCATGGGCTGGTAAATGAACGTTCTTAAAATATCGCCTTACCCATTGAGCCACAAATCTTCGCATTCACTTTTCACGTAATGCCCGCTAGCAGTGGCTAGATTGATTTAGAAATCGATATTGAAGCTGAAATTTTGCCATGATCCCGATATCTAATGAAAAAATGGAGACCACGTGGCCGAAAGCTACTCGATTCAGCTACAACATATTAAAATTTCAGAGTAAAAGATCGTGACATGGGAAAAGATATAGCTCCTGAAAGATTGCCATGTCATTTCATGATTTCAAATAAATGACCCTCCCATTGACATTACACTTGAAAACGTGTGATTCTGACTTTAATGCCTATAATCATATTTTCACCTTGAACACATTAACAAATTGAAAAGTTAAGGCAAGACTGCCACAGAGCAATGTCCTAGGCACAATATACTGAAATTTGGGAGAAAATTGACAAAGGATTACTGAGATATGCAAAAGCGGGTAAAAAAGTTCATGACGTCATAATTTAAAATTCATTTTTTCGATTCATATGGCAATATGATGACGTCACCATGTACTTACTGGTAAAATGACACATGAAATGACATATACATTTCATACTCTTTCAAAATATTAAAAAAAAATTGGGGGTCACCGGCCATTCTGAGGAGCTATGGCCGATTGAAGGTAGTCATGTTTTTTGCAATATTTGCACACAAAAACGTATTGACGCACGCGCAGACTTTCAACTTCGACGCACCCGCACGACCTTGTTATTGCATGGAAATGGCTCAAAATGACAGGATGTGTTGTATGTAGTGTCAGTAACATGAATTTAGTAAAAAAAACGGAATTTTGACGTTCTATTCGCGTTACGCACAGAAAAACGCGCGAACGCGCGCGCACGCGCGGAAATTTTTGAAATGCTGGGAATGGCCTGAAACATATGCAAAACAATTTTGAGTTGATTTGGAGAATTTTAAAATTTTGCGCGCGCGTTTTTGCACTAACGTACGCGTACGCGCGCGTTTTTATTCATCGAATTTAATTGTTGAATCATTAAATTTATGCATGTTAATTTTCATTAGCTATAAATGATTGGTTCTAGAGCTACATGAGGTAATAGGTTTTCATTAAACTGCTCGTAGATGACGTCACGATGACGTCATGACCTTGAAAATGTTGCTGGACCATATTCACATATATACCTATACATGGTGAACATTTCATGAAACATGGTCCATGCATTGTTGAGATATCAATGCCACAAAAATTTGGAATAAAAATAAACGAGACATACTTGTGGACAAGTATAAGGTGGTCTGCATTGGCAAATTCATGCACTGACATGGGCTAGAAAATGCACGGTGATATGGACCTTCAATCGTGACACCATCTATTCATAAGCAATCAGAGACTCCGCTCAAGAAAGCTCAGAGCGCACCTAACAATGTCTACTAACGTACATTTCAGAGACATGCCTAAATGGTTACATGTATATTGTGCTAACATGTAATTAATAGCCACGTAAGATAAAGGGGCGAGAGAAAACGAATGGGAAAGAAAATCTCAAAGAGAATGACAAAGTGAGGGATAGAACAGAAGAAGATGGCAAAAAAAACATTGTAAAAGGAATGCAAAAATTTACCCTACCCACTCCAGGAATCGAACCGGGGGCCTCGAGATCTTAAAAGGCGGCGCCTTACCAATTGAGCCACACATCTTCCCATTCACTTAACACGTAATGCCCAGCAGGGGCTAGAATGATTAAGAAATTGATATTCAAGATGAAATTTCGCCATGATCGCGACATCTGATTAAAAAATAAAGATGACGTCCCCGAAAGCTAGTAGACTCAGCTACAACATACTAAAATTTCAGAGTAACAGAATTGAACATAAGCGAGATACAGCTCCTAGAAGATCGTCATGTCATTTAATAAATACCCCTTCCATTGACATAACACGTATATACGATCGATTTTGACATTAATGTCTATAATCAAATTTGTACCATGAAGATGGAATCCTATTGAAATATTAGGGCTAATTTCTCATAGAGCAATGTCTCAGCTATCACATACTGAAATTTGAAACAAAATTGACCAAAGATTACTGAGATACGCAAGAACGGGTAAAAAAGTTTATGAAGTCATACATGAAAATTGATTTTTTCGATTCATATGGCAATATGATGACGTTACGATGTATTTAACGATCAAATGATACATGAAATAGCATTTACAGTTCCCACTCTTTCAAAACATGAAAAAAAAATTGGGGGTCACCAGCCATTCTGAGGAGCTATGGCCGATTGAAGGTGGTCATGTTTTTTGCAATATTTGCACACAAAAACGTATTGACGCACGCGCGGACTTTGAACTTTGACGCACCAGTACGACCTTATTATTGCATGGAAATGGCTCAAAATTTCAGGATGTGTTGTTTGCAGTGTCAGAAACATGAATCCAGTGAAAAAACGGTTTTCCGACGTTGCGTTTGCTAAACGCACGGAAGAACGCGCGCGCGCGCGCGTACGCGCGGAAATTTGAAAAATGCTAGAAATGGCCTCAAACATATGCAAAACAATTTCTAGTTGATTTGGAGCATTTTTTCATTTTACGCGCGCGTTAATGCACTAACGTACGCGTACGCGCGCGTTTTTTTTCATTGAAATTAACTGTCTTGTCGTTAATTATATACATGCCAAATTTCATTACACAGAGATGAACGGTTTTAGAGCTACATGAAATAATAGATTTTCATCAAATTGCTCGTACATGACGTCATGATTATGTAATGACCTTGAAAATGTTCCTGTAACATGTTCACATATATACCTATACATGATGAACATTTGATGAAACATGGTCCATGCATTGTTGAGATATCCATGTCACAAAATTTTGGAATAAAAATAAATAATAAAGAAAGAAAATTCGGACAAAAACAAGAGGTGATCTGCCATGGCATGGCAGACCACCTAATAAATAAACGAGACATACTTGTGGACAAGTATCAGGTGGTCTGCATTGGCAAATTCATGCACAGACATGGGCTGGAAAATGCACGGTGAACTATAGACCTTCATTCGTGACACCATCTATCCATAAGCAATGTGAGACATCGCTCAAGAAAGCTCATAGGGCACCTATTATACTAACATTTCAGAGAATTTCCTAAAAGGTAACATGTTTATGCTAACGTGATTAATAGTCATGTAAGAGAATGGGGTGAGAGAAAAAAGAATTGGAAAGAAAATCTCAAAGAGAATGACAGAGTGATGGATAGAACAGAAGAAGATGGCAAAATAAACATTGCAAAAGGAATGCAAAAGTTGACCCTACCCACGCCAGGAATCGAACCGGGGGCCTCGAGATCTTAAAACGGCGCCTTACCTATTGCGCCACAAATCTTTCCATTCACTTAACACGTAATGCCCAGCAGGGGCTAGAATGATTAAGAAATCGATATTCAAGCTGAAATTTCACCATGATCCCGACATCTGATTAAAAAAAGAAGACAACGTTCCAGAAAGCTCGTAGACTCAGCTACAACATACTGAAATTTCAGAGTGAAAGCTTGACATATTAGTGAGATACATCTCCTAGAAGCTCGTCATGTCATTTCATAAATACCACTTCCATTGACATAACACGGAAGTGCGATTTTGACATTCATGCGTATTATGAAATTTACACCGTGAAGACGTCATCAAAATAAAAAATGAAGGCAACTCCTACTATGGAGCGAGGTCTCAGCTACAACATACTGAAATTTGGGAGAAAATTGACCATGGATTACTGAGATACACAAAAGCGGGTAAAAAAGTTCATGACGTCATACATGAAAAATAATTTTTTCGATTCATATGGCAATATGATGACATCAGCATAAATTTAAAAGGTAAATCGAACATTAAATCACATCTACATTTCCCACTTTTTCAGAATATTGAAAAAAAATTGGGGGTCACCAGCCATTCTGAAGAGTTATGGCCGATTGAAGGTAGTCATGTTTTTTTACTATATTTGCACACAAAAACGTATTGACGCACGCGCAGACTTTGAACTTTGACGCACCCGCACGACCTTGTTATTGCATGGAAATGGCTCAAAATGACAGGATGTGTTGTATGTAGTGTCAGTAACATGAATCTAGTAAAAAAACGGAATTTCGACGTTTTGTTCGCGTTACGCACGGAAAAACGCGCGAACGCGCGCGTACGCGCGGAAATTTTTGAAATGCTAGAAATGGCCTGAAACATATGCAAAACAATTTTGAGTTGATTTGGAGCATTTTAAAATTTTGCACGCGCGTTTTTGCACTAACGTACACGTACGCGCGCGTTTTTTTTCAATGAAATTAATTGGCTACTCATTAATTATATGTATGCCAAAGTTCATTACACAGAGATGACCAGTTCTAGAGCTACATGAAATAATAGATTTTCATTAAACTGCTCGTAGATGACGTCACGATGACGTCATGACCTTGAAAATGTTGCTGGAACATGTTTACGTATATACCCATGCATGATGAAGATTTGATGAAAAATGGCTCATGCATCGTTGAGATATCCATGCCACAAAAATTTGGAATAAAAATAAATAAATAATAAATAAATAAATAAATAAATAAAGAAAGAAAAATCGGACGAAAACAAAAGGTGATCTGCATGGCAGACCACCTAATAAATAAATAAATAATAAAGAAAGAAAATTCTAACGAAATTAAGAGGTGATCTGTCGTTGGCGACAGACCACCTAATAAATAAATAAATAATAAAGAAAGAAAATTCTAACGAAATTAAGAGGTGATCTGTCGTTGGCGACAGACCACCTAATAAACGAGACATACTTGTGGACAAGTATCAGGTGGTCTGCATTGGCAAATTCATGCACAGACATGGGCTGGAAAATGCACGGTGAACTATAGACCTTCATTCGTGACACCAACTATCCATAAGCAATGTGAGACAGCGCTCAAGAAAGCTCATAGGGCACCTATTATACTAAAATTTCAGAGAATTTCCTAAATGGTAACATGTTTATGCTAACGTGATTAATAGTCATGTAAGAGAATGGGGTGAGAGAAAAAAGAATTGGAAAGAAAATCTCAAAGAGAATGACAAAGTGAGGCATAGAACAGAAGAAGATGGCAAAATAAACATTGCAAAAGGAATGCAAAAGTTGACCCTACCCACGCCAGGAATCGAACCGGGGGCCTCGAGATCTTAAAACGGCGCCTTACCTATTGAGCCACAAATCTTCCCATTCACTTAACACGTAATGCCCAGCAGGGGCTAGAATGATTAAGAAATCGATATTCAAGCTGAAATTTCACCATGATCCCGACATCTGATTAAAAAATGGAGACAACGTTTCGGAAAGCTCGTAGACTCAGCTACAACATACTGAAATTTCAGAGTGAAAGCTTGACATATTAGTGAGATACATCTCCTAGAAGCTCGTCATGTCATTTCATAAATACCACTTCCATTGACATAACACGGAAGTGCGATTTTGACATTCATGCGTATAATGAAATTTACACCGTGAAGACGTCATCAAAATGAAAAATGAAGGCAACTCCTACTATGGAGCGAGGTCTCAGCTACAACATACTGAAATTTGGGAGAAAATTGACCATGAATTACTGAGATACACAAAAGCGGGTAAAAAAGTTCATGACGTCATACATGAAAAATCATTTTTTCGATTCATATGGCAATATGATGACATCAACATAAATTTAAAAGGTAAATCGAACATTAAATTACATCTACATTTCCCACTCTTTCAGAATATTGAAAAAAAATTGGGGGTCACCGGCCATTCTGAAGAGCTATGGCCGATTGAAGGTAGTCATGTTTTTTGCAATATTTGCACACAAAAACGTATTGACGCACGCGCGGACTTTGAACTTTGACGCACCCGCACGACCTTGTTATTGCATGGAAATGGCTCAAAATGACAGGATGTGTTGTATGAAGTGTCAGTAACATGAATCCAGTAAAAAAACAGAATTTTGACGTTTTGTTCGCGTTACGCACGAAAAAACGCGCGAACGCGCGCGCACGCGCGGAAATTTTTGAAATGCTAGAAATGGCCTGAAACATATGCAAAACAATTTTGAGTTGATTTGGAGCATTTCAAAATTTTGCGCGCGCGTTTTTGCACTAACGTACGCGTACGCGCGCGTTTTTTTTCAATGAAATTAATTAACTACTCATTAATTATATGCATGTTAAATTTCATTACACAGAGATGACCAGTTCTAGAGCTACATGAGGTATTAGTTTTTCATTAAACTGCTCGTAGATGACGTCATGATGACGTCATGACCTTGAAAATGTTGCTGTAACATGTTCACATATATGTCCATACATGATGAACATTTCATGAAATATGGCCTATGCATTGTTGAGATATCCATGTCACAAAAATTTGGAATAAAAATAAACGAGACATACTTGTGGACAAGTATCAGGTGGTCTGCATTGGCAAATTCATGCACAGACATGGGCTGGAAAATGCACGGTGAACTATAGACCTTCATTCGTGACACCAACTATCCATAAGCAATGTGAGACAGCGCTCAAGAAAGCTCATAGGGCACCTATTATACTAAAATTTCAGAGAATTTCCTAAATGGTAACATGTTTATGCTAACGTGATTAATAGTCATGTAAGAGAATGGGGTGAGAGAAAAAAGAATTAGAAAGAAAATCTCAAAGAGAATGACAAAGTGAGGCATAGAACAGAAGAAGATGGCAAAATAAACATTGCAAAAGGAATGCAAAAGTTGACCCTACCCACGCCAGGAATCGAACCGGGGGCCTCGAGATCTTAAAACGGCGCCTTACCTATTGAGCCACAAATCTTCCCATTCACTTAACACGTAATGCCCAGCAGGGGCTAGAATGATTAAGAAATCGATATTCAAGCTGAAATTTCACCATGATCCCGACATCTGATTAAAAAATGGAGACAACGTTCCGGAAAGCTCGTAGACTCAGCTACAACATACTGAAATTTCAGAGTGAAAGCTTGACATATTAGTGAGATACATCTCCTAGAAGCTCGTCATGTCATTTCATAAATACCACTTCCATTGACATAACACGGAAGTGCGATTTTGACATTCATGCGTATAATGAAATTTACACCGTGAAGACGTCATCAAAATGAAAAATGAAGGCAACTGCTACTATGGAGCGAGGTCTCAGCTACAACATACTGAAATTTGGGAGAAAATTGACCATGAATTACTGAGATACACAAAAGCGGGTAAAAAAGTTCATGACGTCATACATGAAAAATCATTTTTTCGATTCATATGGCAATATGATGACATCAACATAAATTTAAAAGGTAAATCGAACATTAAATCACATCTACATTTCCCACTCTTTCAGAATATTGAAAAAAAATTGGGGGTCACCGGCCATTCTGAAGAGCTATGGCCGATTGAAGGTAGTCATGTTTTTTGCAATATTTGCACACAAAAACGTATTGACGCACGCGCAGACTTTGAACTTTGACGCACCCGCACGACCTTGTTATTGCATGGAAATGGCTCAAAATGACAGGATGTGTTGTATGTAGTGTCAGTAACATGAATCCAGTAAAAAAACAGGATTTTGACGTTTTGTTCGCGTTACGCACGAAAAAACGCGCGAACGCGCGCGCACGCGCGGAAATTTTTGAAATGCTAGAAATGGCCTGAAACATATGCAAAACAATTTTGAGTTGATTTGGAGCATTTTAAAATTTTGCGCGCGCGTTTTTGCACTAACGTACGCGTACGCGCGCGTTCTTTTTCAATGAAATTAATTAGCTACTCATTAATTATATGCATGTCAAATTTCATTACACAGAGATGACCAGTTCTAGAGCTACATGAGGTAATAGTTTTTCATTAAACTG
Organism: Arbacia lixula; assembly: GCA_963669155.1. Classification (NCBI taxonomy): domain Eukaryota; kingdom Metazoa; phylum Echinodermata; class Echinoidea; order Arbacioida; family Arbaciidae; genus Arbacia; species Arbacia lixula. The sequence goes on along the minus strand of OZ022587.1, from coordinate 6,275,644 downwards.
CTCGTAGATGACGTCACGATGACGTCATGACCTTGAAAATGTTGCTGTAACATGTTCACATATATGTCCATACATGATGAACATTTCATGAAATATGGCTTATGCATTGTTGAGATATCCATGTCACAAAAATTTGGAATAAAAATAAATAAATAATAAATAATAAAGAAAGAAAATTCTAACGAAATTAAGAGGTGATCTGTCGTTGGCGACAGACCACCTAATAAATAATAAATAATAAAGAAAGAAAATTCTAACGAAATTAAGAGGTGATCTGTCGTTGGCGACAGACCACCTAATAACGAGAGATACTTGTGTACAAGTATGAGGTGGTCTGTCTGGAAATTCATGCTAAGTTCTGACTAATGAACGGTGAAACCATCAAGTCATTAAAAATCAGGGACAACGTCCGTTGAAGTAAGCTCATAGCGCACCTATATCATTATCAACATTTTAGGGACTTGCGTAAATCGTGTTAATGGTTACATGTATGCTAACAACATGTAATTAATAGTCATGTAATTAATAGTCATGTAAGAGAAAGGGGCGAGAGAAAAGGAATGGGAAAGAAAATCTCAAAAAGAATGACAAAGTGAGGAATAGAACAGAAGAAGATGGCAAAATAAACATTGCAAAAGGAATGCAGAAATTGACTATACCCACTCCAGGAATCGAGCCGGGTGCCTCTAGATCTTAAAACGGCACCTTACCCATTGATTTGAGCCACGTACACATCTTCCCTTTCACTTAACACGCAATGCCCAGTAGGGCCTAGAATGATTTAGCAATCGATATTCAAGCTGAAATTTCGCCATGATCCCGCAATCTTATTAAAAAATAGCGCCCCAAAAGCTAGTAGACTCAGCTACAACATACTTAAATTTCGTGCACAGACATGGGACGGTAATGCACAGTGACACTATGGACCTTCCATGATGACACCATCTATTCATTAGAGATCAGAGGCTGCACACACGACGTGCCTACATAGTCACTTGTGTATGTGCTAACAACAATTAATAGTCATTTAACATAAAGGGGCGAGAGGGAAAAATCGGAAAGAAAATCTCAAAGAGAATGACAAAGTAAGAGATTGAACAGAAGAAGGTCGCAAAAAATCTTATTGCAAAAGGAATGAATTGTGACACCATCTATTCATAAGAAATTAGATGCACAGCTAGGCATGTAAATGCACGGTGACGGACAGTGGCACCATGTAATTCCTAACAAATAAGTAACAACGGGCGCGCGAGAAAGCTCATAGCGCTCTTACAGACTTGCCTTAATTGTCAGATGCTAACAACATGTAATTAATAGTCATGTAAGGTAAAGGGTTGAGGGGGGGAGGGAGAAAATTTCAAGGAGAAAGTGGATAGAATAGAAGAAGGTGGCAAAATAAACATTGCAAAAGGAGTAAAATGACACCATCGACCCTCCATGGTGACCCCATCTATTCATAAACATAAGGCAATACTCAAAATCTCATATCAAATATAGTATTTTTTTATATCAGAGAGTAACTGTCTGAAACTCTTAATGCATGGTCATGAGTACGTGCTACTAAAATGTTAATAGCCAATTAAGATAAAAGTGCGAGAGAAAAATATTGGTAAATTAAGAAATATGAAATGGAATTTAGCTGTGTTTTGATTTAATTATTGGATATACTCATAAGTGACAGTATTTGACGGACTGATACAAAACAAGAATAATATTTTATAAAAATCTGCTTTTCAAGGTGCATTATTTATGACGTGTATCTTTCAGCATCGTTTGAACTGTATTTTTTTTCACAAATACGTGAAAATTTGTTTTTTACCTCCTATGCAGGGTTGGCTTTTGATTTTTGTCATCGACTTGTTATCCATGTTATCCAGAGATCAATCAATTCAATCATAGCCCGATAGGGTTCAATACATTTAACTCGCATTTATATTTACATCGTATTGAATAAATAGTAAAAGTGATCAGCACGGGCGGAAATCGCTCCCCGAAGGTGTGTGTGTGTGTGTGGGGGGGGGGGGGGGGGGGGGCGGCATGTTTTTCCTCAGGAAGTAACCGCTTAGGGGTGGGGGTGGGCCGGGGGATCAGGGTGATGGATTTTATTGTGAGTGTTTTTTTTTTCAATGAAAGCAGTTGGGGGGGACACTATATCTTGTCGGCGGAAGGAACGAAAATAGTTTTTTTGGGGGACACGTCCCCAGTCTTCCCCGGGATTTCCGCCCGTGGTGATCAGGAACATGTGGAAGTGAAATATATTTTTAAAGATAGGCGTAGATCCTCTGAAACGCTTTATGGATATTGTATCTGGCCGGTCGAGCTTTTTGGGGTCGAATTCTCGGATGGTTGAGTTGTGTTGTTGTCGCTCTGTGCTGCGATGCGATTGATCAACGTATAAGCACAAAAAGGTCTAGTAAACCATCCATATTATATTGCCGTCTGTTTGTTGATGAGCACTCATGCGCCGTCCGTGATTTGCCTTTAGTTCGTATCATTGTGCTATTTCATCAAGGTCTGTGATCCTGTGCTGTATCCTATCAACGTTGAGTGTAAGTAGTTACGAGGTGGTGAATGGAGTAATAGAATATGGAATTATTATTCGCGCATATTCTTTAAAAATACGACTTTGCATCCGCTTGTTTTGGCAAAGTGACAGGGTGCATGCATTCTACGCATTGCGCATAGTGCATACATCATTACATGTACGTGCAAAGGCGGTCGGTAGTGTGATTGGGGGCCCATTCTCGCTGCACATAGGATTTGAGACGAAAACAAATAAGCATTTGGGTATTATGCACTTTACCGACATGCCTTAGCAACGAGGTTAAGGTTTGGGGGCCAGAGCTAGGCCTCCTATGAATATGATGACAGTTAGCAATACCATGAGTCATGACCATTGCATGTATAATTGGTGGTGGGTGAAAGAAAATATTAAGAATTGAGCCAGTGACTAGGCTACGTCAACAGTGAAACATTTTGTTTTTGAACTTCTTTTTTGTAGTTGACCTCGTTTTGGTTTTGGTCAAGACTCAGACGGCTGCCTCGTGGTTTAGAGTTGAGCTCGCGTTCGGGTGGTTCCAAAAGTTTTCTTTGCAAATTAGACAACAAATTCATTCAATTTCATTCTTATTGTGATAATGAAATGTAGACACCTGAAAATCAAGCAATACCGGTAATCGGTTTTTAGTCTGTAGTGTAATTACCAACACTCCCTCTCCCATCGCATGTATAATTGGATAATTGGTGGTGGGTGAACAAAACTAAAGAATTGAGTCAGTGAGTACATGTGTGCTAGTGCAGTGACATCACACTATTATTGAGGCTACGTCAACAGTAAAACATGTTTTCTTTCAGTTTTTTCTTTGTAGTTGAGCTAGCTCTGCTTTTGGTGAAGACTCAAGCGGCTGTCTCGTGATTTAGAGGTGAGTTCGAGTGATTCCAAAAGGTGACACCCCTATTTCTGACTCCCCCCAGATACTGGTAATTTGGCCCCCCTTTTTTCCATGCACTATGTACACAATTCTTTTCCCCCTCTTTTTTATGTGATTGTTTTGATTGTTTATATTCATTAATGACATGTGTGTGTACAGGAGATAATTGTCTTGTCCGTAAAATACAAGACCTGTTTTAACCCAAATCTGAAAATAAATACTTTACCAAGAAAATCATAGATTGAGTCAAGGTTGGGATCTTTTAAATGTGCTGTTTGATGTGTACTTTTTAAGTGTTTAGAAATGAAAGCATTTTGGCTAGATTTTAGTGAAAGGCTTTCTGGGGTAATTGAAATTTACAAAGAAATTTTAGGCATACACCCAGTAGTAAGGATAGCGTGCTCCATCCTGTAAATGAACGAAAAACAAGTCAGACAAAAATCTTGGAACCAGACGGGATTTGAACCTACAGCCTACTGCTTACCGGGCAGCGACCTAACCACGCAAGCTATTTCTAGTTCACGGGTCAAGACACGACAACATGGAAACAAATACCCGAAAGAGTCTCATTTCATCTGACTCATTTCAATTACCCCAGAAAGCCTTTCACTAAAATCTAGCCAAATTGTCCTTACGGCGGACTAATCATGAATATTAATGAGTCAGATGAAATGAGACTTTAATGTGTTCGGTTCTGCCACGGCAGGATTCGCTGTAGTGTACATGCATGACATGTTTGATACTGCCTGCTCCCCTATTGTACGGGATTGCCAACTAAAAGCTGTTCTTTTGATTTTCATTATTTCAAACACCACTGTACAAAAATCAATTGATTTCACTCAAAATCGGTACTTTAGACAGTTTAGTGACAATTTAGTGACAATTGGAGTAACTTGCAACTTACAACAAGTTACAAGATGACACCTAAAGCTGAATAGATCTAGAAGTTAAATACATTTTTTTCAACTTACTGATTTTAAAAAGAATTAGAAATTAAAATTTGTAAGTCTAGTGTTCTGTCAGAGTGAATGAACCTCACCCCAAAATGTGTGTCTTTATTCATTGTATTTCACCTTCATGAACATCTATATTCGCAGACTAAAAATGTTCAAACAATAGGGATGATAGTGGGAAACTGTTCATGCATTTTTACAGGAAAACCGGAATAGCAGGATGTTGTGAAGGGTGGGGGGGGGGGGGGGGGGATTGCCCTATGAAAGATAAAATCCCTTCTCATTTTAACAATCCTTGTGTATACTTGGTATGAAATCGTAAAACCATATCTGTTATTATCTCTTCTTGCAGGTGTCTGGGTTCTGTGGCAGGTGTCTGGGTCCTGTGGCAGGTGTCTGGGGCCTGTGGCAGGTGTGTGGGTCTTGTGATTGTATGTTTGTCTTCCCCTCGCTGACGAAGTCGGAGGGGATATAGGAACGCTGTCGTCCGTCATTCTGTCCGTGCGTGCGTGCGTCTATAACAAATTTGGTTTTTGATCAATAAATTCGGTAATGATTGGCGGATTTTTGGAGTATGTAGGTCAAAGGTCATAGTTCATTAAATATGCGAAAAAATACAGTCTGGTTTCCGATCGATAACTTCAGTAATTTTTGACGGATTTTAATGAAATTTGATATGAAGGTGCATGATATCAAAATATAGGCTAAGTTCGATTTTGGAGTACGTAGGTCAAAGGTCATAGCTCATTAAATATGCAAACTATTCGTTAGAGAGGTAGAAGAGAGTTGCAGAAAGTAAGGTGATATACTTCAAGGAAACCATAAGCTCCATATCAAGTAGTTTTTAAATCAAATGTAAGATGGAATGAAAAAAATCTGTTAAAAATTTGAACGAAATTGCATACGTACTAAGAATGGCTGTATGAAATTTCGATTGTGCATCTTTTACACTACTATTGATGAGATCATTTTCTGGACAAGTTTTAAAATGTTTTGTACATACATCGGAGGTGGTGGAGCATCGATTTCGGATAAGAGAAGTGGAGGGGCACATTTTGTCTGACAAACAATAGCTGGATTCCCACTTTCATTGTCTAAGCCTGTTTTTTCATTGTTTTTGATGCACATAAACATTTTCATTTTGCTTCAGATTTGCACGCTTTCTTGAGCCAAACTCCAGATATTTAATGTAGGATTTTTTTGTCCACAACATATTTGGGATTAAAGCAATGAAAACATCTGTGCTTGAAGAATTACAGAACATGTGACATTTTCTGTACTAAACATATTGAGAGTAGTCCGCAATTTTTTTCGGCAATAAATGGTAGTGTCAAAAACAGACAATTTCATTTAGGTATAACTTTTATATTTGCTGAATATGTAATTGAAGATATATTGTTTTATAAAAAAATAAAAATGCACTTTCTTATTTATAGACATGGCTACTGTTTAAAAAAAAATTCAAAATTAACTCCCATTTTTAATAAAAAGGTTTCAAATAGACTTTTTGAAAAATAACTTCATAAAGGTGAAAATTTTGCCTTATAAAAGATGGACGATGCCCCCTTTAAGTGTAACAAATGTTATGATCTAATTATTCTTTCGTTTTTCTTACAGGTGTCTGGCTGTTGAGATTGTATGTTTGTCCTTGTGCCTGGAAATTTTACTCTTTTTCAGGAAAAGTGCTTGTTTTGTGTTTTCATCTTTTCATTGTATACATACCAACCAAATTACTTCATCTCACGTCTTTTCTTATCTCAGAAGAGATCCTGCTCTCAGAAGAGAGTGTCCCCACACTCCAGAAGGGTGTGCGTCTTTAACCATTTCATCCCATTTCACCCACAGGAGACTGTGGTAAAGACTCCACGACAAAGTCGTTGGTTACGAATCAATATCCACGAGGAAGTCGTTGGTTAAGAATCAATATCCACGAGAAATCGTTGGTTACGAATCAATATCCACGAGAAATCGTTGGTTACGAATCAATATCCACGAGAAATCGTTGGTTACGAATCAATATCCACGAGGAAGTCGTTGGTAAAAGTATATATAACAATCCATATAAAAATCCATATAAACATACAGAAAAGCTGAACGAAATCTGAATGTGAAATGAAAGTGTGAAATATATGTTGTGAAATCTCAGATGTGAAAGAAAGATTACAAGTGAATTCTTAGAAGTGAGTGAATGAGCTTTAGTGAAAGAAATTAGACAATAATACATGTAGAAATTTGAGTGGAAATGTAAAAGCTTGAGTACAGTGATTGATTTAGATATAAGAGTTATAGTGTTGATGGTTGAGATTGAATTGTTTGAGTACATGTATATGCCTGTTGTTGTCATGTAAGATCACTATACACTGTAGTTGGTTGATGATAATAAGATCAAAGAAGAAACATAAAGAAGTAACATCATAACAAGAAGAACTTTATTTTGAGGCAGAAACAGAAGAACAGGTTGACAAAAACGAAGGTAATAAATTGCATGAAAGAGGCAGCCTCTTCATTTCAAGAGTTTGGAGCTAAGCACGATTGAAACTATCAAGTTACTGGATTGATCTTAATATAAGAGCGCCATCTTGTGGCTGGCACATACTCAAACGCTGTGGACACACTGAATGCAAACTTAGTATTAGAGCGCCATCTTGAGGTTGAAACATATTTGAACAGGGTGCATCAAATGAGTAGTATATTGATACTGAAAACAAATTTTGTGTAATAACGCCATCTTGAGGCCAAAACGTTATAGAATTTGACTAAAAGCATACTTTTTATCCAGTTGAAACACTCTTCATAAAGTTAAAACTCTAAACCGCCATCTTGAGGGTGACACCTTATTATACTTGAACGCAGTGCATTAGAGTCTGGTACCTTGTATTGAAACTCAACAATTACTTCAGACAAACTTAGTATTACAGCGCCATCTTGAGGCCGAAACATATTTGAACACAGTGCATCAAAGTCTGGTATATTGATACTGAATACAAATTTTGTGTAATAACACCATCTTGAGGCCAAAACATTATAGAATTTGATGTTGATAAAGAACACAGTTTTGTAGGGGTAATATTTAAAGATACGTTAACATTTTAAATCCGAAACCATACACTGGTATCACAGTACGTGTGGTCTGGCAAGGCGAAACGAACAGAAAAATCAAAATTAAAGAATTGAAACTAGTATACTGGAGACAACCTTGTATTGAAATTAGAGTCTATAACATAATTGTATTAGTAAATGTGCTGACCACATTATTCCTAGAAATACTACTCTTGATTTAGTGAAATAACTACAGGCGAAATGAATGTTGTTCAAAAAACTGAAGTATTAGAGGAGATGGCAGAATGCTACGTATGTGGGAAAGATCTGGACAGAAATCAAAATGAGGTCAAGTGTGAAACCTGTTCTCGATGTTACCATGTGTCATGTTTGAACATTTCATGTGAAGACAAACTGATGGACATCAGACTAGTATGGATTTGCATTTGTGGAAACAACAACATATCTATGCGTTTGTTTGACCATCTCGGTATCCCAATTGATGTCAACAGGTATGAATCAATCTGTCCAGAACGTGATGTCGAAGAACACGACTACAATCTTGATGAAGGCTCAAAAGAGGAAACAAGAGATCGATGTGGACGTTTTACAATGAAGAAAAGGTATGTGAACAAAGGGCAGAAACGATCAAGATCACCTGACCTAACAAACACCAAAAAGAGGAAAAATGAAATGTATGTGCCCAGTGTGAATGAACCCTCGAATGAAGGAAAGGCATCTGACATGGAAAAGGAATCTGATTCAAGATGGAAATTGACAAGATCTAGGAAAGCAAAATACTTGGAGAAGAAAGGTGGATTGACATCAATTAATATGAAGGAAAGGAATGTTGATGAATTTGATTTCAAAAGAGAAAAGGGAGTGACATACATTGGGAAATCAATGAAGCACCTGTACTACAAGTCACCCAGGATTAATAAAGCCTCAACCACTGTCCCCCAATCAGAAATGAAAGGAAAGAAAGAAAAGTCAAAAGCATGTGCATCGAGAGAAAAGAAACCAGTCGAGATGAGTGGAAATGACTTAGAGTTAACGTGTAGAGGCACAGTTTGTCATGAAGACACCAAACTTTGTGGAAATGGTTTTGATGAAGATTGTTCCAAGTCAAGTGAAATGGCTATTTTGTTTAGTAAACAGAAAGCTCCTAGTGAATGGTCTGTTTCTGATATTGATGATCTTGTAACACATTCAGTCTCCTCAAGCAGCTCTAATGAAACTGCAAGTCATCGAAAGAATGGTGGAAATGCATCTCCTCAACAAGTGAACACAGGTCCTATTTCTGAGCACGCACACCCAGACTCACTACTCAACACACTACAAGAATCTCTTGAGAATTGTGATGGCTGTTTGATGAACTTTGGTAAGCAGACTTTTCTTGTGTTTGCAGATGAAACAGGTTACTACATCTTTGATCCACATTCCAGAAGTAGAAGAGGATGTTACAGTAGGCATGGCAAAAGCATTCTCATGCACACTAAAACATGGCTTGGAGTGTACTCTTACTGCATACAGTTGTGCAATTCATTGAAGCTCCCACATGATGTGACATACAAGCTGACACAGGTAGTAGTCATGGACAGAACAAAGACTGATGTATTGAAGCTGGCAACACCTCCAAATACAATTGCACAGGTTCAAGTAGACGATAGTTTGGATGTACCACATACTGAAATGTTGACCCCTACAACTGAACCAACATGTCATTCTGAAGAAGAACATGGTGAAGAACTAGGAAAACCTTCCAACCCCAGTGATGAAACACCTGCTGTCCTCAAACCTTGCAGCTTAAAGAGTAACTGTTCTCGAAATGAGTCTTTTAAAATTTCTTTGGACTTTGAGGTAGTTGATGACCCAAAACACACACATGAAACAGAGTTTGAACCAAAGAATAAGGTTACATCTGACATGAAACACAAACAGCAAAGAGTGGATTGTGATGTTGCACAAAAAACAGACAGTGCAAATTGCCCAGAATCAATGGAAAACAAAGCTCCAAATGAAGATGTAATTCTAAAGGCAAAACCCACCACGCACATGATGGACAATCCCGGTTGTAAAAATATGCAATGTGCAAGTCAGTGTAAGATTGATTTTAAGTCTGAATCCATCTGTAACAAAAGTAGAACAAAGGATACTGTGCTCAAAGGTGAACAGGAAGACAAATGTACAAGAGTCAATACACAAATAAAACAAGTGGCCCAAGGAACATTCAATCAAGGTGACAGAAGATTTGGTTACTCAAGTGGAAAGCAGTGTGTTGCTAATTCACTATCTGCACTGATGTACAGCAAGGTGAAAAATGCAAGTGATTGGTCAAGTACAGATCTAGACAGGATTTTGCATAATGGTGACGAATTATATTGTTACATACGACATTTCAATTCAGTTGATCATGAATTCTTGTTGATATCTGATCTATTTGATTATTTGGACTCTTATGATGAATTATTTGAGATCAAATGTCGAGAATCAGTAGGTGGATTGTTAGATGGAGATGAATCAATGTTGGCCCAGTCTCTCACAATGCCTTTGAATAGAATTCTTGAACAAGAACTTTGCAGTGACTCTGATGCATGTTTTGTGACTTTTGGTGGATGTACATTTATGATCATATCAGGTCAAGATGGTTTCTTTATTTTTGATTCTCATTCAAGAAGCAGACGAGGGTTACTGATCGAGCAAGGATACAGTATTCTCCTTCATACTCCAAGTTGGCAAGGTGTATACAAGCACTGCATGAGATTAGCTAAAACAATGGGATGCCCCATGTGCACTGAATGTGAAGTAACTAGCGTTAATGTCAAAACAACTTCTGGAAAAAGTGAAACCTTGAAAGGATATCCCCAGTTACACGATATACCCTCTGGTCAACTTCCATCAAGAAGTGGACAATGCGCAAATGTGTCTGAATGTTCCATTCAGTATGACAGTTTTGATGAATTACCAAGCTTTAATCAGAGTAGCACAGAAGAAAGTATTCAAACCCAAGATTTATCTTGTACTGATAATGCAAATGATCCTAACATGCATTTCAATGGTCAACAATTGAAATTGAAAAGTGTGACAATTGAGCTAACCAAGTTAACAGAGACACAACTTAACAGTCTTTGCTCTAAGAAAGGAAATATCATTAAAGCAGTGAGTGACAATGATAAGAAACAAAAGACTGAAAATTGTACTTTGCAATGTGAAAGTGACTTGAATGACTCAGAGCTAGGGGAGAAATTGCAGAATAGAAAGAGAACCATGAGTGGAAAACGAAAACTGAAAAACATAGAAAGCGATGTCGAAGTTAGTGTTGACCCCTGTAAAAAAATCAGAAAAACGGACTCTAGACAAATTGAAGTGAAAGAAAATAATGACTTGAAAATTGATGAAAATGAATGTGAAACAGATCCTGAAGAACTGTTGATACTCAGTGAAGTTCGTTCAACCATGTGGTTTAAACCTCTTGATGAAATAAGAAGGAAACAATGTTGTAGAAAAGTTGAAATACCTGATGTTGATTGTCATAATTCTGATTATAGACTTGAAGTGTGTACACCTTTAACCGAACCTAGAAACATTAAGCATATTACTGGCGATGGGAACTGCTTTTATCGTGCAATTTCATTTGCTATCACAGGAAACGAAGGAAACCATACCGTATTAAGGAAAGCCATTGTTGTTCATCTGTTGAAAAACAAAGAAATATTTGTAAGCTTGTTGAGAACAGGTTATACAAGTGTTGCTGATTATATCTCAAAGAGTAACATACTGGATAATGGTACTTGGGCTACAGAAATGGAAATTATGGTTCTAGCAAATTTGATTGAAACAGATATATATGTATATAATGATCAGCTTTGTAGATGGAGCATATTTTGTGGCCGAAATATCCAAGTTGGAAGTGTGACAACTGAGAAAGGAATCTACCTGAAACATACACATTGCATTCATTATGATGTTGTTTTGTCAGTCCAATCATCTGAATCTTTTTCTTTGGATAGTGAGGTGGATGTTAAAGGAAATAATATATCAGAAATGCCTGATGTGCAAGTAAAAACAATTGACAGGAAAACAAAGAAAAGGCGTACACCACAGTCTTACAATCAAACTAAGGTTCGCAGAAGAGAGCGAATGAGAGAAAAACGTGCATTGATGAAAAAAGAAAACAAAAGTAATGACAAAAAAGACAACGATATGTCATACAAAATCAAGAAACAAAGGCAGAACATAAAGTACAGACATGATATAAAATTTCAGAAAACACACCTCAATACTATGAAAAGTAAATACTCTGATTTGCAGTATAGATCTAAACTTCTTCAATCAAATAAACAGAAATATATCACTAATGAGAAATACAAAGAAAATCATAAAAGTGCAATGCGAATTAAAATGAGAGATTTGTATACCACCAACGAACATTTCAAACAGAAGCATAGTTCTATTATGAGAAGGAGCACAAGAAATAAATATAAGGAAAATGACCATTTCAAGCAAACACAAAAAGCTGCTATGAGAAATAAATATCAGAAAAATGACCATTTCAAACAAACACAAAAAGCTACCATGAGAGTAAGCATGAAAAATAAATATAAGGAAAATGACCATTTCAAACAAAGACAAAAAGCTACAATGAGAAATAAATATCAGAAAAATGACCATTTCAAACAAACTCAAAAAGCTACTATGAAAAGTAACATGAGTCATAAATATAAAGGAAATGAAAATTTTCGACAAAAGCAAAAGGTTTATATGAAAAACTTGTCCCAAACAAGGTATAAGAACATTGATATAAAACAACAGAAATTGTTAAGCTTAAAAATGAAGTACAAAACAAATGAGAACTTTAGGCAAAGTGTATTGAGACAAAATACAGAAAGGGCTGTAGCTAAAATGCTGGAAATGTCAAAGTTTGATAATGTACTTCAAGAATTCAGAAATATTATTTCCCATGGTCCAGAATTTGTTTGCTGTGTTTGCTTCAAACTTCTCTTTCAGAATCAAGTGAGAACATGTAGAAAGACAAATTATAAGCTTCAAATGTGTATAAATGAGGAATATTTACATGTTTGCGATTCACAATGCAAATCACCATGTCAAATAAGCCAGTCAACTAGATCATCACTATGGATTTGTTTCACCTGCCACAATAAGCTGAAATCTGGGAAAGTACCTGCAGAAGCAAACGTGAACAACTTACACCTTCACAGAGTTCCAGTAGAACTTGCAAATTTGAACAGTTTAGAACAGCACTTGATTGCATTGAATATCCCTTTCATGAAGTTAATGGCTTTGCCTAGAGGAGGTCAAAATGGAGTTCATGGTCCAGTCGTATGCGTACCTTCAAATACTTATGAAACAGTAGAGATGTTGCCCAGACCACAGACAGAAGATCAATTGATTCGTGTTAAACTGAAAAGAAAATTGTCGTTCAAAAGCTACTACAAGTACAAATTTGTAGATAAGACAAAATTGATGAATGCTTTGCTCTATTTAAAAGGAAGTAATAAGTGGTACTTAGATATAGGCATAGATAATAAGTGGACAAACACATTAGATCAGAATGGAAATGATAACGAAACAGAAGTCTTGGAAAATTTTGGTGAAACACATATCTTAAGAGATATCAGAGAACTTGAGGAAGAGCGAGATAAAGAGAAAGACAAAATTGACGATTCCCGAAATGCTGAAATGAAGGGTAACAATGAGTCTGAAGATGATTTAGAAGAGAGATTATGTGGAATTCAGTTAGATACATGTTTGCAGCCTGCAGATATTGGACAAGAAATTCTAGATCAGTACTTTGATGACATCATATGTTGCGCTCCTTGCGAAGGAAAAAGCCCTGTTTCAGTTTTGCAAGATGAAAGCAATGAAGCAAAATGTTTTCCAGTGTTATTTCCACAGGGTCAACCAACATTTCATGATAGAAGAAACGAGAAGATAACCTTGGGACGCTATTTACAAAATCGACTGATGCATGTCGATAACAGATTTGCCCGAAGTACAGATTACATCTTTTATGCACAATATATTTATGAAATTCAACAGGTTTTGTCACAAGTTTCTATTGCATTAAGGCAAAGTCGAGACAAAAAAGATGACACTTCAACAATAACTGCTTCAGATTTGAAAGATGCAGAAACAGTTCATAAGATACTAAAATCAGACAAAGGATATAAATTTCTAAAGCAAATTCGTGGAACACCTCCTTATTGGCAAAAGACACAAAAAGATGTGATGGCAATGGTACGACAGCTTGGAAAGCCAACATGGTTTGCATCATTTTCAGCTGCAGATATGAGATGGCCAGAAATAATGAATACATTGTTAACACAGCAGGGAGACTCCAGGAAATCTACTGAATTGGATTGGACAGAAAAGTGTAATCTTTTAAGATCAAATCCGGTTACAGTTGCGAGAATGTTTGATAAAAGATTTCACACTTTCATGAATAAAGTAATTTTGTCTCCAGCTGCACCAATTGGTAAAATCATTGATATGGTGTACCGTGTCGAATACCAGGCAAGAGGTTCCCCTCACATACATTCATTATTATGGGTTGAAAATGCTCCAGAGTTGGGAATTGATAAAGATAAGGATGTCATACGATTCATAGATAAGTACATTTCCTGCCAGATTCCTGATGAAAAGGAAGATCCAGAACTGTATGAAATAGTCAGCACTGTACAACAACACAGTAAAAAACATTCCAAATCTTGCAAAAAGAAAGGAACAGCATGTAGATTCCATTTTCCAAAATCACCATCTGAAAGAACGTTTATCATTAAACCTGAAATGAATAAAGCTAGTGACTGGGGGAAAAATCAATGTGATGTTGAGTGCCAAGTCAAAGCTTCTGAAAAGGCTAAATCTGATGCAAAAGAATTGTTAAGTTCTGTTAAAGATGCTTTATCTGATGGAAGTGAATACAAGAGTACAAGGCATCTCTTTGAGAAACTTGGTATTACACAAACTCAATTTGAGAAAGCGCATAATGAAATTGCTTCACAGGACAATATAATCATCAAGAGAGATCCACAAGATGTATGGGTTAATCAGTTCAATCCAAACTTACTTCGATGCTGGAATGCAAATATGGATCTGCAATACGTAACCAATCCATATGCATGTGTAGCTTACATCGTTTCCTATATGTCAAAAGCTGAACGGGAAATGGGAATGCTTTTGAATCACACATTAACCGAAATGGAACAAGGAAATAAAGATGCCAAGGAAAGTATGAAAAAAATTGGACAGGCATATATGCAGAATCGTGAAGTGTCTGCTCAAGAAAGTGTTTATCGTGTATGTAGTCTCAGACTGAAAGAGTGTTCAAGAAAAGTGGAATTCATTCCTGTTGGACCTGATCCTGTTAGAATGAGTTTGCCGTTAAGCGTAATACAAAACAAACCAGATGGAGATGATGATCAGAATATTTGGATGCCTAGTAAACTTGACAGGTACAAAGCTCGACCTAGAATTACAGAATTCAAAAATATGTGTCTAGCAACATTTTGTTCTCAGTATAGAATTTTAACTGCATCACAAGAACCAAGTACAAAGAGTAAAAATGTCTTTAAATTGGATAACAATTTAGGATATATTCAGAAACGTACACGCACTAAAGATGCAATTATAAGATATCCCAGATTCTCTGCTTCCACTTCACCTGACAAATACTACTTAAGCATATTACAACTGTTTTTACCACATTATTATGATGAGCAATTGAAGCCTCCAACTTTTAAGACACATCAAGAGTTCTATGAAAAGGGTTCTGTAAAATTATTTGGATGTGAAATACAAAATGTGAGGTCAATTGTGTGTACCAATCAAAGTGTTTTTGAAATAAGCGCCGACGCAATTGATAAAGCACAAGAGCACTTAAACAAATTTGGTCCACAAGAAGATGCCTGGGGTCTTCTGTGTCCAGAAACTGAAGTAGAGCGACTTGAACATCCGAGAGAGAGTGTAGACCTAGAGGATTGTGATGGAGACCTTGATATCCCTGATTTCAAACGTGAGCCAAAAAAAGATGATTATAGCATAGAATTTCGATCAACAAAAATATCTAAACAAGATGGACATTCTTTGATGAGGTCTTTAAATAAAAAGCAACAGAGTGTGTTTTATAAAGTACGTCAATGGTGTTTAGATACAGTGAATGGAAAAGTGGTGGAACCTTTTCATATATTCATAACTGGTGGTGCTGGCACTGGAAAGAGTCATTTGGTTAAATCCATTTACTATGAAGTAAGTCGTATACTAGCCAGAATGTTACACCATCCTGATGATGTCTCAGTACTGAAAGTGGCTCCTACCGGAGTAGCTGCATACAACATCAATGGTCATACGATACACAGTGTTCTTTCAATTCCAATTAATGCACAGATGCCCTATCAGCCACTTAGTGAAGAGAAAATAAGTGTCCTTCGAAATAAATTAAGTCAATTGCAAATTTTAATAATCGATGAAATATCAATGGTTGATCAAAAGTTGATGTACTATATTCATAGTCGACTCCGTCAAATAAAACAATCCCGTAATCAAACTGCTTTTGCTGGTGTTTCGGTTATAGCTGTGGGAGATATGTATCAATTACCTCCTGTATTTGGAAATTCTCTATATATTGACACACTCGAAGGTGGATTGTGGAATGATAATTTCAAGAAAGTAGAACTAGAGGACATTATGAGACAGAAAGACGATGTTAAATTTGCCCATCTTCTGAACAGGTTACGTGTTAAAGAACATGCAGATATTTTGTGTGATGAAGACATTTCCTTGCTTACATCTCGTGAAACTGGCGAAGAATGTGCAAATGTTCTCCACATATATTCAAGTAACAAAGAAGTAGATGCTTGGAACAAGAAATTATTGCACAAAAAATGTGATGATGTGATATGTATAAAAGCAGAGGACACTGAGAAAGACGCTAGAAATGGAAATAAAATCCGTGAAAAGCCTTGTACAAGAAAAAAAACTCAATTGCCAAATTATTTATGGATTGCTGTTAATGCTAGAGTCATGTTGATAAAGAACATTGATGTTAACAAAGGCCTTACAAATGGATGTTTTGGTAATGTAGTAGAAATAATATGGGATCAGACAAAGTCTAAACCAGTTTGCATTCGAGTTGATTTTGACAAAGCTGATGTTGGTATTCATTCAATTAAATTGTCTCAAGAGTCAATTGGTAAGAAAATTATAAGGCAACAATTTCCTCTTAAACTTGCTTATGCATGTACCATTCATAAAGTACAAGGTTTGACATTAGACAAAGCTGTTGTGTCATTAAAGACAATTTTTCAATCTGGACAAGCATATGTTGGGCTCAGTCGGGTTACTTCCTTATCTGGACTTGTCATAGAAAATTTTGATCAAAAACGCATACACTGTAATCCACAAATCAAAGAAAGCATGGATAAAATGACTCCTTTTATTGAGCAAAGCACCTCTGAAGATGTCAATGGTCATAATTTCTCGTTGATCATGCAAAATATACAGGGTTTGAAACAGCACTTTATAGATTTCAAATCCCAGTGTCAATTTTTAAATACAGATTTTATATGTTTGACAGAAACATGGATAAACGATGAGAATATTTTTGATGTTCTTATAGACAACTTTAGATTTTACCATCAGCCACGACATCTTTCATACTGCAATTCTGGTGATGGAAAGCAATTCAAAGAACAATCACATGGAGGTGTGGCAATGTATATCAAGCATGTACATGTATCTAGATTAAAGATTCCTGTTGACAACTTGGAATTTATTGCAGTTCTTATAACAAATCCTATATCTGTTGCTATTTCAGTTGTATATCGACCTCCATTATATAGCATGAAATCATTCTGTGAATGTCTAGACAATCTACTTAATGAATTACACAAAAGAAGCACGAGATGCATTGTAATGGGTGATTTTAATGAGGACTTGTTTAAAGACTCTTCTCAAGTCATGAAGCTAATGTGTAATAGAGGATATAAACAACATGTATCAAGTGCTACAACTGAGAATGGAACTTTGATTGATCATGTGTACAGCAAGGGATTAGATTCAGTGGAAACAGAAGTTGTCGGTACATATTACAGTTATCATGAAGCTGTTAGGATTCTATTTTAGATTTATATCAAATAGTGAATTTACTGACAATTACATGTACATGAATGAATAGTCAAGTGTATATATTGTTATAAACTTGATTTATATTGATATAAAAAGAAAATTATAAGACAACCATGAGAAAAAGAATCAAAAATAGATATACAATAGACATTTCAAACACAAAGAGTTACTATAAGAATGAACATGGGAAAGAAGGATATCAGACAAATGAAAACAGTTCTGCAAACTCCCAATCCCTTGACACACATCAAGACCATACCCATCTGAGAACTTCCTCACAGGTAGTAGGTGATTCTGAACTGCTCATGTGTCGACAGGAACTGGCCATTTTATTGCCAGCATGTGCCAGAGGGAGACTGCTCATCACCAGCCTACATGTGTGGGGTAGAAGAGACATAGCTTCAAATAACTGGATCAACTGTAACCAACTTCATTTATTCAAAAGAAGGAAAAGAAGAATCTACCAATTTTGCTGCTAATATTTTTTATCTCCAAATTACCTGATACAACATTATATGAAAAAAGAGTGTTTTGTTAGTAATGACTTATAAACGATAGATGTGTGATCCATTCCATTTTTGTTACTTTTGCAATGAGACCTATTTCTTAAAGCACCAGCACTGATAGCTAGTATAATCATTAAATGTCAAAGTAGTAGTGTTGTATTGCTAGTACACTAATAAGACAATCACCAGTTTAATCACTGCACAGTTAATTATTTATATGACATTTAATGAATGTGTACATGTTTGCTTAAAACCTTGTTTTCATTCGTATGAAGTTCACTTATATTGAGAAATAGAAATGCCTCCTCTCCCACCATGTAGCAGCCCTCTGAACAGGTACAGTGATGTAACGCGCCGCTGTAAGGTTACACATAGCATGTGTTTTGTAACACCAACACATACAGAAGAATGCACTAAAAGATCGTATGATTAGATTACTCGTTTCACATAATGACAATGTGCTCCTTTCATAATTCTGGAGACTTCAAGACAGAAAAAACACCAAATAACACCAGTAGTATAAAATTATGGCCAGCACCCTCAGTTGTAATAAAAAGTAAGATTCCTAACATTTGTCTCCATTCCTTGTGTTCATTTGATAGTGTTATATGTGCCTTACACTACATAATGATCTCCATTCTTCATAATGCACTGCTGCATAACATCAAATTGATGAAATGCTAGAAATTATTAAAACTTTGTGCCTTGTGATAATGATTCCTTTTTCTTTTAATACATGTTTTGTAAACATAACGATTCATGCACAATTCCAACACAGGTCGTACCAGCATATGTGCAGATCCATGCTGACCAATGTCTACACCAGGTAGAGTCCTCTCACCTGGGGCCCCAGCACCTGTCCTCTTGACGTCCCACCACGCACCATCCCTTAGCAACCTCTTCATCGTGTAGAAACACATCTTCATGGGGGTTAGCCTATGTAGCTAGTTCCCAGTCCCTGGACACACACAAAAGCCAATCCAGTTGACGGATGCCACTGAGGTAGTGGGTGACCAGAACTGACTATGCGCTCACAGACCAGGCCACTTTATTGTCAACATGCTATTGAAAAATAGAGAGACAAGCGAAGGTACAACGTGTCTTGCATCAAGTAGTCCAGAACTGACTTCACCTGTGGCCCTGACCAGTGCTTTCCATCTCAATGCCTCCTCTCCCACCATGTAGCAGCCCTCTGAACAGGTACAGTGATGTAACGCGCCGCTGTAAGGTTACACATAGAATGTGTTTTGTAACACCAACACATACAGAAGAATGCACTAAATGATCATATGAATGGATTACTCGTTTCACATAATGACAATATGCTCTTTTCATAGTTTTGGAGACTTCAAGGCAGAAAAAACACACCAAATAACAGTAGTAGTATCAAATTATGGCCAGCACCCTTAGCTGTAATAAAAACTAAAATTTCTTAAAGCACCAGCATTGATAGGTAATATAATCATTAAATGTCAAAGTAGTACTGTATTGCTGTACTGCTAGTACACTAATAACACGATCACCAGTTTAATGACTGTACAGCTAATTATTTATATGACATTTAATAAATGTATGCATGTTTGGTTAAAATCTTGTTTTCATTCTTATCAACTTAACTTATATAGAAAGACAAGCGAAGGTACAACGTGTCTTGCATCGAGTAGTCCAGAACTGACTTCACCTGTGGCCCTGACCAGCGCTTTCCATCTCAATGCCTCCTCTCCCACCATGTAGCAGCCCTCTGAACAGGTACAGTGATGTAACGCGCCGCTGTAAGGTTACACATAGCATGTGTTTTGTAACACCAAGACATACAGAAGAATGCACTAAAAGATCGTATGATTAGATTACTCGTTTCACATAATGACAATGTGCTCCTCTCATAATTCTGGAGACTTCAAGACAGAAAAAACACCAAATAACACCAGTAGTATAAAATTATGGCCAGCACCCTCAGTTGTAATAAAAAGTAAGATTCCTAACATTTGTCTCCATTCCTTGTGTTCATTTGATAGTGTTATATGTGCCTTACATTACATAATGATCTCCAGTCTTCATAATGCACTGCTGCATAACATCAAATTGATGAAATGCTAGAAATTATTAAAACTTTGTGCCTTGTGATAATGATGCCTTTTTCTTTTAATACATGTTTTGTAAACATAACGATTCATGCACAATTCCAACACAGGTCGTACCAGCATATGTGCAGATCCATGCTGACCAATGTCTACACCAGGTAGAGTCCTCTCACCTGGGGCCCCAGCACCTGTCCTCTTGACGTCCCACCATGCACCATCCCTTAGCAACCTCTTCATCGTGTAGAAACACATCTTCATGGGGGTTAGCCTATGTAGCTAGTTCCCAGTCCCTGGACACACACAAAAGCCAATCCAGTTGACGGATGCCACTGAGGTAGTGGGTGACCAGAACTGACTATGCGCTCACAGACCAGGCCACTTTATTGTCAACATGCTATTGAAAAATAGAGAGACAAGCGAAGGTACAACGTGTCTTGCATCAAGTAGTCCAGAACTGACTTCACCTGTGGCCCTGACCAGCGCTTTCCATCTCAATGCCTCCTCTCCCACCATGTAGCAGCCCTCTGAACAGGTACAGTGATGTAACGCGCCGCTGTAAGGTTACACATAGCATGTGTTTTGTAACACCAAGACATACAGAAGAATGCACTAAAAGATCGTATGATTAGATTACTCGTTTCACATAATGACAATGTGATCCTTTCATAATTCTGGAGACTTCAAGACAGAAAAAACACCAAATAACACCAGTAGTATAAAATTATGGCCAGCACCCTAAGTTGTAATAAAAAGTAAGATTCCTAACATTTGTCTCCATTCCTTGTGTTCATTTAATAGTGTTATATGTGCCTTACACTACATAATGATCTCCAGTCTTCATAATGCACTGCTGCATAACATCAAATTGATGAAATGTTAGAAATTATTAAAACTTTGTGCCTTGTGATAATGATGCCTTTTTCTTTTAATACATGTTTTGTAAACATAACGATTCATGCACAATTCCAACACAGGTCGTACCAGCATATGTGCAGATCCATGCTGACCAATGTCTACACCAGGTAGAGTCCTCTCACCTGGGGCCCCAGCACCTGTCCTCTTGACGTCCCACCATGCACCATCCCTTAGCAACCTCTTCATCGTGTAGAAACACATCTTCATGGGGGTTAGCCTATGTAGCTAGTTCCCAGTCCCTGGACACACACAAAAGCCAATCCAGTTGACGGATGCCACTGAGGTAGTGGGTGACCAGAACTGACTATGCGCTCACAGACCAGGCCACTTTATTGTCAACATGCACCAATAGAGACACATCACCACACATCACCAGTCTACATTACGAGATAGAAGAACATTCTCCATCAATTCCTTGTTTGTATACTGCACATTTTCTTTACTGTGCATCAGCTTGTGTTTACATAAACATGTGGATAATAATCATGTCCAGTAGTTTGTATAGTAATAATAATAATTACAATAATAATACATGGAATTTATATTCTGCACTTTCCATCTGAATTAGATGCTCAAGGCGCTACAGAGCAAATTAAAGAGGAAAAATAAAACAAATAGAGTACAAGTATGAACTGTACAAGTTAAATCATATAAGGTTGTATGTCAAAAAACACCCTTATTTAGGTATGTCCTTTAACGTGGTCACTGACGTCAGGGTTTTCAAACTCTGTTAAAAAGAATTCCACACGATTGGCCCTGCGTTAACAAAGTCCCGTTCTCCTCACGATTTCTTTGAAATGGAAACTTGCAAAAGACCGGGTGTGGAGAATCTTAAGGTTCGTGAGCGTTGATAGTAGTGAATTTTTTGCATATGAAGACATATTTAAAAATGTCAATAACTTTCATATAAAGTTCGTTGTAGATGTTATGTATATTAACCACTGGTACTGGTGTCCTTTCTTGTATTTTCTAATACAATCAAGCTTTCCACAGGTTATTGGCATGTACTGTAAGAACTCCCACAATTTTGCTCCAATTCATTGAGCTTCAAACCACCTGTTTATATGTATACCTTTGGATATGTTGATTTGTCTTAATACCATAGTACAATCTACTTATTGCTTCTCATTGTCGTATGTATATATCAGACCGCTTAACAATATCAGACCGCTAAGCCTCTCACTAGAGTGAGTTTGAGCCGATTGTCTTGACAGCATCCTCATTTGGCGACACCACTTCCGTGCTATATGCTCTCTCAAGCGTTCTATACCACATTTTGTGTTCCACTATAAGGAGCGAGTTCCTTGGTTGTTTTTTTTTTACACATATAGTATTTATTTTTGGAGCTTTACGCTCTTTATGGTGAAAAGTTAGGAATGTGGATAGTTGTGATACTGCGACGCACCTAAGAGCAAGTAGCTTGATCGTGCATATAACTTTGGCAGGTCGCAAGGTAATTTTCCTCCGCAACCAAGTTATTAACTCACTCATACTATTGGAATGACTGAGCATGCGGAGGTTTTTCTACCTTGCTTGGGTGGTGCGTAGTCACATATTTTGTTGTAATTCGAGTTGCCCTCGGGGCGTGAGGAGGAGTATACATAAGCACATTATATTTCGACATATTGATATTACATACTGTTTACTCTGTTGATTGTTGTCTTAGCTGTTAATCATTCGTTTGGTTTTGGTTTTTGTTTTGTTTTTGTCTTTTGTTTTTTGTTTCGTGTGTGTTTGCTTGTATTAATCTTTCTTTGATGTATTTTTTTTTTAAATAATGGACTTCATACTGTATCATGTGTATTGAACCACATGTAAATGAATAAAAAATTGAATTGAAATTGATATATATATATATATATATATGTATATATGTGTATGCTATGAATATCCAGTGCATATCAGGTGCATACTATATTCTATGTTGCACATTCTTTCTTCTTTATTTTATGTTATTACTGTACCAGTTTTAGTAAGGAGAAATTCTAAATCGAGGTCAAATCTTGAAATGTCATTTGAGATATAATATACTGAATTTCATAAAACCTGGTTCAAATGTGATATATGACAGGATAATTAAGTAATTCTAATGCTGGTCAGAAAGATCACATCAAGATCAAATTTTAAATGTTGCTTTTTTATGCAACTTGTGTAAAATATATTGGCAGGAATGGTACAGAAATAGACTATATTGATTTCATAGACTTTATTTTACTGTACTTATTAGTGGTATGTGTTTAGAAAAAAAAATACTCTTTTGAAAGTTAAAACATCAACTCGACCCAAATCCAGCCAAAATTTACACATCCAATAGAACCAGGATAATATCTCATAAATGCCATTATGCCATTTATTAAACTTTTGAAATATCCTGCAAGTAAAATGTGTTTGTCTTTTTACAGTGAACATTCGTTATGTAGACATTGAAATATTTATTAACTTTGCCTGATATCTGCATGATATGTTTGACCGGACATTCAGTATTTCCACTCGATTAAGTCCAACCCAGACACAGAGAAAACAATGTGTGTAAATTAAAGTGTATAAAGTGTATGTACATGTATTTCCATGCATGAGTGTTAATGCGTGTGTATGTGTGTTTGCATATATAGGTGTGTGTGTGTGTGTGTGTGTGTGTGCGTGTGTGTGTGTGTGCTCGTGCTTGTGAGTGTGTGTGTATGTATGTGTGTGTACGTGCTTGTATGTATGTATGTGTGTGGACGTGACATACACCACAGTAATAAACTATCCTAACTGCTTACTTCAAATTCTATTCAATACATGTACACTGTTTTAATTAAATAAAACAGTTAATCAAATATAATGGAGTTAGAAAAAATAAATAAAATGAATTAATATACATTAGGATCAGCACCTCTTTCAAACCTGAACTACTAGTAATTTATTCACAAATCTTTTCATTCACTTAACACGTAATGCACAAAAGGGGTTGCAATGATTTAGAAATCATTTTTCAAGTTAAGTTTCTCCATGATCCTGACATCTGATTCAAAAAAGGAAACACGGTCCGGAAATCTAGAAAGCTCAGCTACAACATATTACAATTCAGGACTAAATGTATCCAACGACCAACTTAGACATGAACTAACATCTACACTTCACAAACTATCAGAATATAGATTCTGTGACTGTTTTCATTGTAACTTTAATGCTTTAAACTGTAGATGGCGTTATTCTACGAAAGATAACGTCTAAATTAATGTTATTAAAATGAAACGTTCATTTGTTTTAAGGTTCAATTGAGATTTTCAGCTTGATCTCGATATGTGATGAAAAAAAATAGAGACCACTTCCCAGAAAGCAATTAGACTCAGCTACAACATATTAGAATTTCAGAGTACAAACCTTAAACATAAGTGAAATACAGCACCTAGGAGATCGTCATGTAATGAGCTGATAAATGCACGGTGACACCATGGACCTTCTGAGGTCATTTACTAAAACCAATAATCTGCTCATGTGAAATTGCAATTACGAAATGGCTCTCCCGACCTTAGCAGACGACACGGCTCCATCTACCGGCATACCGACAGATAACGCTCTTCCTCAATCACAACTAGAGTACCTACAGCT
Organism: Arbacia lixula; assembly: GCA_963669155.1. Taxonomy (NCBI): domain Eukaryota; kingdom Metazoa; phylum Echinodermata; class Echinoidea; order Arbacioida; family Arbaciidae; genus Arbacia; species Arbacia lixula. The sequence continues at coordinate 6,250,982 of OZ022587.1, read as the reverse complement.
CTCCAATCACCACCGACATAATTTTTGTATACGTCCCATTTTGACATTAATGTCTAGAATCAAATTTACACCATGAAGATGGAATCCTATTGAAATACTAGGGCTAATTTCTCATAGAGCAATGTCTCAGCTATCACATACTGAAATTTGGAACAAAATTGACCAAAGATTACTGAGATACGCAAGAACGGGTAAAAAAGTTTATGAAGTCATACATGAAAATTGATTTTTTCGATTCATATGGCAATATGATGACGTTACGATGTATTTAACGATCAAATGATACATGAAATAGCATCTACAGTTCCCACTCTTTCAAAATATGAAAAAAAAATTGGGGGTCACCGGCCATTCTGAGGAGCTATGGCCGATTGAAATGGTCATGTTTTTTGCAATATTTGCACACAAAAACGTATTGACGCACACGCGGGCTTTGAACTTTGACGCACCCGCACGACCTTATTATTGCATGGAAATGGCTCAAAATAACAGGATGTGTAGTTTGTAGTGTAAGAAACATGAATCCAGTGAAAAAACGAGTAAAAAGTGAGTAAACGCACGGAAAAACGCGCGCGCGTACGCCCGTAAATTTTTGAGATGCTTGGAATGACCTGAAACATATGCAAAACAATTTTTAGTTGATTTGGAGCATTTTAAAATTTTGTGCGCGCGTTTTTATTTATTGAAATTAATTGTATTATTAAATTTATGCATATCAATTTTCATTAGCTATAAATGATTGGTTCTAGAGCTACATGAGGTAATAAGTTTTCATTAAACTGCTCGTAGATGACGTCATGACGATGACGATGAAAATATTGCTGAAACATGTTCACATATATACCCATACATGATAAAGATTTCATGAAAAATGGCCCATGCATTGCTGAGATATCCATGTCACAAAAAATTGGAATAAAAATAAAAAAATAACTGGAAAATGCACGGTGAACTATAGACCTTCATTCGTGACACCATCTATTCATAAGCAATGTGAGACATCGCTCAAGAAAGCTCATAGGGCACCTATTATACTAACATTTCAGAGACTTTCCTAAATGGTTACATGTTTATGCTAACGTGATTAATACTCATGTAAGAGAATGGGGCGAGAGAAAAAGAATTGGAAAGAAAATCCCAAAGAGAATGACAAAGTGAGGGATAGAACAGAAGAAGATGGCAAAATAAACATTGCAAAAGGAATGCAAAAGTTGACCCTACCCACGCCAGAAATCGAACCGCGGGCCTCGTGATCTTAAAACGGCGCCTTACCCATTGAGCCACACCTCTTCCCATTTACTTAACACGTAATGCCCGAAGGCAGTGGCTAGAATGATTAAGAAATCGATATTCAACCTGAAATTTCACCATGATCCCGACATCTGATTAAAAAGCAGAGCAACGACTCCGAAAGCTAGTAGACTCAGCTACAACATACTAAAATTTCAGAGTAACAGATTCAAACATCAGCGAGATATAGCTCCTAGTAGGTCGTCATGTCATTTCATAAATACCCCTTCCATTGACATAACACGTACATGCGTCCGATTATGACACCGATGCGTATAATGAAATTTACACCATGAAGACGTCATCAAAATGACAAATAAATGTTTTTATCTATAGAAGAAGGTCTCAGCTACAACATAGTGAAATTTGGGAGAAAATTGACCAAGGATAACTGAGATATGCAAAAGCGGGTAAAAAAGTTTATGACGTCATAATTGAAAATTCATTTTTTCGATTTATATGGCAATATGATGACGTCACCATGTACTTACTGGTAAAATGACACATGAAATGACATCTACATTTCATATTCTTTTTAAATATTAAAAAAAAATTGGGGGTCACCGGCCATTCTGAAGAGCTATGGCCAAATAAAGACAGTCATGTTTTTTGCAATATTTGCACACAAAAACGTATTGACGCACGCGCGGACATTCAACTTTGACGCACTCTCACGACCTTGTTTTTGTATGGAAATGGCTCAAAATGTCAGGATATGATGGTAGCAATATCAAAAACTTTAAACCAGTAAAAAAACGGAATTTTGACGGTGCGTACGCGCTACGCACGAAAAAACGCGCGAACGCGCGCGCACGCGCGGAAATTTTTGAAATGCTAGAAATGGCCTGAAACATATGCAAAACAATTTTGAGTTGATTTGGAGCATTTTAAAATTTTGCGCGCGCGTTTTTGCACTAACGTACGCGTACGCGCGCGTTTTTTTTCAATGAAATTAATTAGCTACTCATTAATTATATGCATGTCAAATTTCATTACACAGAGATGACCAGTTCTAGAGCTACATGAGGTAATAGTTTTTCATTAAACTGCTCGTAGATGACGTCACGATGACGTCATGACCTTGAAAATGTTGCTGTAACATGTTCACATATATGTCCATACATGATGAACATTTCATGAAATATGGCCTATGCATTGTTGAGATATCCATGTCACAAAAATTTGGAATAAAAATAAATAAATAACGAGACATACTTGTGGACAAGTATCAGGTGGTCTGCATTGGCAAATTCATGCACAGACATGGGCTGGAAAATGCACGGTGAACTATAGACCTTCATTCGTGACACCATCTATCCATAAGCAATGTGAGACATCGCTCAAGAAAGCTCATAGGGCACCTATTATACTAACATTTCAGAGAATTTCCTAAATGGTAACATGTTTATGCTAACGTGATTAATAGTCATGTAAGAGAATGGGACGAGAGAAAAAAGAATTGGAAAGAAAATCTCAAAGAGAATGACAAAGTGAAGGATAGAACAGAAGAAGATGGCAAAATAAACATTGCAAAAGGAATGCAAAAGTTGACCCTACCCACGCCAGGAATCGAACCGGGGGCCTCGAGATCTTAAAACGGCGCCTTACCTATTGAGCCACAAATCTTCCCATTCACTTAACACGTAATGCCCAGCAGGGGCTAGAATGATTAAGAAATCGATATTCAAGCTGAAATTTCACCATGATCCCGACATCTGATTAAAAAATGGAGACGACGTCTCGGAAAGCTCGTAGACTCAGCTACAACATACTGAAATTTCAGAGTGAAAGCTTGACATATTAGTGAGATACATCTCCTAGAAGCTCGTCATGTCATTTCATAAATACCACTTCCATTGACATAACACGGAAGTGCGATTTTGACATTCATGCGTATAATGAAATTTACACCGTGAAGACGTCATCAAAATGAAAAATGAAGGCAACTCCTACTATGGAGCGAGGTCTCAGCTACAACATACTGAAATTTGGGAGAAAATTGACCATGAATTACTGAGATACACAAAAGCGGGTAAAAAAGTTCATGACGTCATACATGAAAAATCATTTTTTCGATTCATATGGCAATATGATGACATCAAAATAAATTTAAAAGGTAAATCGAACATTAAATCACATCTACATTTCCCACTCTTTCAGAATATTGAAAAAAAAAAAAAAAAAAAAGAGCTATGGCCGATTGAAGGTAGTCATGTTTTTTGCAATATTTGCACACAAAAACGTATTGACGCACGCGCAGACTTTGAACTTTGACGCACCCGCACGACCTTGTTATTGCATGGAAATGGCTCAAAATGACAGGATGTGTTGTATGTAGTGTCAGTAACATGAATCCAGTAAAAAAACAGAATTTTGACGTTTTGTTCGCGTTACGCACGAAAAAACGCGCGAACGCGCGCGCACGCGCGGAAATTTTTGAAATGCTAGAAATGGCCTGAAACATATGCAAAACAATTTTGAGTTGATTTGGAGCATTTTAAAATTTTGCGCGCGCGGTTTTGCACTAACGTACGCGTACGCGCGCGTTTTTTTTCAATGAAATTAATTACCTACTCATTAATTATATGCATGTCAAATTTCATTACACAGAAATGACCAGTTCTAGAGCTACATGAGGTAATAGTTTTTCATTAAACTGCTCGTAGATGACGTCACGATGACGTCATGACCTTGAAAATGTTGCTGTAACATGTTCACATATATGTCCATACATGATGAACATTTCATGAAATATGGCCCATGCATTGTTGAGATATCCATGTCACAAAAATTTGGAATAACGAGACATACTTGTGGACAAGTATCAGGTGGTCTGCATTGGCAAATTCATGCACAGACATGGGCTGGAAAATGCACGGTGAACTATAGACCTTCATTCGTGACACCAACTATCCATAAGCAATGTGAGACAGCGCTCAAGAAAGCTCATAGGGCACCTATTATACTAAAATTTCAGAGAATTTCCTAAATGGTAACATGTTTATGCTAACGTGATTAATAGTCATGTAAGAGAATGGGGTGAGAGAAAAAAGAATTGGAAAGAAAATCTCAAAGAGAATGACAAAGTGAGGCATAGAACAGAAGAAGATGGCAAAATAAACATTGCAAAAGGAATGCAAAAGTTGACCCTACCCACGCCAGGAATCGAACCGGGGGCCTCGAGATCTTAAAACGGCGCCTTACCTATTGAGCCACAAATCTTCCCATTCACTTAACACGTAATGCCCAGCAGGGGCTAGAATGATTAAGAAATCGATATTCAAGCTGAAATTTCACCATGATCCCGACATCTGATTAAAAAATGGAGACGACGTCTCGGAAAGCTCGTAGACTCAGCTACAACATACTGAAATTTCAGAGTGAAAGCTTGACATATTAGTGAGATACATCTCCTAGAAGCTCGTCATGTCATTTCATAAATACCACTTCCATTGACATAACACGGAAGTGCGATTTTGACATTCATGCGTATAATGAAATTTACACCGTGAAGACGTCATCAAAATGAAAAATGAAGGCAACTCCTACTATGGAGCGAGGTCTCAGCTACAACATACTGAAATTTGGGAGAAAATTGACCATGAATTACTGAGATACACAAAAGCGGGTAAAAAAGTTCATGACGTCATACATGAAAAATCATTTTTTCGATTCATATGGCAATATGATGACATCAAAATAAATTTAAAAGGTAAATCGAACATTAAATCACATCTACATTTCCCACTCTTTCAGAATATTGAAAAAAAAAAAAAAAAAAAAGAGCTATGGCCGATTGAAGGTAGTCATGTTTTTTGCAATATTTGCACACAAAAACGTATTGACGCACGCGCAGACTTTGAACTTTGACGCACCCGCACGACCTTGTTATTGCATGGAAATGGCTCAAAATGACAGGATGTGTTGTATGTAGTGTCAGTAACATGAATCCAGTAAAAAAACAGAATTTTGACGTTTTGTTCGCGTTACGCACGAAAAAACGCGCGAACGCGCGCGCACGCGCGGAAATTTTTGAAATGCTAGAAATGGCCTGAAACATATGCAAAACAATTTTGAGTTGATTTGGAGCATTTTAAAATTTTGCGCGCGCGGTTTTGCACTAACGTACGCGTACGCGCGCGTTTTTTTTCAATGAAATTAATTACCTACTCATTAATTATATGCATGTCAAATTTCATTACACAGAAATGACCAGTTCTAGAGCTACATGAGGTAATAGTTTTTCATTAAACTGCTCGTAGATGACGTCACGATGACGTCATGACCTTGAAAATGTTGCTGTAACATGTTCACATATATGTCCATACATGATGAACATTTCATGAAATATGGCCCATGCATTGTTGAGATATCCATGTCACAAAAATTTGGAATAACGAGACATACTTGTGGACAAGTATCAGGTGGTCTGCATTGGCAAATTCATGCACAGACATGGGCTGGAAAATGCACGGTGAACTATAGACCTTCATTCGTGACACCAACTATCCATAAGCAATGTGAGACAGCGCTCAAGAAAGCTCATAGGGCACCTATTATACTAAAATTTCAGAGAATTTCCTAAATGGTAACATGTTTATGCTAACGTGATTAATAGTCATGTAAGAGAATGGGGTGAGAGAAAAAAGAATTGGAAAGAAAATCTCAAAGAGAATGACAAAGTGAGGCATAGAACAGAAGAAGATGGCAAAATAAACATTGCAAAAGGAATGCAAAAGTTGACCCTACCCACGCCAGGAATCGAACCGGGGGCCTCGAGATCTTAAAACGGCGCCTTACCTATTGAGCCACAAATCTTCCCATTCACTTAACACGTAATGCCCAGCAGGGGCTAGAATGATTAAGAAATCGATATTCAAGCTGAAATTTCACCATGATCCCGACATCTGATTAAAAAATGGAGACAACGTTTCGGAAAGCTCGTAGACTCAGCTACAACATACTGAAATTTCAGAGTGAAAGCTTGACATATTAGTGAGATACATCTCCTAGAAGCTCGTCATGTCATTTCATAAATACCACTTCCATTGACATAACACGGAAGTGCGATTTTGACATTCATGCGTATAATGAAATTTACACCGTGAAGACGTCATCAAAATGAAAAATGAAGGCAACTCCTACTATGGAGCGAGGTCTCAGCTACAACATACTGAAATTTGGGAGAAAATTGACCATGAATTACTGAGATACACAAAAGCGGGTAAAAAAGTTCATGACGTCATACATGAAAAATCATTTTTTCGATTCATATGGCAATATGATGACATCAACATAAATTTAAAAGGTAAATCGAACATTAAATCACATCTACATTTCCCACTCTTTCAGAATATTGAAAAAAAATTGGGGGTCACCGGCCATTCTGAAGAGCTATGGCCGATTGAAGGTAGTCATGTTTTTTGCAATATTTGCACACAAAAACGTATTGACGCACGCGCAGACTTTGAACTTTGACGCACCCGCACGACCTTGTTATTGCATGGAAATGGCTCAAAATGACAGGATGTGTTGTATGTAGTGTCAGTAACATGAATCCAGTAAAAAAACAGAATTTTGACGTTTTGTTCGCGTTACGCACGAAAAAACGCGCGAACGCGCGCGCACGCGCGGAAATTTTTGAAATGCTAGAAATGGCCTGAAACATATGCAAAACAATTTTGAGTTGATTTGGAGCATTTTAAAATTTTGCGCGCGCGTTTTTGCACTAACGTACGCGTACGCGCGCGTTTTTTTTCAATGAAATTAATTAGCTACTCATTAATTATATGCATGTCAAATTTCATTACACAGAGATGACCAGTTCTAGAGCTACATGAGGTAATAGTTTTTCATTAAACTGCTCGTAGATGACGTCACGATGACGTCATGACCTTGAAAATGTTGCTGTAACATGTTCACATATATGTCCATACATGATGAACATTTCATGAAATATGGCTTATGCATTGTTGAGATATCCATGTCACAAAAATTTGGAATAAAAATAAATAAATAATAAATAAATAAATAATAAAGAAAGAAAATTCTAACGAAATTAAGAGGTGATCTGTCGTTGGCGACAGACCACCTAAAAATAAATAAATAATAAATAAAGAAAGAAAATTCTAACGAAATTAAGAGGTGATCTGTCGTTGGCGACAGACCACCTAATAAAGAAAGAAAATTCTAACGAAATTAAGAGGTGATCTGTCGTTGGCGACAGACCACCTAATAATAAATAAAGAAAGAAAAATCGGACAAAAACAAGAGGTGATCTGCCATGGCATGGCAGACCACCTAATAATAAAGAAAGAAAATTCTAACGAAATTAAGAGGTGATCTGTCGTTGGCGACAGACCACCTAATAAATAAAGAAAGAAAATTCTAACGAAATTAAGAGGTGATCTGTCGTTGGCGACAGACCACCTAATAAAGAAAGAAAATTCTAACGAAATTAAGAGGTGATCTGTCGTTGGCGACAGACCACCTAATTATTCACAAGAAATATGTTCAGAATAACAACCCCTTAGTCATGTTGATATACATCCAATGATGAACACAAATGCAATTTACGTTAAGAGGTAGAACAATCAAATAGTTTAAAGGTGTCCTTTGAAAAGTCAACTACTTGAGATTGTATGTGTTTACACTACTTGATAATGATGGCGTGGAAGGCGAAATATCTGTGAATTTACCATGGACAGTTATCTATTAGACTATGACATATACACATACTCCTGGTATTGATATTTGACGATAAACAATTTTGCCATAGATATATCCTCAGACCTCTGAGCAGACAACCCACGGAATAAGGGCACGATGCAAAACACACAATGATTAAACACACAATTATAGCGGAGTCTCGAAATCTGAGGAGTTGCCGCGAGCTTAGACTCATGTGCAAGTCGAGAAATGTTTGAAATTGTCAACAGGATGAGCGGTGAGTGAGCTCTCTCCGAGCGTAGTATGACTTATGCTGAAAGTTGTCTGAGTTGTGACAAAATATATGGGACATAAAGCCTTATCACGTTCATGATCATGATGCTCTCACTATATATTCATTCATCCGTTGGTACCCTTGCGGATGAAGCAAAAAATATCACCGTTTTATCAAACTTTGCCTGAATTTTTTGTTAAATACGTCACGATACGAATTTACGATTAATTATCATATCTTGATGTATTTTGATTTTGCATTCATGTTTAAAGATATATGTCAGCAGATTGCCTTGCGAAAATTGAAATAGATTTGGCTATAAGTTTGTATTGTCTCTTCGGCGAAATGATATATCACATGAAATCAAATATAAATGACATCTTTTATTCATTGCATGAGATGAAATAGTTGTTTTCCATGTGTGATAATGCTTGCGTTGAAATTAGGCGTCATAATCTTTACAACATAATTTTGTAAAGAAAAAATGAAGATGGTTTTCCATCGTGTCTTGCAGTCAATATTTTAATCATTTCGTTAAATGTAAGCTCCGTAGCCCGCGTTGGTTGACTGACGAAGGACACAGCAAACAGGAGAAAGAACATACAAAAGATAAGTACATAAATCCACAAATCCATAATCATAAAAGAATCAACGTCTGTGTTTCTTTTTGTTATTGAAAAGGTTAGACAATTTACTGATAAACATGTTTACGAGCTATAAATTCTAATAAAGTCACATAATTACCATGAGTAAATGCATACGAATAATATTATTTCTCACTAACATCATATTGCTTAGAATGCGTATGGGTGGTTATGAAAATCTTTGGTATGATTCAGAATGCTCATGTGTACGCGATATACCAACCTTCTATGAGCATGTTATCATAATGTTTGAATAACTATTACGTAATCATCATGGCCATGTCCCATTACCTTAGGGCACATTATACAGTCATCAGTATAATCTTATCAATAAAGTTGGGTTCATCCTTTGATACATTCAAAATAAATAGAGAGATTTTTTCGCAGAACACTTTTTTGCTAAACATAACTACGTAAAAACAGCATTACGTGTAAAAACAATGCAAATAAAAAAGATTTTACACTGTATGTGCTCTAAGACGGGAAAACAAACGTTAATTATCGCAATTCTAAAAAAAAAAAATGCTCCAGGATTTCGCTCATGTCTATCATGTCTAGTAGTCATAAACAGAATAAGGATGTGGTGAACACTGAGAGCTAACACGGAACAGATCAAACTCAGTCTTTATAAAGATTATAAAGAAAATAAAAAGATGTTGTATATCCCATAATACAGTCACCTAATTACATGTCTCTATGCGGTTAAAAACAAGACTCATAAGCATTGGAAATTGTGCACGACGTGTGATGTTTACAAAGACCGAGTTATGACGGCATGTAGAAATGATCTTTGCCCATAAGATTTCGTTGTTATACATAGAATGACGACTCTGGACTGGGACGAAGTGTTCTTTATGGTTATATTGTCTTAAGAGTTGTATGAAAAACGTCATATGCGTGCATGTGTGTCTGTATCTGTGTATGTGTGGAAGTTGGTGTGTGTATGTGTGGAACTCGTATTTGGTTATGGATTAAGTTGTCGGCACATTTGCTTAGACTGGCAAGCTGCCATCCTAGTATTGAAATATCATAATGCTGCCTACGATTGTGGTTAAGTAATATATTAGGCCCATGAATGGTGGTCAACGGTTGTCATGTCGACAGGTTACGTCAGAGTGTGGCTGAATAATGAGATACCCTACTATACAGTCAAATAAATATATATTGAAGAGAGTTGAATGTGAACAAATATTCATAATTTTATGACGGAATCATCCAAAAACTCAAGACGCTTGTGTAAACATGACCCCGATACGGAATAATGATATATAATACATTCGGATACAGTGTATTAAAATAAATGTAGGCAACAAAAGAAAAATGTGATAAGGTAGCATCGGGGAGTAATATATTGAATAGATATTGCTTAAAGCGTGAGATCTCATTTCATAGCGGTGCCTATGCACACACCATTGCACCTTACGCCATATATCTGTGTTTATGTGAATGTTAAATAAACTATTCTCATGTTTATGGATACTGACAGGAAGACATTTCTTAGAAGAATGATACCTTATTGGTTACACCTAGGTACGTACTTGATTTGATAGATTTGATGATATGAATGTCACATGACTACCGATCATATTAAATCCTTATCTTCAGCTTCAATTTGAACACGTTTTTAATACCGCAATATTTTGCGATAAAGCAGCCAGCGCCAGTCATTCATAGCTCATTATAGAAAAATATCATTTACTTTAACAAAGAGCTTAACTATGGGAACCCATTTTAGAGTAGATCTCATTTACAATAACAATGTAACGTTTAAAACAACTTTTAGGAAAAATGAATAGATTACTCTCTTCCTCCTTAACGACCCTATGAATTCAAAACAAAATACAACGGTTTTATAAACCCTACAATGCACGATTGTATTCTGGATGCTAGAATTCTTTGTCTTTGTCTAATTTTTTGTTTGTATACATTTACGTATTTGTACTGACTTAACCTTTTCACTACTGATTATTTTGAGCTTGTTAAAACTCTTTGAGTGCCAAATGTGGCATTATTAACAAGTAATACCCACAAATTCCATAGAGCAACAATGCATCTCTCACTCAACGACTTAACGCGTGGACCCAGTCGAAGATCATCCATTGACTGAAGATTCCCCCCCCCCCCCCTATGTTTGGAAATTAATACATGATAACAAATGCAGAGGTGTTGGTTGTATCCTACATAGCTACTGGGATTGCATCGCTATCCACAACGTATAGGTTGCCATACCTAAGAGACCGCTAGTCATAATAGCAAATCGGATCGCTTGTAATCCCTAGATTACAAGTTCATATGAGGTTTTAAAAATCGTTTGATACTTTGAGAAATGATTAAAACAAAGTTACAACTCAAATGAAGCTATGAGTTACACACCGATGAAGCCAAAAATTGTGATATTTCATAAATAATTTTTCATGTTCCGATATTCCATCACATATCACTTCTCATGTTTATTCTGTATTGAAAGAATTAAGTTTTGATGTTGTTGCTTATTTACTCTAAATATTGGCAGCGGAGATTTTTCAGTGTTATGTCCTAAGATTATAGAATACACAGTGAATCACTGCTGTGCTATACTGGGGGAGGGAGAACTATTTCACCGCCCCTCTACCCTTACATACGAATTATCTAGGAACACCGTTTCGTCACTTGTCATGGTGTGCTGAGCAAAGTTCGTTAGCGATATAGATATACAAACAGTGATAGGTTGTATGTGTTTGCTTTGAGATAAGATTTATATGTGTTTCTCTTGATAACCATACTGTAGGCGGCATGATATTGCCATTACCACAAAGAATGAAAATCAGTCAATTTCATTTTGCTATTGGTATTTCAAGATAAACAATCTTGGTGTACATATACATTTAGAATATGACTCAGCCAACCATTCGAGAAGGATGTGGGCACACTGCAAATCAACGAAGGAATTGACGCGCAAGTATAGTATACATTAATATAGTGTAGTTGTACTTCATTCCAGCATCAGTAAATTCGGTTCCCCTGTCTGCCAACATGGCAAACATCGCACTATTGTTTGTTGCACTCTGTGCCACCATTGGTCAACTGTGTGTAGGTGAGTTTGCTTGCTTTTAATCAATATTGAGACAATTTCAATTATATAGCTGCCGCGTGCTCTGTGTCTGGGTGCGACAGGGGGGGGGGGGGGGGCTATGGGCGGAAACTATCGGGCGAGCGAGCAACCAAAACAAATATTATGCAGAGGGAAGGAGAGAGAGGGACAGGGAGAGACGGGAAAAGGCAGAGAGACATAGGATTTAGTATGAAAATATTTATCAAATTACTTTATGCATATCAATTATCAAATAATAGAATTTGGATTAGCGCTAAGCAGTGCTTTGTTAATAATGATTCTATTTGGTTCTTTATAATAATACGAGGTAATTACACTATGCGCATGAGCAGATTATTGCTGGTGGAAAATGACCTCGGGTCAATGTCACGACTCACGGACGAAAATTGAAAATCACGAGAGTCAACTTCATTTCTGCTTATCATCATGTAAATATAGGAAGAACTATTTAGTTCTGAGAAGGTAGAGAAAGACCATTCAACCATGTGCACGCCTGCTTGTATTGTTGTACTGGACACACTCTAAAATGTCTTTACATCCATCATCCAACACAGCTTTATGAACAAATCCCAGTCTGGTGTTTGGTAGTAGTATTCATGTAGTGAATTGTTCGACCATGGTCTTTTTGAATATTACCTCCAATTCAGTCCCGATAGAGGGCGTGGTGTACGTCACAACCGAACCGGAAGTAACTCTTCAGGCGGGACATCAAGGGATCCTACCCTGCCTGATTCCAAGAAGAGCTTTTGCTGTCTACTGGAAGAAAGGCCCAACTTACGAAGATTCGAACACCGTTGTCTACATTGATCAGGAATACACGGTCGGCGAGAAGGGAGGGGCGGGGTACGACCAGGGCTATTTTGACATCAATCATCATGATCAGAGCTTTGATCTGGTTATCGAGCACGTGGTTCCAAACGATGAAGGACTCTACTTCTGTGTAGTATCTGACTTTGAAATTGGAGGAGCGTTTCATAGCCCAACTAAAGTGTTTGTGAATGGTAAGTTTATCTTCACATATGTCATGTTTATTTTTTTGCATTTTGTATCTTGAGATCATTGCACAGAAGGTGATAAACATTATACAGCCAATGGTAACAATCATTGCTATTGTTGAGATATTTTTTTTTAGATCCTCAAATCAGTAGTTTATGCACGCATTAAATCTTATCTTTTGACATGTTAACAACCGGTGGAGTTTCATTCGTTTTCTTACTTAGATCGGGTTGTCCAAATGGATCAAGAAACGACACTCCTTCTCGGAGCAGAAGGACGACTGACGTGCAGCTTCTACGGGACGCCGTCAACAGTCTCCTGGATGAAAGGCGAGTCCCTCGAACAAGCATCACCAGTGATCACGTGGAATAGAGAAACCCTGGAAGGTCCTCGCTTCGATGACGGATCGTGTTACGTAGATGATCAGTTCTCTTTCATCATTAGGATTGTTCATGTTGCAGATGAAGGCCGGTACTTTTGTCAAGTGGTAAATTACAAGGGGTTTCACATAGGAGGCCACACGGACAGTAAGGTCATAGGTAAGTGTTAATAACGGCGTACATATTATTGGATGTTTTTATGCAACTTTATTCAACAACATGACAGGTTTCATATAGGGCCGAGACATGCCTACCGAGAGGTTTTTTACGTGATAAAAAATCAATGATATGCATGGATCGATATAGATTTTTTTTTTCTTTATATCATTTATATTGCAATGGCGTAATCACCCTGCAAAGACACGATGGCAATAATATAATCTTAAGTTTAACGCATTTTTCTTAAGACCTTCCGACGAGAACGCTCGATTTCAACGTGCATTTCTCAATCTGAATTGCCATTATTTTTCGAATAAATAATAGATTATTATATTAGATCAATGATTCATGTTATTCGTTATTGTCTAATTGTAAAGGCTTGTATAAGTTACGTCAATTAAACTCTATTCAAATGTGTCTTTTGAATATTACGGATAACAATAATGACAATTCCATGAATAGTGTTGACAGAAATATCAAGGTGTCACATTTGTTTGCCTCTTGTTCGGTATTTCTGTTGTATCAATTGAATAAATCTTCCTTTATTCGTAGCTCCTCCGCAAGACCCATTCCCCATCATTGCTGAATGTCAGGGACAAAACAAATTTGATGAACATCAGTCCTGCTCCATCAAGATGTCGTCTAAAACAATCATCACATGCTCTGTTCTGAGGTTTTACCCGACTATCAAGTTGTTCTTCCGTCAAGCGTCGGAGACAATAACCACCTCACACCAAATCGAATGGATAAATCCAGACGGGACAGTTAACAAAAATGTCAGCGTGGAGGTTGAAGCAAGTGACGAGCCGTATGAATGTGTTGCTACCGATATACCGGGTATAGCCGGAGAACGATCCACTGGTATCTCCGTAGGATCAACCATGAATCCTCACACGACACGAAAGCCTGCAGTACGTGATAAATCTAACCGCTGGATAATAGGTTAGTAATTGTATATGTGTCCCTCTTCTTGTAATTGAGTCAGCAAACAGAAATCTTTAAGCCCTCCCGCATATGATACGAATTAGTAAATACTTTCACGAATTTATCAAGAATAACAATAACAATTCGCATAAACAACGATAACGCATCAATTATGATAGGATGATGACTACAAAGAATATTCATACACATGTATGTTTGTATTTCATAATATCAACCAATGTGCTCTATTTTCATCTCATTTGTACCAGCTTTAGCCGTGTTACTGCCAATCCTTGCAATCGGCGTTGGGATCGGCCTGTTCATATGGAGAAGAAATTCACGGATGAGAGTTCAACGAAAGTCTGGTAAAAATGACAAAAATGAATCTTCGTGCATTACATTCTGCGATTAATAATACAGATAAACCAGCCAATTCTTGCCAATAAAATTCATCCTGTAATTAGCTTGAGACATTATTGTACCCTTTACAAGACAATTCACGCATGAGATCCTCTGACACCATTCTACTTGAAGGGTACAGAGCGGTGTAGTATCTTCTCATCTTTTTAAGCTTTATTCTGACCGGGGAAATGGCTCAGTTTTGCTCAATTTTTGTGTACTATGTATGACTATCAATAAAGCAAGCATGTCTATAACCAATTATTTCGATTAATGTGACTCAGCATGAAATAACTTACTCACGAGGCGTAATTTCACGCAAGGCGTAATGCAAATTAAACACCAAGTTGATACATTTTGATAATATTGATGTTCATGATATTCATAAATGAATTAGTCGATTTCCTTCGTTAGCGTTGAAGTGAAAAGGCTAGAAAAACTTTTCAACAACTTTGAAATTTCTTGATGATTCCTACATGGTAATTTATATTTTATGGCAATTTATATAATATCTCAAGTAATAGACGTACTTTAAATAACGAAGGACATTTCAGGTTACGCACAGCAATACGTAAGATGACAAATCACCTGTGCACGACAGAAAAAACTTTCACTTTATAACAGGCTCCGTTCTCTTTTCTTCCGAGGGTCGTGAGAATGAGTCATCTCAAAATATAATACAATCAACAAACCAGGTCCCGCAGTGACCTCACGGTTGAAATTCTGTTCCTTGTGTACATTATAAGCGATGGATAATGTGATAAAGATAAACTTTTCTGCTTTAAAAGATCGCTTACATTTTGATATATCGACTCGCTCCTTCTATCGTTAAAAATATGTAACAGCAATATTTATATCATGGACATATTTAACAACAACTAGTTAGAAATGATACACGTGATGATTGAGGTTGAGCGCCATGAAAGTATCACACATTTATATTATAATTGTGTTAAAGGTCCCGTTTCATATGTCGAGCTGTGGACACTTGTGCAGATTATTGACAAGCAAAGTGACTATCAAAAGCTTGCGCCGCTATTGAAAGAACTGAATCAAGACGTAAAAGAAACAGTGCCGAGATCGTCAGATGTGGATGGAGGCTCGTCTACTCCTTCAGATACCTTGGTATGCGACGTAAAATGTACTTTAGCATCTTCAAAAGAATACTACGAAGAACTTTGCATGTGGAAAGAGAGAACGAGCCAGTCCGTCCAAAAGGCGACACTCACTGCTGCATTTCAGAAAGCTAAATTACAGGGAGCATTAAAGAAAATAAAAGGTATGTTAAACAAAATGATATCATACAGACAAAAAATAGGCAACACATTCCATCCCTGCCTGAAAAATGTAGCCAGGCCTACAGAATTGTTCCTGTTAAGAAGGATACAAAGTGTGTCTTCGTGAATGTATTGAATTGTGGCCCACTCCCTAACTCACAATTGCACTTTACGTATAAGATATGTAATAATAATAATGATCAATTCTTGTATAGCGCATATCACACAAAATGAATTTAAGTCCGTATGCGCTTAGAAAAAAAGAAGAAAAGGAATAGGACATACCACTTACGAAAAAGAATAGGCTACTTTGACATAAAATAAATGAATTGGTTATTTCAAAGAATAGAAGAGATGTGTCTTCAAGAGACTTTTAAAATTATCAAATGTATCAGTTTGTCTGAGGTTTATTGGAAGTTTATTCCATAACTCTGAGGCAGCTTGCTGGAAAGATCTTGCACCGTAGGATACTGTGCTGACAGTACGAGAAACCAACTCAGATTTTGACTGTGATCGTAGGTTTCTTGTTGGACAGTATTTAGTGACCAATTCTTGCAAATAATCAGGACCCAATTCATGCAAGCATAAAAACACCAATGTCAAGATCTTAAATTCAATACGCTGTCTTATTGGAAGCCACTGTAGTTTTTTCTAAGATTGGGGTAATGTAATCATGAAGTCGGGTGCAAGTTACCTACCTTGCCGCAGAGTTTTGGATTCTTTGTAATTTCTGAATTTGATTTTCAGGAAGACCATACAAAATACCATTACAGAAGTCAAGCCGAGATATTACATGAGCATGGACAAGTCTCTCTGTTGACTTCTTTGAAAGAAAGGGACGTATCGTCCCAATCTTGTGCAAAGCAAATGATGCTGTCTTGCAAATATGTTTTACATGACCTGACAATGTTAAATGCTCATCAAACCTAACACCAAGATTACGAGCAGAATCAACAGTATTTATAACAGTGTTGCCAAATATTGTGAACCATATGGCCTTGCTATCCTAAAAAAAATCAATTTCTCTTTTGAATTTCTTTATAACATTGGTGAATGTGTCCTATCTTGCAATTGAATACTACCCCTTCGAAACAAAAGTACATATATTTCAATAACATAGCTCTGTCTCTTGAGCAGGCAACATGACTGTTACAACCTTTAGTGCCCTAATAATTATGATAATGTTGATAATGATGAATACTGAATGATGATGTTCCGCTTCTCAAAATAGTTGTTTAATTGGCCAAAAAAAAAATGATTGCCTATATCAAATGTTATGATACATACGAACCTTAATATTTCCATATCATATTTCTCTTGTAATTGTGTTTTTATCATTGAATTAATACTTTCTTTGAACAAGGGATATGATATATCATTTGTCGCTGTAATGAAAAGCGTTTTTTCTACTCAGGCGAAGTGCACAAAATACTGATAACAAGATGGATAATGGCATTGACCAAATTTGAGATATCCGTTTCAAGTCTGAACAATGTTGGCATTCATGGTTGACACATTGGAAACCTACCAACCCTGCGATGAGTCCTGAGAAGAGTAGGCCTACACCATATTGCAAAAACAGTCAACTTTGCAAGGTATTACTTTTAATCGTGACTGGTATTGTAATTTACTGAAAATTACCTGACTGCATAATCATATCAAATTGAGTGTCATTGCCAAATATTTCAGTGTTTCCAAACATGATGATGCAACCAAATACACACATTTCGTTCACAGAAATGGACTCCATTACCGACCAAGCGAGACTCAAATTAGATATCGAGCACATCCTGTGGCACTTGGATGATCTGCAATTAATACAGAGGTTCATGAAGGAACTTCACGTACCAACCCAGGCCCTGAAGGATGGTGAATCTGGACAAAAGCCTACGACGTCCGTCATTGCTGCGTTGCTGAAAGATTTTGAAGAGTGGATGGGTGAACGTTCTTACCTCCATTCTCTCATTAACCTTTCACTGACCTTGGAGAAAATTGGATGCAGATCAATTGCAAGGGCGATAGCACCAAGTAAGACTTTTCTTTATGAGCTATAGTTTATGATTCATTTGAACATGCCATGAAGATCATACACCTTGTGCTGATATATGACATTTACATTAGTCGTTAATGATTGCATTTGGGCAGAATATAGTCCTAATACATTTCAGTTGTTACTGTGTGTGCGACAAGCATTGGACAATCTTTGTGGTTAGTATGATCAATGCATTGAAATACATTTATAGGATGTGCATGCATATTGGGAATAAGACGGCTTCATGTGACACGGCCACGTTTAAGCACAATTCATAAAGCACCATTTTTAAGAGCAACAGTTTGTATCCCGCTGAAAGGATTAAATGATAGCAGCTCCGTAAAGATATTCTCCCTGCCAGCACGGCATAACATCATGCAAAACTTATTTACACTTCTGTTGGTAGTACGCAAGCCAATCCTATTCATATTTACATTTGGTGAATGCAGCTGTATAACTATCTCTTATCATAAAAAAAAATACGTGGTCGTGATGTCGATTTCACACCAAACACACAAATTGAACCTGGAAGTGCTGCTTTATTAGTGATATTGTATGCTTAAAAATCCCTGCGGCAAAAGCAATCATGCACGTTAATTTGTTATGCAATTCACTTTCACATCATACATCAGTTCCCGATGATCAAAAGACACTGATAACAGAGGAAGACGTCAAGGATTTCGTCCGCAAGCTGACAGGCAGACACTGCAGGAGACTCGTAAAAGAAATCGCCAGAGTCAGTGGGCATGTCCTTGATCTTCAAATTGGTCAGATCGTTGAGGAGAACCAACAGATTTTTTTCAACACATCGCAGATGCTACTTGATTGGCTGAGTGTCCAAAACTGCAGCAATTATGAGAAGAGACAACGTATTATACTAACAGGGAAGGTAGTGGGTCGTCACGACCTGAGAGGTAAGTTAAAATAAGGGTATGGTGTATAATCTATTGGGCATGTTGGGCGAAGCGTTTACATGCTTCCACAGTGAACACATTTTACTCGTAGGGGTGAAAATAATCAAATTAAACTAATTAAACTAATTACATTGTTTGAATGATTAATATATTAACATATAGTTAACTTTAATCAAGTTATATTGGTACCAAAATTTAAAGTACACCTCATGACAGCAACATACTCAACTACCGTAGAGGACGATTTGATATAGTTATATGAAAATTTAACAAAAATCCCAATGTAAAAATTAATGAGTTCAATGGGGCAATTCATTAATGAAAAGAACTTTTTTCAATTCCTCCCCCCACCCAAAATCAGAGAAAGTTATCCATGCTGGTCCTGAATAATGGATCATATAGGGACAAAACAAATATAGATGTAGTACACGGCTTTGTCATTCTTTCCTTTCCTGTGTGCAACAGAACCGTATCATTACGGTCGAATCTGTGCCGATGACCTCGCAGAAATTGCAGCTTATCTCACACCGAGAAATACAGAACAACTGTGCTGTATCCTCCATACAGAGGGTATTGAAATCACCTCTGATTCCCTTCAACACTATGAGAAGAGGGCTGAGTTCGAACCCATGATTAACCTCCAACACATTGATTTGTTGAATGCATTGCATAAAGAAGAATTCGCTCGTAAGTATCTCCTCTTTGTGTCATCAAGTGTTGGGCTGTTACAATGCGTGCTCGCTTCCTCGGACGTCCTGTCACATTCACTGTGTTTACCTTGTTCTTCTTATTACCTTGTCGAAGGATAATCGAATTTATCACATATTACATTCATGCTGAACCTGATTTGTGTAAATCGAGCAACGAACAACACTTCTCTCAGTCCTCTAGAGTTTGCAAAGCTTTTCGACTACCGAGACACCTTTGAAACAGCGAGAACAGTTATTGAACAACTTGACCACGATGGGTATTTCCAGTAAGTCTACATTAATTGTATAGATATTAACAGAGTTGTCATTAAACGCCAATACTTACAAATCACATCGGATGTCTACTGTCTACTGTCTGCTGTCTACTTCTCAAAACCCACGAAATAAAACTAAAATTAACATTATAAGTCATTTTAAAGTAATGTTCTTTTATATCAAACGCATTTGATATTTAACACTTGATCTCTGCCGACGCTCTGAATTACTCCCTTAGAACTGATACCCAGCACTCGCCATGAGAATGAGTTTGTCTACAATGCGGAGCTCGTCGACCTTGCTTTCCATCTCTTCATGAAGGATTTTCTCCCATTTGCTGAAAAGCTTGGTATCACCGAGACTAAGCTGACTAAGTACATGCATCCGTTCCAGCCTGATCATCTCAAAAAGGGCACAGTCAAGCTGGTATTGCAGCTGTTCGAAGAAATGCGAGTTGAAAGCGAAGAACTGAAATGTGAGCATCATGAACTCATAAAAATCCTCAAACAAGGTGGCCATTGGGACATTGCATGTATGTGTGCTCTAGGTAACGTATTTGTTTCTGTCATTCCATCTGGGACGTGAAGAAGAATTTTATTCTAGATTTGTTTACTGCATGTGTTTCCTGTACTTGTAATATAAAATTAATCAAGCCCTTTGCTGTATGTATCATACGTGGCATAGTGGCCTAACAGAGACAAAGTCAAGATCAAGCTAATAGTTACAAAATGCCTATATGTTCACTATCACAGCGATGTTTGGGTTCTTTTAAACATTGAAAATGATCTATATAATTGCATGTCGACACTCTTCAGACATGTAGATGTTGGTTTGATGCTGGTTTCGTGACGAGGATACACAAATGTTCAATGCAATTTGGGGCATGCGATCTATAACAACATTTATATTATTTTACTGTAGACTATGACTGCACCTTTGGTGAGCTAGAAGCCATCGCAGCGGCAATCATTGACTCCTCAGAGAAAAGCGCTGATTCAACAAGTTCCAAGGACAGCGATCAGGATAAATCTTCCACGTTGTCAGGCTCCCACGAAACGAAGTCAACTCATCGCGAGGAAAGAGACGCTGGTGAAGAGAGTGGCACCCCCAGGCTGGAGCCAAAGGTCATTAAAAATGACGTCAGTTTGGATGAGAACAAGAATGACGAGCACAAGTCAGAGGGAGCAGAGTCTGCAACGCGAAAAGACAGAAACGGTAAACAAACACACGATCCCCATCATGAAGCCACTTCTTACGAAGAAGTCAATGAATGTCAGATCACAATTACCGCTTGTGCATCCCAAGATGATGAAAAAGAATCTTCTGAAGATCAGCCTACGACACATGAACATGACATGGGCAAGCCCTCTGTCAGTGCGATTGAGGTCACAGATGCTGACACCAACATGCCTGAAGGTACTCACTTTGTATTCGAGAAGAAGTTAGGCAAGATGCTTCAACTCACCGATGATGAAATAAAGGAATGCTTGGAAGGCGGAGAAGCTCCTGACGTAGTTGCTATGCTCTTCAAGTGGAAGAGAAGAATCCGCCCGGCTCCGTTCCACTGCCGTTCTGCTCTTGCAGATCTTCTTCAAGACCTTCAACCTAAAGTGGCGGCCAAGATCATTGCAGGTTTGTTGTAATATACTGCCTTGTATTGTGGCTGTTACGTGTATTTGAATGATTCATAAACCAAATAAACATATTAGTATCACGTGGACAACTGCACAGAAATATTTTCCTCTATATGCATGGAACTGAAGAACAATGACAATCCCGTAGAGTATACTAGTGCTGACCAATGGAGTTCCCATCAAAGTTAATGGCCACGCATCAGGGTTAGCCTCTCTTTTCCATCAACAAAATTTGCATATTGCTCCATCTGGTTAGCCCTTTATTCAATTTCGCATCGTTGTAACATTATCTTTTAATCTACTTTACGATTGCAATCGCACCGAGGATTAATAATCATTGTATTCATATAGTTTATGTAGATGTATACCTGCTCTCCATTTCATGTATCTCATTCAATGTTTGTTCATTGGCAGGTGACTTTTGTTCAAAGCACATTGGATCCAGACTGGTCATTGACATGGTTGCCAAGATGAATGTAGGCGAACAGCAGGATCTCTGCAGATTACTCAAGTTGGACGGGAGGAGAACAGACTGGAAGGACTCAGATGACGACCTGATCAAACAGATTCAAGATTGGATGAGGAAATGGGTAGTTAAACTGAAGCCTACATACTGGAATAAGTTCAAAGATGCCGTTCTACTCCATGAAACTTCAAGGAGGCATAGGGATTTTAATAACAAGTTGGTAGAACATGGATTCTTGGAGCTGGCACACGAAATCATGGTATTTGAAAGGCAGTTGCTGTCTTAATGAAAACCACATTTACATGCTTACGTCTATGTTAAGCTATATGAGGGAGAAAATTAGTTCAGGAGGAGAGAGGAGCAACAGAAATACTTCTTTAAGTCTTACAGCGAGAGAGGGTATTATGTTAGTTACATGCAAATTTAGAAGGGACAAAAACGAGGGTAAAGAGACCTGATAAAAATGAAATTCCCCAATAGCTGGTTACCACATCAATTTCTCCGACAGAAAATAAAGATCCCCAACCACTTTTCCAAAAGTGCACTTTACTCCAACTACTTTTATCAATACTTAAGGTACTGAAGGCGGCAGAGCAATATTTTGTAAGATTAGTTGTCTTTTTAGAATGCTTGTAGTTGATAAAAATATGCTTATATGAGTAGTTGCAAACTCTGGATGCCACAGTAGCCCTAAAGGTCAAAATTAACACATTTGGTACACATTTCACTCCACACTGCCAACCGGACTAGTTCATGTATTTAAGAATACGGGAAATAATCTATGTACATTTCACAAGTGTCGTGTACATTTCACTCCACAGCACACTTCCAACCACACTAGTCTTTGTCATGTATTCGATAATTATATGTGTACATTTCACACGTGTGACGTACATTGGAAATATCTCCGTGTTCGTATGCAGGATGCACAGCACGCCATCAAGTGATATCGTCATATACAATTTCAAGGACAACGAAATATATTTGAAATAATAACTTTATTGATTGTTTGGTCTTACTTATTCTCTCACTACATATGTCTTTTTTCTGCATTTCATGTGTGCATGCAATGTATTTTTTTCAGCATGGGGAAGTTTACATTTAATATACTTTTGTTATTTCCTATCAACTCGTGCATTTCGGTTACATTTAAATCTAAGGAGATTGATAGTAATCTATTTTTGGTAAGGATATGCGATAAGGAAACCAGATCGACATTAGCATTGGCTAATATTTCATATTATATAAGGAACTAACACTAGTAAAAAAACACAAGTATCATCCACTAACTAATGGCAACATTCGTACGTCCATCACTTTGACGTGTATTAGCGTTATTCATTATCGAAATTGCTCAACACTTTTCTGCAATATTCTAGGATGAGAAATGTAAAAACGGCAATTTGATAAAATTAATATTATCGACAGCTTAATCATATAACATTTTGTTTATATTTGTATAACTTTTTAGAGGACGACGTTAACAGCTACTAGTTAATACTTAATCTTTACAACTACGTGGCAGAAGAATACGATATATCCTTCCAGCTTTGTAAATCACACACTATACGTTTCATGTACTTGGTCTTTTTTTTTTGGTTCTACGCTTAAGGTTTATACTATCTATGTCGTTCTTATTAGTACCTATCGTCATTCATTAATCGCCAACGCAGCTTTTTGTTTATGTCTTGTATGTACATCCTCATATATCTATACAGATACAGATATTACAGATGCTTTACTGCGTTTTACGCAATAACCAATTATATGATGTCACATTTTTGGCCTCCACCGATAGGCTCGTGATATTTTATCGTGATTGTAAAATCCTATTTGTGCTATACTCTAAATTAATTGATCGTGAACTATTCTTTTGAGTTTGGATTGTTTAGGGATGATATATAAACTTAAATATTTATTAAGAAATGCAAAACGAATGATATGATCAAAGGAAATGCGTTACGTAAATTTGATCACGTACATTTCTTCTCCTGGGCATGTATACAGTACTTTAATTCTTATCCTTCGTCCGAAGTACATACAATTTCAATTGCATCTATGTATTAACATATATACGTGCGTGTTTATGTATGTTTTAGTTTATTCATAATATTCGACAAATACATATGTATGTGGATATAAGCACTCATCTCAGTCAAGGCTTTAATTTGTAAAAAATATTTTATCAAGTGTGTCGAGAGCTTGCTATTATTATGTGTACCGTACTGCTCATCGTGCTTTTAATTTTGATACTGATATGAAGCCCCTCAAAACTAGGCGACCACTGAAACAAAATACCTTTAAGTATTTTAGTTTCCAATCACCAAGGTTAGTGATATATATATATAGTACGTAGGATATGCATGGAGCTAAATAATTGTGCAATGATCGGCTTCCGGTTGTTATGGTAACCTACGAGTAGTACAGGGCATGTAGTAATCTTTCGTTCAGATTGCTTAGATAGCCCGAGATTACTATTTTGGGAAGATATACATGGTGTCTTTATTTATTTTGTTCAAGGTGTTGCCAATCTGTTTTGTACTGTTTAGTGTGCTGCGGATCAGAAATCGTAAGGACCTCACCCATGCTATGTATCAAATCCCACTTACTTTTGATTATATAGCGCTTTTTTATATTGTAAGTAATGGTTAACATGGCTGTGTCCTTTTTTGACATTAGAATAATGATGGCGTCATATCACCACACGAGTTAACAAAGTATCTACAAGGAGTTAAATTGACAATTGATTATGTATCTGATCCCATTTGTCAATAGGTATTATCTGCAGATCCATATAGATGTAAGTGCAATGCACGTCGTTTTATATATCAAATATTAACGAGTAGGGAATATAATGGCACATTCTAACCACAAAAGAAAAATAAGTCCCCCACCCCTAAGAAAAATAGCATAACGTTTTATCGGAGAGGTTTTTGGCAAAATAATTTGGCAGGATTGTTTCCTAACTTATTGAAGGGTAATTGTTCATGCTGTTTTAACAATACATTTTGGCATTTCTTAAAGTGTTTCCACTCAACCATCAAACGAGAATGACTTCTTTAGGTTTACATTACAGGTCATGTTACATCTTTGTCAAAATATCCAGAGTTCTATTTTCTTACCAAAATAAAGGGGTTTAATAGTTTCAAACTCAAGAAGGATGAATATTTGTTAACCGGTGCTCACTCAACCAGAACAATGGGTTAAGTGTCGGGATAGGTGTATCGAGAGATGGATAATAAACATTGAAAGGACATAACTTATGCACCAGAAATTTAATTCATCAAAAATTGATGACAGAATCCCAAAATAACCCTTGTGACTTTTGAAAAGTGAAAGCTTTGCCTTTAAAATTTTGCCCACTCATACATGACTAATTGGATGTAAAACTAATTGGATTAATGTGATTTTTACATTTCCGTTAGTCAATAAGTTCGGGAAAAATCCTTTTAAATTATTTTGCCCAAAATCTCTTCGATAAAAAAGTTATACTATTTTGCCTGGGGGGGGGGGGGGTTACTTTTTGTTGTGTTTATCAACATCTTCACTTGTGATTGTATTGTCGTTCAGAGCCGTGCGCTTATGGACTATATAACGCCCGTATAAATATAACTCATTTCAATACGATATCATGACCTGTACCAGTCAATATCTCGTTAACGTTTTAATGGTGACATGTGTTATTTCTGGAGCATACAATACCTCCCTTGGTTTTAAAGCCGTTCATTATTAAAGAACGTGTAAATAAGTGCATATAATCGGCTTCTATGAAATACACGCAGGAGAAAATATTTAAGTTAGTAATCTACTGGTAGCTCATTTAATTGCTGCACGAATATTTATGTTTATCTTACATCTGAGTCATTGAGTCGTATGAATTGTAACTGTATACAAGCTCAAACCGCACTGCTATATCAATCGTCTATATTGTCGCATAATCACGTTCGATCAAGCTAAACAAATGCTTATACACATACGTGACAAAATCGTCTACCTTTATAATCATGATACCGTGATTCTATGTATAAGATGTTCCATTTAAATACATTTCTTTTCCATTGTAACAGCCATTGTAATGATCATTTTGCATTAAAGTGTAATTGAACTAAGCAAAGCCAACGTTTTCTGTTTTTCTTGATATGTACTGTCATTTATGTGTAATATGTTTTGGGGGTACTTTACAAATACTTAGTACGTGTTTTAATATGCTAGGTCCTTATGTTGTATGGAATATGTATTCCTAAATGATAGATTAATCGAGTAAAGGTGAAAAACCTCCAGGGACCAAACATACAAATAGTAGTAGATTGTTGGCTCATCTAAACTGAAACCCAAGTAATATAAAGACTGGAAAACAACAAATACATATTCATATGATAAGTTATGAATGAGAATACAATGTGTATGTTTAAAAAAAAAGATATATAACGATGAGGAGAATAAATATCGTTGGTACATTACACTCATCGAAATCTTTAAAGAAGAAAAAATAGAGCATTTGATATGCAGAAAGCCTTTAAAAAGAAGAAAATGAAGAGAAAGAGAAAATAATAGGCAGCAAGCATATAAAAAGGAAAAAGGAGGATTGAGGAATATTGCATAGTGAAGAGGGAGAGAGAAGAGAGGGGAAAAGAGAGATCGAGAAAATATTTTAGAAGAGAGATAGAGAGGAAAAGTAAGCCTTTTCTTTCTCCTTCCACTTTTTTTGTTAACGATTATTTTTCTCCCCCCCCCGTGTTATAGAACGCGATGCCTACTTAGTCCAGGCATTTTGTGAAAAAAAAAGGGGTCAACCTCCCACTAATTGCAACAGAAAGTCTGTCAAGTGTTTTGTACTCAGAAAAATGTCCTCTATAACATATCAAAACTCTTAAGGAATCCTGGTGGTGGAAAGTTCCGTGGCGGCCATTTTTCAAAATGGCCGCCATAAATCTGATATTTCCCTATGACTCTGTTTTTAAATAGCGTAGAACTTTGATTTTAAGTGCTGAACATACACTTTCAGGGACAAGGAATCAAATGCAATACATCTCGGTATGCTGAACTTGGCACAAAATGCCGAAATGGCAGCCATTTTTCAAAATGGCCGCCATAAACAGATATTTTCCTATATCTCCGCTTCTAAGTGGAATGGAGATTTGATGTGAAGTGCTAAATATACTATTGCAGTGACAAGGAATAAAATGAATCACATTTCAGTATTCTAAACGTGACCACAAAGCCAAAATGGCAGCCATTTTCCAAAATGGCCGCCATAAACAGATATTTTCCTATAACTCCGCTTCTAACTGGCATGGAGATTTGATGTAAAGTGCTGAACATACTTTTTCAGTGACAAGGAATCAAATGAAACACATTTCGGTATGCTAAAACTGGCTACAAAGCCAAAATTAAACTTACATTTTCCTAAATCTCCGCTTACAAATAACACAGAGAGACGTACATTTTATGGGGCCAGGAATCCAATAAAATCTAATAAGCTAAACCTGACTTATTGAAATACATTTCAATAAGCCAAACCTGGCTAATCCAATTATTGGATTTATTGAAATGTGTGTCATTGGATTCCTGGCCCCAGAAAATGTATGTTTAGCATGAGAAATTGAGTCACTTGGTCATTACACAGCGGAATTATATTAAAGAAATATCAGGTTTATTTGGCGGTTATTTGGGCTAATGGCTGCCATTTAAGCTTTTTAGTCAGGTTTAGCTTATTGAAATGTGTTTCATTGGTTTCGTGGTCCCAGAAAATGTATATTCAGCACTAAAAATCACATCCCTGAGTAATCAAGAAGCGATGATATTGAGAAATATCAGGTTTATATGGTGGCCATTTTGGGAAATGAATGCTGTTTCAGCTTTTTGGCCAGGTATAGCTTATCAGAATGTGCTTCATTGGATCCCTGGCCCCTAAAAATGTATATCTAGCACTGAAAAACAAAAGCCCATTTAGACATTTAGTCATTTAGAATCAGAGATATGGTGAAATATCTGGTTTTTGGCGGCCATTTTGGAAAATGGCTACCAATTAGGCTTTTTATTCAGGTTTACCTCCATGAAATGTGTTTCATGGCCCCAGAAAATGTTATTTAGCACTGAAAATCAAAGCCCTAAGTAATTCAGAAGCAGTGATATTGGGAAATATCAGGGTTGTATGATGGCTTTTTTGGAAAATGGATGCCATTTAAGCTTTTTGGCCAGGTATAGCTTATCAAAATGATTTCATTGGATTCCTGGCCACAGCAGATGTATACTTAGCCATAATGAAATATCAAAGCCCTAAGTCATTTAGAAATGGAGATATTGGGAAACATCAGGTTTATATGGTGGCCATTTTGGAAAATGGCTGTTGTTTCAGCTTTTTGGCCAGGTTTAGCTTAATGAAATGTGTTTCAGTGGATTCCTGGCCTCCCCCCCCCCCCCCCAAAAAAAAATGTATACTTAGCACTGAAAATCAAAGCTCTATGTCTATGCAAGATATTTCAGAATCTTCCATCAGATATTTGGGGAACATTTGGCGCAAGCCTTAAAAAAGTTGAAGGAGGTCGGGTTATAAATTGTCTAATAATGAATTGATTTGTCGTTGATTGACCGGCATTGTAGTTATGATTTTGATTTATTCCATCGAATCAAAGTGCTAACAACAGGTCTCTGTCAGACCCACATACAATCGGGCAAACCTAGAATCTTCTAGACTGCAACTACTCTGGTTTGCAGACCCCAATAATACTACATTATTACTACCTTTGAATGGGTGCATACCTGTTACCTGTAACAGGGCTACTTGTAACATTCAGCTTTAGGCCAGTCTACTATGTTTACTACTACGGCACCAAACCACTTCTACAATTACCAACAATATAGCGTACTTATGTAGCAATCTGGCAGGAAATCTCACTTGTGTCACAAGCACGATGACATCTGGATTTGGCTGCTTTTTGGGCTTATTAGTCAGATTTAGCTTATTAGAATGTATATCATTGGATTAGTCAGGTTTAGCTTATTGAAATGTATTTCAATGGATCCCTCACCCCATAAAATATATGTCTTGCACTTCACATAAAATCTCTATGCCACCTACAAAAAAATGGCTGCCATTTTGGCGTTGTGGCCAGTTTATACCCAAATGTGTTTCATCTGATTCTTTGTCACTGAAAAAGTATTTTTAGCACTTAATATCAAATCTCCATGCCACTTGGAAGCGGAGATATCGAATAATATCTGTTTATGGCGGCCATTTTGGAAAATGGCCGGTATTTCGGCATTTTGTGCCAGGTACAGCATACTGAAATGTATTTTATTTGATTCATTGTCACTGAAAAAGTATGTTTAGGACTTCACATCAAATCTCCATGCCACTTAGAAGCGGAGATATCGGAAAATGTCTGTTTATGGCGGCCATTTTGGAAAATGGCCGCCATTTCGTCATTTTCTGCCACGTTCAGCATACTGAAATATATTTTATTTGATTCCTTGTCACTGAAAAAGTATGTTTAGCACTTCACATCAAATCTCCATGCCACTTAGAAGCGGAGATATCGGAAAATATCTGTTTATGGCGGCCATTTTCCAAAATGGCCGCCATTTCGGCATTTTGTGCCAGTTTCTGCATACTGAAATGTATCTTATTTGATTCCTTGTCCCTGAAAATGTATGTTTAGCACTTAAAATCAAAGATCTATTTTATTTAGAAACAGAGATATAGGGAAATGTCAGATTTATGGCGGCCATTTTTCAAAATGGCCGCCATGGAACTTTCCACCATCAGGATTCCTTAAGAGTTTTGATATGTTATAGAGGACATTTTTCTGGGTATAAAACAGTTGACAGACTTTCTGTTGCAATTAGTGGGAGGTCATATCAAATTATGCCTGGACTAACTCCCCCATCTCACGTCTTTACCATGTTTACCTCTACCAATCCTCCCAAGAACCATTTTTTCTGTAAAACAGTTTCACATGCAGTTACTGGATATTGTTAAGATAAGAACTTCCGCCTGCTCTTCACTCCCACTAACTGCGCGGACAGGTTAATAGAATAATATATTAATGCATTTAAGCATACTAGTAATAATAATCTGCAGATATGACAAGCTTTATAAATAAAACGTTCTTCCATAATTACGGTCCGTATCCAATACTGTCTTAATTTCAGGAGTACCAATCAATAAGAACTAAGGACTTTTTTTATTCATCACGACACAGCCATAATATTCATACTAATGTGACAAAAAAATATTTAGGACATTACTGACATGCCTCTATTCACGCAGTGCAGTTGGTTATCAACATAGAAACAAGGCAGGACTCAGCGTGAAATGGTTTTGTTTAGAAACAAATAACAACACGTCTAGGTATTGCATATACGCTTGAAAGATTAAGTATTTATATACAAATTGTCACTTAATACAAGTATTATAACCCGCTTATACATTTCAAATATTTAGTTAGTACATTAAATGAGCATGCGCTTCGAAAAGAACGTTCAACAGAAGAAAATAATAAAATCTATCAATTTACCGTTGTAGTTCCAAGTACGTCAATGTCAGGTCGTCTTTTAGTATCCGCAGACCCTTTAACCGACTTTGTCTACACATCACGGTATATCGCATAAGCTGAGAAATATTACGATAAGACCTTGCACTTTCTATATATACTCGAACAGTTAGGGCAATGAAAGACTGTTTACTCTATAATAAGAACTCCCGTATTGCCAGGCATTAAATATACCAATAACCAATTGCAGGTCTCTCCATGTCAGCAGTAATGAGAGGGTTAACACGGTCAAAGTGAATATACACACATGTTTGAGGAGTTATCTTTACTTCAATACCCTCGTTACCCATATAGATATTTACACAATATACATCGTGTTATGAGTTCATACGTTTTTTCGAAGGTAACCATATTCATCCAATCTGCATTGATTCACTAATGGCAGTGCGCCATCTAAGTACTTTCAGTTTATTTCTTTTATGAAACAGTGAACGTGGTACAATGTATAACATTACCGCGGTGGTGCGTTCTACTGGGATGGCATTCGGAACTTGGTGACTGGTCAGTACTAGGTCAATTTATATATATAAATGTATAATCATTACCCCATTCATTTACATAATCACAATATTTTTACAAGTGGGTTTGAGCCTTGCGTTTCTTGACTACTAGATATGTATTGCAATACACGGCAGGGCATGCATATCAAACTTGAATGAACACTGGTGTATTCTATGTTGCATTGGGCACTGAAGTATGCATGCAAATATCCAGTATACAGACAGAATTAGGCCATAGTGTATTCCTATATGATAATGTAAACAGACTGAAGGGGAGACAGACGGGCTTTGAATAGTTTTTTTAGGGACTGACCTTTTCTGTTTTCATTGTATATATTCCATTGAAATCGTGAAAGGGGTTTACCTCACACAAACCTATCTATCTCTCTGTCCTACACTGACAAAAGCAACCATGCGACAAATCTTCAAATTCGCGTTGTTGATGTTTGTAGATTTTAACCAGCATTCCATAGGTACATGCACATAGTGGTAAAAGAATATTAATCTCGGGAGTTATTCAACGCTTATTTCTTGGTCTGGCAAATAACATTTTTTTGCCGTCTTTGATGATAGGGTGTAAAAGAGTTGAATTCGTCTTTTAATGCTTTTAAATACTTTTTGGTGTAATGTAAAACATGATAAATCTATATTTTGTCGTAATGGAAAAAAACCCCTTGTAACCATCATTCCGTTTGCTGTGACCACAACACTCCGGCATTATGTCAAAGAAAGTGGGTGTGTACATACATTAAGAGTAGATTTCTTTTCGTGTGGCAGCTTTGTCGAGATTTTGATAAATGTCCAATCGTAAAAACGAGTCTAGTCCGACAGAATGTTGATTAAGCTTTCATATGACGGTTGACGTGGCTCAAAGGGCATACATTCAATTAAGTGAATTATAATCTTTACAACTGATCTTCAACTCCTGTAATACTATTCGGGATCTATGTGTTTTACCGTGAAAACTACACACATGATGCGTAAAGACTTACTGTCTTACGTGTAGGATACTTACTGGTACGGTCTAAAGGATGATATCCTATAGGATATTAAACTCACCATTCTGTTCATCAAGACTTACGTATTGAAACAATGTGTTGCACAGATATCCCTAGATAATGTATGAATGCACATGTATCAATGGAGAATATATAAGGCAGAATGTTCACGGTGTGCCAGGGAGACATATTCGCATATTGAAAATGTGTTCAGCTGCATGGATATTTGCTTCTATCATGCCAAGGAACTGTTAACTGATATACCTTATGCATGTATATGTGATTTTGCTTTGATATGAATTAATCATCTGATTGTGATCTTGATTTTGTTAAACACTAAATTTGCACCCGATATCGATGATTACCCTACAGTTCAAAATTGTTGATATGAAGCTCAATTCTATTTGAGGCCTAGCGACGTACTTATCACCTTTACAAATGAAAAAATATACGTTGTTAAAACCAACTATGAATTGGCAAGTTTTCAAAGCAAACTTCAGGCAACGTACCTTGCGGGCTTCCGTGCATAACTGTTTGTTATCAGATATGGAAACACATGATGAGGAACTACATATTATGAAAAGCAGTTTTCACAACATTACACTGTAAATTTGCGATTGATATTGTTTTTTAAGGATCGTTATGGGTTGCAAACAAGAGATATGAATGAATATTTTTTTAAGTATATACCCTACACAGTGAATTTATTATCGTATTTTCATTATATTTTTGTTAAAGTTTATTGCTCAAAACAATTCTTGTCGCGGACCTTTGTTTTAAGCCCTTAATTTCTAATTACTAATTCACAATTTTGAAAAATCAAATTTTTGTTACGTTTATATTATGTGTATGATTATGCGACGAAATGTTGTTTTCAAACTAACAACCAATCCGTTTTAATTCTCTTTATCATTACAATCATTTTTCTAATGTGAAATCTGTCAACGTTTTGCGGTTTTGAGTTACGTACAAACAATAACGCAAATATAGAATAGTATACTTTAGACTACAAAATGACAATTTGATGTTAATTTCCAAACTTCCAACAGTAAACATTTATCAAAATGTATATATCAGGAACCATCAAACTAGTAAATCAAGCATTATGCATAGATATGTAAAAGATACAAAAATATGTATGAGTAATATTCACTGTAAAGTCAATGTCCTGTAATATCCACTGAGCATTCAATCGCCCTGCCATATATATAAACAATATACAAACAGTGAAATAACATAAATGAAAGTAATATATTACATTTACGTACCGACTTGTTTATTAAACAATTCGGTCAACCCTTAATTTCTAATTATTAATTCACAAATCAATTTTGAATACTACGTTACGTTTATATTATAAGTATGATTATGCGACGAGATGTTGTTTTCAAACTAACAACCAATCCTTTTTAATTATTTTTTATCATTGCAATCATTTTTCTACTGTTTATTATTCGTTTTAATTGTGTCAAATCTGTCAAGGTTTTGCGGTTTTGAGTTACGCACAAACAATAACGCAAATATAGAATAGTATATTTTAGACTACAAAATGACAATTTGATGTTAATTTCCAAACTTCCAACAGTAAACATTCATCAAAATGTATATATCATGAACCATCAAACTAGTAAATCAAGCATTGTGCATAGATATGTAAAAA
Source organism: Arbacia lixula (assembly GCA_963669155.1). Classification (NCBI taxonomy): domain Eukaryota; kingdom Metazoa; phylum Echinodermata; class Echinoidea; order Arbacioida; family Arbaciidae; genus Arbacia; species Arbacia lixula. The sequence continues at coordinate 6,217,155 of OZ022587.1, read as the reverse complement.
ATACAAAAATATGTATGAGTAATATTCTCTGTAAATTCAATGTCCTGTAATATCCAATGTGCATTCAATCGTCATGCCACATATATAGACAATATTCAAACATTTACGTACATTTACGTACCGACTTGTTTATATATTAAACAAGTCGGTACGTAAATGTAATTGAATTATATGAATGTATAATGAATGTATAAACGCGTAATAATAAACACATGCAGACGCAAAAATATATATACTTTATGAATGGAGGAACAAATACTTAGATGGCCATTATAGCTTAAAGCCTATTCGAAATTCCCGCGGCATACTTATGATAAAACAAATGATCTGGTGATTTGCGAATGTATACAAGCTGACTAGTGAGAACATGATGAGGCAGATTGCCGCCACGTCAAACACGTGGCTCGTGACGTTGTTTATGTGCTCTGATGGTCAATTGCGTGAAGAGTGGCCGATATATTCCGTGATGAGTGGCAGATTAAACGCGTGGCCGATACGGATCAGTCACAAGTAGTCATTTGTCGTAAGCCGAACACCACTGCCGAGGCCGTCTCCCTGACTAAGGCGGAAGATGTAAGTCCCGGATACGATACAATTTCTTGTATCCGGGTAAAGGCGGATTCACACTGCATCCGACATCCGACATTCCGACATACGACACGACATACGACACGACATTTCAGTTCACACTGACAACGACTTTCCAAAATGTCGTGCAAAAAGTCGGATGACACGACATTTGCTGTCGGTCAATCAATCATCAAGTTCTTTATGCAATAACCAAGCATAAACACAAGAAAAATATTGATCTGAGAAGGACGAGAAGCAGGAGGAGGAGGGCGGTGAAGAAGGAGGAAGGAAAGAACTTACGGCGAAGGCGGGAGAAAAAGGAGAAGAAAATTTGAGCGGTAGAAGACGGGAGTAAGAAAGTTAAAAGGAAGAGATGAAAAAGGTAGAAGGGAATATAAAGCGAGGGGGAGAGGGAAGGAAACGGGAGAAAGGGAACAAGGGAGGGGAGGGGGAGAGGGTAGATTGATGGTGAGGAATAGAGGAGAAGAGGAGGAGCAGTACGGCAAGGAAGGAAGGAGGAAAGGGGGGGGGGGGGAGGGGGAGGGAAAAGAATCAAGTGAGGATGACTAGAAGAAAGAAGGGTGAATGAGGAGGAGAAACAAAAGACGAAAGACAACTAGATGATCATCGTCTTTCTCCTTCTCCAACATCTCCCTCCTCCTCCATGCATTCGCTTCCCTCTCTTTCTTCTCCTTCCATCTATTCTTACTTCTCCGGCTTGTTCATTCTCATACTCTTGCCTCAATACTAGATCAAGTTCAATACAGATACGTACTTATCCAAAATAGAGGAAAACCAGCATCAATACATGTATTTCGTGTTGGGAAGTTGGCATAATCACACTCACCCTAATCCTTCTTTACAACGGTGAGAAAGAACTTACGATATTACAGCAATCATAATAATAGTCCATTATAAGAGGGGTATGTTATGTCTTTATCTAGTTCATTCGCTATGCCTATGTTAAGGCATGTTTGGGATTTTTTTTATACCAGACATATGCAGTATAAATCATATCAGCAACATGACATTGTATACATGTAGGCCTACAATATACACTGATATAGTTTGCAGGTATCACGATGCCTCAAATAGAAATATAAAATTATTCAATGATTTGAGTGTCCTGTTCAAACTACTGTAAGTCTATCTGTTAGATTCTGCTTTGACAAATCTGCATCAACACAACAAAATTACCCCCTCCGTCCCCTCCTCTCTTTCATGAAAACTGCAACTCAGGCATATATACCCCCCTCGGCACCAAACTCCCCTAATCTAGGTCTACATCTGTACATATTTGTTTCAGCCTTAACCCCCCTTCTTAATTTTCCTTTCACAGATTCGATCATTTGGTTGAAATACACGGTGAGAACTTTCTTAGAGATCAAGAAAAGAAAGCTATATCGGAACATTATCATACGAAGCTACATCGGAAGGGGGGGCACCCCCCTCCCCCTCTTCTCAGACATCCTTCTCCCGCACCCTCGAAATGGCATCTTTCCCTCAAAAAAAGCTTTACATATGTTTACGCCAGTGTGAGTGATGCACGAAAAGTATCAAATAAAACATTATGAACAGTTGAACAGGCCTACTCTTGATATTGAATTTATTTAAATCTATGCAAAGAAATTTTGAATATTGGTACATTCTTTTTAGGAACATCCCTCATATCTACAGCTATTCTACATGTAATCATTTAACTGACGAACTAAATTATTCCACCAACAGTGACTCTGCAAGAAAAAATAGTTACACTTCTTATTTTTTTAGTCTTCAAACCAACGTTAAGAAGTTTTGAGGTTAAGAAAACTGTCACCATTCCCCGACAAACAAATATGAATCTACATTAATTAGCTCCTCATGTAAACTTAGTTGAGAGTCTTCTAAAGCCGAAAGAAAAGTTACTTAAACCCATGAATACAGGCCAATTCATCTCTATTTTTGTTAGTCAGATCTCACTAAAATTAAGGTTTGGTTATGTTGGTAGACTTCAGACGAGCAGATAACTTGCTGTGATTGAAGTAGACTCTACTTGGTGATATTGATAGATGGCTGACTAGTACGAATTGTAACTAAACAAGGAAATTTGAGTGTAGCAAATTATCTATTCTAGTTCTAGAGGCAGACTGCATACATTTATAGTACGAAACAACGTCAGATATATCTAACAGTCAATTCATTTCTTTACTAAAACTAGTATCTAATACGAGTATTCACTCCGTGGACCTAGATCTATTCGCATGAGCACGCCCGGCCGGTCGGCCGGCTGGCTAGATTTATCAAAGCAACAAGATAGATCTACTGGCTACCCATGATAGGTACGCCGGTCGAGTCCAGATCCCGGGTCCAGATCTAAACGAAAACGTGAGTAGTAGACTAGCTGCTAAAGAAACTTGTTTGGATCTGGGAAATCCACACTCTAATTAATAGACCTAGACCCTCTAGATATCTGTGTTGTTATGAGTTGGTGTATCTGTAGTTCCGGGACTGCTCCCGAGTAGCGGGAGCGTGAGCGGGCTGGTCGTAGTATAAAGTGTATCTGGATCAATGATACGTTTGTCGTTAGATCTCACTTCGATCTCATGACATTTTAAAGCCTTTAACAGCCATGTTCACCTCGAGGCTGTAGACCTGTAACTTAACTTTAGATCCAACGAATGAATTAGATCTAGATCTATCTATTAAACTCTGACATTCGAACGGAATAAATACAGAACACACTACAATTAACTGCAGTACCGACTACCGTTAAGACGTATAGTAGAGTACGCGTATTACGGATGTTTATGTTCTGTTGGTTATGCAACAGTTTTCTAGTAGAAGATCTAGACTAGAGGCTAATCCGAGTATAAACATAAACATGTTTACTCAATTGATAACGTTCAATACCAGTCTAAACCTCTAAAATTAGATATATTTATGTTGCATGTACATGTCCAGGCCTTTCAAAGTTAAAGTGCGATTTAGATCTCACAAGACTTTCAAGATTAGAATGATGACATTTATGCAGGTAGATAACAGTTGCATACACCATCAATCATCGTTGACTTTTTACATGTAGACCCGGCCTTGACCTTGGGTCTGTATAATTGTTAACGTTTACTTATGCGACTACGTAGACCTACTCGAACGTAAACATTACACTTGTCTCGAGTCGATTCTTTAAAACTAAATTACCACTGAATACCGAGATTAACTCGCTATTAGCTGACATTAATAGACATTGATTAACTTACCGCCAATAAGGAATCCCATTCTTGCTCACCTTTCTTTACAAACGATGGCAAAATTCTTCACCAAAACATGATAAAGATATGATGCGTAGGGAAACATTGTCTAACATACATTTTAGTACATGGGACTGAAGTTGGGCCGTCGCAGAGATTTTCCGCGAAGCAAAAGTCTTTTGACAAGCCAAACTTATGAAGTGACGTCATAGGAATCCGCCGTTGTGATTGGTCTCCGGCTAAATGTCGGATTGTCGTGCTTGAAAAATCGCTACATGATCCGATTTTTTAATACGACCAAATGTGTCGGACACGACATTTTTTGTCGTGTTGCCTCAGTGTGAATGGACACATTGGATTTGCACTGTTTCGATTTTTATTTTGTCGGATCAAATGTCGGAAAGTCGTATGTCGTGTCGTATGTCGGAATGTCGGATGCAGTGTGAATCCGCCTTAAGAGTGAGGAAGGTGCTGAGGAATCTCTCTGCCGGTATCGCTTCGAAATGCCAAATATTTAGTTAATGAAATTACCACAGACCTCAGTGTCGTTTGAACTCTTTTTGATATTCTAAGGCATTTCCAACACCCAGCAAAAAATAATTTCGACTCGTAGCCAGACGCCTCCTCTCCGTACCAACTCAAGATTGTATCTCCTCCAATTTTCCTCTTTTCACTATATACAAGGATTTCCAAAACCGCGCTGCGGGTCTCATGTCGTTTTCTTGCTAAATCTTTTGAAATCGCCTCCTGTCTACGGCGTCCCAATTTATTCATAACAATATTGAATATATGAATGAAAAGAGAATAAAAATGTCAGGCAGCCACATACTTATGTATTCTTTATCGACAGGATGGGCCTGGTTGCATGCGCTCAGTTGTCTTCTAAATGTTCTGGCCTTTTTATCACAAGTAGTGGTGCTAATGTCAGAACTACAATGCCGTCGACCGCGATGAGGAAAATAAATGTTGCGTCATACGACGAGAATTTGTCAGCTACCAAGCCTGTAGTGCAGGGAGAGAAAGTTGAAGATATGGACAAAACACACAAACAAGCACAATAGCAAAAAAAGATTCGTTGAGTACAGGCATATTCATGATAGAAGATGCAAAGGAAGATGACGAATATTGCAAACGAAAAAGGAATATAACAGTTACACCAAGCTAAATGGATGAATAAAGAATATGCAGAATTAATATGAGAAGGAGAGCGATAGAAACGACAGAAAAGAAAAGGATGAAATTAAAGAGAAATGAAATTTTCTCACCTGACGTTGGAGTCCCAACAAGAGACCCGACACCCATGCACATGAGCTGGATTGCTTCGGCAGTCGAGAAGCGGTCACGTGAAGCTCTCGCTCGAACAATCATGGAATGTATTCCCACTCTACTCCCAATGCAGAACGTGGATATGAATGGTATGGATAAAGCCACGTAGAGATTGTGGACGATTAATGTAATGAGAAGAGATAATATCTCAACTAGATTTAGCACGAGGGAGCACATGATTGGGGTGCAGAGCCGATGGGTAATGACCCCGGAGATAAGGCGGCCACTGATGTTGCCTGCCGCTGCGAAGCCGGTCATGATCACCACTTGGTGGATACTTAACCCCCTCGAGGTCCCGAAAGGCACTAGGAAGGCGTGCCAAGTGCTGTACACGACCATATTGAGCATGGTGGAAACGAACACGAAGTTTAAAACTGGATCTCTGTAAAAGTCTGACTCCTTGAACGCTAACATAATCTTTTCGACACGGGAATGTTCATCATGACTGGAATGTGTACGTTTTATCACGTGATGATCTGTACTAGAAGTAATGGTTGTCGACAATGATGGTAATGATGACGACGATGGACTTGAATCGTCTGGATTTTCCTGAAGTAAAAGAGCCATTTCCTCGTTCGTGGCATTGCACTGTGTTCTCTCCGGAGTCCGCATGGCGATCGCAAACGGAATCGTATTCGCTATAAAGCCACCAACTACGAGCATTGCGCCTCGCCAGTCATACGCCGTCACTAGTAGGTCGGCCATGACGGGGAGAAGGACCATCCCGACTCCATAACCGGACTTTGCAATGCACAAGAGCAGGTTAAAGTTGTCCCCAGCCAGTTCGGAAAGCACTACCGAGCCAAACAGCTGGATGAAGGAGTGACCAAAACCTATAAAACGCCGAACAGAGTGTCAAACAAGCCAAACATTACCATCAGGGTCATGTTGCATATACATGTACCATAGTTGAAATTTCAAATACTTGATTTAAATTCGAAATTCGAGAAACGACGTAATTTGTATGCCAACAAGTACAATTTTCATTGGTCATATTTGCTGCTATGTTTAATTACCCTGTTTATTCATTATAAAATAATATCATCCGTGACGTCACATTGTGATGAAATATGTATATCTTACTGAATGGCACACGAAAGGTCAAGCGCTTGGAGTTTGAGAGTGTACTTACCCGACAATCCGAGACACGCGACGATGTGCCACGGTCTGGTAGAAAAGGCACAGAGAATGACTCCTAGTGAAGCCAGGATTGGACCGCATACACGAAACGCCCGCGGACTAGGGCACCGTCGATGACACTCAGATAGTATTGGTGCTGTAGAAGAAGAGAAGATAAGAAAAATCAAAACAGGTTTGATCCTGTATCATGGTGGTAATAACAATTGTGGGTGTTTAATTCCCAACGGTCCTGACGTCCTGGAAATGAAAATCCGTTAAACAGACATTTATATACATTTCACATCAAGCTGATAGAAAAGTCTGTTCGATATAGTAATACATTGATAATATATAGAATTTATATAGCGCACTTTCCATCTTAATTAGATGCTGAAACTGCTTCAGGGGAAATAAAGGAGAAAAAAATATAGGTATGAGCTTTACAAGTTGAAACATGAATGTTTGTATGTCAAAGAGCACCATTATACAGTCTTTAGGTTGCCTTTAAAGGTGGTAACTGACATCAGAGTTTTCAAACTCTGTGGAAGAGATTTCCAGAAGGTTGGCCCTGCATGAGCAAAGGCCCGTTCGCCCCACGATTTCTTTGAAACGGGAACTTTTGGTAGTTGTGACTCAAATATTTATTGTGGCTGGGGAAAGTTCCATTGACAATATGAAAGACTGAAAGAATTATTTTTAAGACAGGGCGTTCTCTCAAGGGCAACCAATGACTTTACAAGACAGGGGTGATGTGGCTGCGCTTGCCAGTGAAAGGTATAATGTGTGCAGCTGCAATTTGTAACTTATGCAGTTTCGCAATTTGAGAATCTTGTAAGTTGTGTAGGAGGCCATTACCCAAATCGAGCCGCGACGAAATAAGTGTATGTACTAGTTTCGCCGTTGCAGAGCGAGTTAAAAAGTAATGAGTGTGACTTCAAAGAAGGGGCTCGTTATTCGTTATTCCAAACGTTCCCTATTCGAATGGTTCGCCTTCCAAACGTGGGCTTACTACTCCGAAAAAGAAATGTTTTTGAACAGGATCCTATAACCCGAAAGTCCTCGTTTTACTGAATAAGCAGCCACCACATTGTTTCACTTGCACAAACAAGCAGGGAATCATTATCATTCATATCATGTGTACAAATATCATATATTTTGTTAATTATTCCTTTATGATAGTACCGTATCCCCATGTTTTCACCATATTCAGCACCACCAAACAAATGTGCTGATTGTGAGACATGCTACCTATGCGTTGATAACAATGATAATAAACCATATTTATAGCGAAATAATATTGATAATCTCGAGACGCTTCATAATTATTTCAAACGTAACAAATTACATACTGAACACATTTAACTTCATATAACAATAACCAACATAAATATGAACTACACAATTATGCAACTGAACAAAACAGTTCATAAAACCATAATGGATACTTGAAGCTGTCGACAGATGGGACATTGCGTATGTGGAGGGGGATAGAGTTCCATAGTTCCATAGCTATAGTGCCACAGGAGCGTTCCCCATAGAAGTAAGTCCCTTGTCCCAGGGCCTCGTCGCCTGGTGTGTTTATGTGGTTTATTGAATTTTGATCTTTGGAAATCCGTTGAATTTAACCATTAAACTGAAACTCTTTATGTTTCACTATTTTATTTACATAATAACTCTGCACAATCGTGTTTTATTGGTATTTTAACAATTCAGTATAGGGTTCATTCCACTTTGGTTATTTTTGCCTTCAGGCGGCTGATTACTATCCCTATTAAAGTGATATTACCAAGATCAAGGTTCTTGCTCTGGGCTATTTACGAAATACCAATTCTGATAAGCAAAGCAGAGTGTCGTTGGCACTGGTTTTTAATCAAATTATACATTAATGCAATTTGCCCGCTACACATGAACTCTATCATCGCGAAACAAACGATTGTGTAATATGTTATGGGTGTCTACACCTCATGTTATGAATTTGGCACGTTTGTTTAAGTAAGCAACGTTCTTCCCCAGCAAGCATTTAATCAAATGAATAATGGTACCTTAGCAATTGTATGTAACATCAGATGGCCTGTTCCTTGGTCTTTATTATCTATTTGTTTTTGTATCCACGTCATATATTCAATTCCATGATTTCCCATCAGTAAAACTGCGAGTGTAGCTCCTTGTCAAGAGCCGTCGAAGCAGTGTTGAAATACACAACAACTCATCCCATATCGTTAGATAAATATCTTTCTTCTTAAACGGTGGAGACTTATTTGTAGTTCATCGTGTACAACATGTAGCATTAAGGTGAAAAGCCCATCACGAGCTGCCTCGTTTGATGCACATTTTGATAATGTCCAAAACCTGTTGAGTAGGTGAAACGTTTTTTTTTTATTTTAAAATGCTTTGGATCCAAATTGGCAACTCTGTTATAAAGCTGTGATGGTGTATACCTCCTTGTATTTTTTATTATATTTCTCCTGATCGAACGACATCCAGTAAATTCTCCAAGCTGTTTCCCTTTTATTTGTGTTATTGTTTATATTTTGTTACATACCTCGCACGTCACATCACATTATTAAAAAATTAGAAGATCATAACTTTCTTATCCTTTGACAGATTTTCATCAAACTTTCACTATTATGTTTCTTCTTTGTGTTTGTTTTTTTGGAACCGACTTAATGTTAGAGTGAACTGATAGATACAAAGATAATCATACTGACCTGCTAGGAAGCTTAACGCTAGATATAAGCCAAGCGCAAGACCAAGTCCAGTTGACGAATTCTTGAGATGAAAGGAGCGTTCAATATCTGGTTGTAATATACCGACTGCTTTCATTACTCCAACGTGTGATATTCCATGAAAGAATATGGCCGCTACAACAGGAAAACAAGATGGCTGTCGCAGAGACATTTTTATTGTTTCAGTCCCCGAGTTGATTGTCCATTGATGTCTCCATGCGGTGCTCTGTTAATACAGATAAGAAACAGAGTTATCATGGTAACATGGTTTCGGCGAGTACCACAGAGTGCTTAAATATGTTGTTTGACACTTGATATATACATGAATAACCGTGTAGAAGCCTTTGACCCATGTAAAGCTCATCACAATCAGCGTGAACCTAAAGGACATAAAATTTCATATCCGAATGAATTGTACATATCACAATTACGACAATAACTGTTTCCAGGAACTCTGGATCTTTGTTCATTTTAAATAGAATTAAACTCATTCAGAAGCACGAAACGCTTGATTTGTGTTGTACAAATATTGATCGGTAAACATGATAGTTACAGTACAAATGTATTTAAAGGTGAACAGAAAGATCTATTTTGTAGCAGGTGATTGTAATACGCGAAGCGTACGCCACCAGACATGTTCTACATTACTTCTGATAACTAAATCAGTTCAAACGTAAACACAACTCCATAGAGGAGCATGTTGTCTGTCACATAGAAGGGTAAACAGAATCCCACGGTAGCTACGGTAATATTTAAGTGGACAACATTATATACATATATACTGTATATCAAAACGATTCCGATGACAAATCCAATCATATTAAATAAATAGTAATGTTGCCGGTTCGAATGAAAATTAAACTGTATTGGTGCATTTTTTTGTTGTTAACAATATTTCAATTGGCGTCCCATCAAGCTAGTATAGGTTTTGTACACTGTTGCGTTAAACCTCTGTTCAGAAAAAACGAGTCGAAGAGTTTAAACGGCATCGAGATCCATCAGCCGTTTAACTTTTTAAGTGCCACGTGTGTGCTTCTTTCATCGGTAGCGAAAGTATTGTTACGGTCCCCGAGTTCCCTTTATTCCCATCTTTATAGTAAGCCCATATTCTCCCAAACACCCCCTCTTTCTTAGATAACCTCGAGCCCAAATCAACATCTACATTGACCAAGTTCTTGGACATTTAATGGTGACGTCATTATTGACCTATACTTTCTGCATAAGTCCCTACTTTCTATTCGGAAAGTCATGAAACTGAGTATGACCTCTTCTACGTCACAGCTCTGGTCAAGCTTGTCCTTGGGTGCGGAGTACATTTTATGACCCAGCAATAAACCATTTTTTCTCTTCTCCCAACATTCTTCTGACTGCTCAACACTATTGGGGTTGACATTTACGATTTGTTATGGGGGAAAGACCAAGGATTTCTTCCAGAGATGTAATTCTCGTTTCTTTGGAAACGAGATGCTTTTGGTAAAGTTCTTGTTTGAAGTTCAATCAAGAGAAAGTTAAGACCTCAAGGAGAAGACTGACGTCAATACAATCAACTCCTTTCTGCTTAAACTATGATGTCCCTACAAAACTGCATTACTTTGTACTTAGAAATCCTTCATGTCATGTATTTCCTTTATGTGAATATAGTTGATAAGGTACACCAGCATGTATAAATAGAAGCAGTCTAGCTTTGGATAAGACAGTTCGGAGTAGGAGTTTAGGGTAGGAGGAAGGAGTAGGAGACAAGCCAGTCTAGCTGTAACTTTTGGAGTTCAATTCTAAGCCATGTTGTTACGCTATGTTACGCCATCGAAATGAGTATCGAAATGAGTATCGAAATGACATTGGAATGACCATCGAAATAAACGTCTGAATCTTCAACTCCTGTCGACATCGTGTATTATGTACGTCTATACGTCTCCAAACAGAGAAATCAGTACGACAAAAAGTAGCACCTGTAACACTGGTGGCAAGCTATGGGATTCCGTAAAAATGGTGGCAAGCTATGGGATCCCGTAACAATGGTGGCAGCGGAAAACTGGAGAATGGACCGTTCTGGCTACGCTACACGAGATGGACCATTTGTTGACAACCGTCGTTGGGATGGAACTCTATCCCGTGATGGGGAATTGCTGGACACCCAAACCTTAATCTGAACTGATGAAAGGTATGAATTGCCTTGATTTATCACTAGACATTGCTTCATCATGCTCTGTGATGACATAACACAACAACTTTAGCAGGAGGGCGCGGCGTGCCAGGATAGCTGGACTGAAGTGGGAATTAGCGGTCGACAGGAATGGGACTGAAATTGGTTCTCCCACAGCCGTGGAGGCTGGAAGTCGATGCGATGTCGCCAAAGAGTGCCAGAAAGGTTGCGCGCCGACTCCGGCCAGATGTCGCTTCTTTAAGGAATGATCTGCCCTGCTCCCAACACAGGAGCATTGTCGACGACAACGTCGAGCAGCAGCTGAGTTCCGCGGGAGGAGTCTTCTGGCTGGCTGGAGTCATCGGGTTATGGATCATGATTGTGTTGGTGCTCGTGTCTATTGGTGAGGATGAGCTTGCTCCATGCAACCATCGGAACGACCCAAGGATGTGGTTGTCCCAGTTCGGGGTACGGCCTACCACATCACCAAGTCTGCTTGGATGGATGTGGACCTCCGAGAGAATAACTTAAGACACTTATAGTGGTGCAACAATAATGACGACGGAATCTGACATGGACGCGAAATCACAACGATGCAACAGACCCTGCTACAATATCAAAAAAAGAACGAAAATCTCGACCATGAGTTGACGGAGTCATCCGACTGATGTTTTGTCGAGAAGTGCTCAGCTGCAAGCGGGAGGATCTACATGGCGCCTGGTCTGCCCACCCGAGGACCGACGATGGCACCGATGATGACGAGCGTGGGGTTCGCTCGAACAGGCATGGTGTGGAGTGTGTGCGGGGTAGTAGGCGTTGATGAACGCGACACCTGACGCAACCTGGGATCCGCCGGTAGGGGAGAGGCCGATTGCGAGAGCGAGACGTGGATGCTCACTTGGACTTGCAGTAGGACACTTAATGACAATACTTCATCGAGTTATAAATCTCCATGGAACTCTCAATGACTGTAAGTTCTGTTATTCTCAAGAATGATGCAATTGATAAATCTTTATGTTTTTAATGAGGTGCCCTGCGTATCGGACAAATACGCCTTCGCTGGTATAAATACCGGGCCGCAGCTCATGAATTCGTTTGGTTTTGTTATTGTATGAAGACTTGAAAATACAATTCTTACAAGTTATTAAAATAATGTTGGTCAGTCATCGAATCTAGTGTTGAGGATGTATAAATTAAGCTATACAGCAGTATTATGTATGGAAATTTACGTTTCCAGGAAATATTGATTTTAGGAAGAACCTGAAATGCTAAATTACTGTGAGATTAACACAAAACAAATGTGAGCTATATGGGTAGGCACATTCCTGTTCAATTGAATCGAAATTTGCCTGTATAACTTTTTCATGTAGCAGGGATTCTGTTCCCCCTCTCCCTACTTTCTTTCTCACATTTTGATATTCTTCCCTCTCTTATTTCATAATTTCAAGAATGTTTGTACAATGTTAAATATGCTCAATTATTTCATGTTCCACTGTTGTGACAATTGGTAAAGCAAATGGAATATTGTTATTGGATTTTGGACAGTGAACATGATTAACTGTTCAGGTATGTTGTTGATTTCTTTCAAACCCTGTGATTTTTTTTCTAGTTTGTCATTGTAGTATTGAATGTATCTCTGAATATGAAAGTACATATTCGTATAAAGTTTGCATTTTATCATACATATATGTTGTGAATGAATTGTTTATACATGTTAGCTGACATTGGAAATATGTCTGGTCAGTTGTTAGATTGTGCTAAGTTCATGTATACATGGTAGTGTATATAAAGTTCCAGTGAATGTAGGACCATTTCTCTCTGATTATTTTGCTATTATGATTTGTTTTACCCATCTCGCTATCACTTTCTTCCAGTATGTGTGTCTTTATACTTCATCTTCTTTCTTATCATTATCTCTTTATTGTTTTCGCTTTTCTTCTCTTCTTTGGTGTTATACTTTAGTATTACTAATGTTGGTTCATTGATGATTATAATTATTATGAGTCCTATATATTGTAAGACTTAAGAATATGTGATTTCTACAACTTACTGAAGTGCCATGTTATTGATATTTGATAATGTTGTTCATTGTAAAGGCAATTGAGTGCACATACGTTTGGTTAAAGTTTTATTTCCTCATGGTGTCTTGAGGATTACTGATATGACAATTGATATTTCCCTAGCGTTTCAATTTTGCATTGAGGGCAATGTAGCCTCTTTTTCAAGGTGGGGAAGAGTGTTACGGTCCCCGAGTTCCCTTTATTCCCATCTTTATAGTAAGCCCATATTCTCCCAAACACCCCCTCTTTCTTAGATAACCTCGAGCCCAAATCAACATCTACATTGACCAAGTTCTTGGACATTTAATGGTGACGTCATTATTGACCTATACTTTCTGCATAAGTCCCTACTTTCTATTCGGAAAGTCATGAAACTGAGTATGACCTCTTCTACGTCACAGCTCTGGTCAAGCTTGTCCTTGGGTGCGGAGTACATTTTATGACCCAGCAATAAACCATTTTTTCTCTTCTCCCAACATTCTTCTGACCGCTCAACACTATTGGGGTTGACATTTACGATTTGTTATGGGGGAAAGACCAAGGATTTCTTCCAGAGATGTAATTCTCGTTTCTTTGGAAACGAGATGCTTTTGGTAAAGTTCTTGTTTGAAGTTCAATCAAGAGAAAGTTAAGACCTCAAGGAGAAGACTGACGTCAATACAATCAACTCCTTTCTGCTTAAACTATGATGTCCCTACAAAACTGCATTACTTTGTACTTAGAAATCCTTCATGTCATGTATTTCCTTTATGTGAATATAGTTGATAAAGTACACCAGCATGTATAAATAGAAGCAGTCTAGCTTTGGATAAGACAGTTCGGAGTAGGAGTTTAGGGTAGGAGGAAGGAGTAGGAGACAAGCCAGTCTAGCTGTAACCTTTGGAGTTCAATTCTAAGCCATGTTGTTACGCTATGTTACGCCATCGAAATGAGTATCGAAATGAGTATCGAAATGACATTGGAATGACCATCGAAATAAACGTCTGAATCTTCAACTCCTGTCGACATCGTGTATTATGTACGTCTATACGTCTCCAAACAGAGAAATCAGTACGACAAAAAGTAGCACCTGTAACACTGGTGGCAAGCTATGGGATCCCGTAACAGTATATATCATAAACCAGCATTGCGCCTGGTATTGGAAGAGTTAATAACTCTAGATTATATATAGGTTATCCCTTTTTCATCATAGGAATAAATCTGTGCTTGGAAATTCTCTCTGATCCTACGTGTATTGGTGGCGAAAGGGTTAATGATCTGTGCATAGGCGCCGATACTAAATCAGATCTGATTTCTGTGTGCCAAAGGGATTGAGCACCTTTCTGAGGTTTACTCTTTTGAATTTCTATTGGATGAGTACTATAGTATGAAATACCTTTTCATAGACCATTCAATAAAGATTCTTTCTGAGCCGTATGTGATAAATGAAATACCGGACCACTCTTATGGCACCCTGCCAGCCAAAGCAATCAGCCACTTCGTGATTGGTTGTGCGCATGACGCACTTAGGAGGAAAGTTGTGAATACATTCCGAAAACGGCTTATTGACCGATGAGCAAATACATATTCCACACACACACGCACACATACATACACACGTTCGTACTTACAATTATATAGCTGTATGACGTTGTGTGTTTGGGCGTTCAGTGTACACATCTGCTTCATTTCGAGTGATCCCAGGTTCGATCCTGTCCCATTATGCGCACCTTGCACAAAGGCGTTTTGCTAAAATTGCTTGGCACCTGCCAGGATTTACTCCAGTAATAAGATCTTCTTGCATTCAATACGGGTGTTTGGCTAAAGCCAGTGTAGCAGTATTTCTCAAGATGAAGATGAAGAGATCAAAAATACTGGGCTTGATCACCCCAATGTTAAGGATTCCATGAAGAGAGAAGATGACAGCTACAGGAAAACATAATGGCTGTGTCCGTATCATTACTAACCGTTTCAGTTCCCGACTTGATTAACCACCAATAGCAATACGAATGTAGATTGATGCTGCTGTTGGCGAAGCAATGGTTCATTATGTATTCTTATTTCAAAAGTGCCGTTTATTAGGCATTATGAAACCACTAAAACAGGCCATTAACCTGTGAATTGAAACGGGTATTGACACGTGAGCGCCAGATAAAATGCTGTTGTATGAATTGTCTGACTGTGTGTTACTTGTGTTTAAATGCACTAGTGCCATGCCCACTCTTCCGATTGGTTGCCTGAACATAATACATTTATTTCAATAACATGAACAGCCTTATCATCAACACGTTTAAAACAAGGCTAATCATGATAAAAATAGGGGAAATATAACTCAGAATTCAGTAAAGCTTTATACCAGTTTGATTCATTCATCACCATGATTTAATTGAGGCAAAGAGACGTAGTGTATAAATCATTAACATATTAGTGGCATCTGAATTACGAAAACATAAAGAAGTATTACAGTTGAAATTGGTATACAGACAAAATCTTAAAACAGAAGCTTGTAGTAGAAATGCCTAATACTATGAATACGTAAGAACTTTACAAACTGAACCAAAACTGTGAAGAGACCACGCTATTTGTTTTTCAATTATGTAATATATGCTAAAACACTCCATCATATAATACGTGTCCAAATAGGCGGAGCCTATATAAGTATGAACTTATAGATCACACGACATGATGATATAATGGTGCACGAGGTACTTGTTGAGCCAGGATATTCCATTTTGTTGGTTCGTTGTATGGTATACCAACTGGAATATAATTGTTTATGTTTTGGAAGTGTACATATTTCATTAAAAAATGTTGAGAAAGTCGGAGTGTGAGATTATTGATCCGTTGTGTACTTTGTATGAATTTTATTCACAAGTTATGAAACCATATCCCATATAGAGAGCCATTTTGTCTGGCACACAAAGGATTAATTCTTAACGATGAAAACTGTCCAGTGTGTATATTTGTCTATTTGTCTATATAATAGAGGTCGCCAGTAACAAAAGAAAACTGAACGTATCAATCTTACGACATGTTCTGCAGTACGAAAAATGAAAATGCTTCGTAGCATCTTGGTGACACATGTTTGTTGAGTTTGAAAACCTCTAACGCGTTAAACGTTGGGGGGAGGGGGGGGGGGGGGGCTTCATATCCAATTTTGAGACCGGATCTCAATCCTGGAATTAAATTCACAACTAAACATGGTACACGTAAACGTCTTCCAGTTACTGGCTTTATTATGTGTACTTTACAGGGCTACCTCAAATTACATTACTGTAAGTAAAGTATAAAATCCTATGATAATGGTAGAGCATTGGAACATTACACGCCAAAAACACATTTTGTTTAAGTACACAGTCATGGATTACCTCATAAACCTAGAAGCATGCATAGAAACAGAGGAAGTAATTTGTTAACATAATGTTCTGTGTAAATATCACAACTATGAACCCAGATCACCATTTCTATTCCTTATGTGTTTAATGGCATGCAATTATGCCTATTCGCCATGCTCTATAAAACATGTTTCATGATCTTTCAGGCGAGTATTCGTGTAGGTAAAACTGGAATTAACTGTACATTCAATTCAATTTTATTTTATTTCAACCAATGAAAACACATAAAAACATATTTACAATACATTTATCAGTTCATATAACATTTATTGTACTCGTTTATGAACATTACGATGAATAGTATCATTACACTTTTTTTGGTTTCGCCGAGAGATCATTTAGAAAAAACAACTCTTTGTATTTGTTTACGAGCCTATGGTTATTTTTGTAAATATTCATGACCTTGTCACTGGCACTCAAAACAATTTTGTTCATCATTTGATGAAAATTTCACTATTAAAGTTCCTGAGAGGGATCACATATACATTTTGAAGAAAGTGTGACCGAGCAGACCTATACATTGTATACTGCTAACATTTATTCAAATCATTCTTGCTCATCAAGGCGATATGCCTTGTATACCGTAATGGTACAGATGTTTAAACAAAATATGACGGTTTATCGTGTTGGAAGCTCTTGCCAGATCTAACGAAAACATGTGCTAAGGTCTCTAGACTGGCGCCTCGTGATAGTATAATGTTTTGGGAACACCTTGTGCATATGTTTTTAACCCCCACATAAAGTCTGTATACTAATACGGCGACTGTTCGAACTCAAGGCATGCGTCCATTAAGGTTCGGTGAGCTTTGAGCAAACACACAAAAGTACAATGTTTTAAATATCTGACAAAACGCATTTTATTGGTGTAATATATTTGATATAGATTGCAATGATAATGACCGTGAGAATGGAAATCGTGATACAATTTAACATGATGATATTACGATCTGAGCAGGGTTAATCACTTCGTTAATCCCATTCACAAACTTAATTGGAACGCGATTTATTAAATGCATGAATGAAACGTGCTTTGACACTAAAAAAATCGAAATAACTGAACAATTCTCAAACAATGAAATAATGTATGCGGTATTTTAATTAGAACTGTGTTTACAAATTGACCAATCTTTTTGATAACCCATGCTCTCTTAACGGGCATATACTGTACTGGGAAGGCAAAAAAGCCTTCAAAATGTAATTGTTAGAAATCTTCTTGCCAATGGTCTTAAATTCATGTATTGTCTATTTTAGAAACTTGCTGAAAGTTATTTGCCCTCAAATGATCCACATATGGAGAAATTAATGATTAATGATTAAATGCTCAAAAATGTTCGTTTGAGGATTTGTGATTTAATCACTCATTACTCCAAATGTAGATCATTTGAGGGCACATAACTTTCAGCAAACTTCTAAAATAGACAATACATGAATTTAAGACCATTGGCAAGAAGATTGCTAACAATTACATTTTGAAAGCTTTTTTGCCTTTCCAGTACAGTATATTTATGCGCTTTAAACGCGTTTGGACGTGTCCAAACTGGCATTAAACGTCCACTGCTATTTTGCAAAGCCTATGGTATACACCTCGAAGACTTTATCTGGGCAAATTTTAAGATATTCAAGAAAATATAACCTTCCTTGCCACTACTGTGCAGTATTATGGCCATGTTAAGAATTTGTATGAAAAAGAGAATGACAACCGGGCAGGCGATAATAAACATAAGAGAATAGTACACCAGATGAACACATTAGAGAACTCATTGTCCACTATAGAAACAGACCAAGTAGCGATTCGAGTAAGGAATTCAATCGAAGGAAACAATGAGCATAATGTAGCGTGTCATAAAAGATTCACATGTTTAAACTTTTCTAAGGACAATAAATAAGTTGAATTCCGCCATGAAAACAAAATCAAGACTGCGTGTTATCATTGATTGTCTTATTACAAAGAGATGATCTAGTTCA
This sequence comes from Arbacia lixula, assembly GCA_963669155.1. Taxonomy (NCBI): domain Eukaryota; kingdom Metazoa; phylum Echinodermata; class Echinoidea; order Arbacioida; family Arbaciidae; genus Arbacia; species Arbacia lixula. The sequence continues at coordinate 6,198,645 of OZ022587.1, read as the reverse complement.
TCGCCAGTTTGACAATTCAGGTCAATATCTGTTTTACTTCAAACACAAACACCGCGACTTTGACGACTAGTCGTACACTAAATAGAACATATAGAAGATAAGAGTAAACTAACCCGTTGGTGTATACATGGTATATGCCACACATCCGTTCGTCGGCATCCTAAAAAAAATACATCACCATCCAAAACCATGGTACAGATTTATGTGCCGTATGCAGAGTTAGGTGTGCCTTTCTAAAAATGTATCTTACAACCGATAATTAGCTGATAAGTGTTATATACATGCATATATTTTTAGATGCTTGACCTCTTTACACTCCTTATCTAAAGGACTGTGCGACTGATTGAATCGTAGTCACACGTCACACGACCAGTCCTTGGTCCTTAGAATTGCAGAATCGTGGCAAAATCCTTCCATCGGCGGTGGCCTTAAGGCGGTCAAAGCGCAGACAACTCCAAATTTATTTCTGTTTTTGTTAATTACCACGCAGTTGTACGCAATCAGTCCATTGCGGAACGCTGGGGGCTTTTCATCACAACGGCTGGCGCTATCGTGAGTAGTACAGCGCCCTCTAACGCGGTGATGAAAATAAAGGCTGCGTCATACGACGAAAATTTGTCAGCTACCAAGCCTTTGCAGTAAAAAGATACAAATGGTAAGAAAAATGGTAAGAAAAAATGTGCAAAAATTGTAATCAAGGTCTAAAAAGTGAGAGCAATCTGAAATAACAATAGACGAGAACGAAGAAGAAACAAGTAAAAGAAAGAAAAGGAAAATAAACAGATTCACTCACCCGATATTGGACACCCGACAAGAGACCCGACGCCCATAGACACAAGCACTACAGATTCAGCGGTAGAGAAGCGGTCTTGGGAAGCTCTGGCCCGGGCTATCATTGAATATAGCCCACATTCAGACCCGATGCACAAGGCAGAAACAAATGGTACGGCTATCACGACGTAGAAACTGCCGACCATGACCGTCATGAAAAGGGTTGATATATTAATTAGGGATAGTACGAAAAAGAGCACAATCGAGCTGCAGAATCGATGGGTGATAAAGGCGCAGATGAGGCGGCCACTGATGTTGCCTGCTGCTGCGAAGGCTGTCATGATCACCACTTGGTGGATACTTAACCCCCGCGAGATACCGAAAGGCACTAGGAAGGCGTGCCAACTGCTGTACACGGCATGGCTCAGCACGGCAGAGAAGAAGACAAAGTTAAAAAATGGATCTCTGTAAAAGTCTGACTCCTTGAAGGCCAGGACCGCCTTTCCAATAAAGGGAACTTTAAAATCGCTCTGATTTGTATCAGTCGCCTCGAGTATGGGAACAGGGCTTTCGCCCTGTAATGATGATGGTAGTAATGAGGATGAATTTGAACCCATGTGAGTTTCCTCTGGTAACAAAGTCGTCTCCTCGTCCGGGACTCTAACACGTGTTCTTTGTTGACTCGGCATGGCTAAAGCAAATGGAACCGTATTTCCTATGAACCCACCAATCACGAGCATTGCCCCACGCCAGCCGTACGCCGTCATCAGAAAATCCGCCATGACGGGGAAAAGAACCAGTCCGACTCCGTAGCCAATCCTTGAAATGCTGAACAGCAGGTTGAAGCTGTCTTCAGCCACTTCGTGAAGGACCACCGATCCACATAGCATGACGACGGAGTGACCCAAGCCTTAGAACATGCCAAAAAAAAAAACGTTAAACAAGCCGAGTGTTAATTTTATTGTTGCATATGCATCTGAAATTATGGTTAACCAAACCATTGGTTATGATGGCAAATAGCCTGAATGATTAAATCGTTCTTAATCATGCTTTCACCAATTTCATCATGATAGGATACTAACGCGTTATAATTGTTTTACTTGCAACACGTTAAGTGCTAACAACTGTTTGAGTTTGAATAAAGTAAATGTTTAAAGAGTAATGCGTGAAAATACATAGTAAGATAACTGTAATCATTAAAAGGTAATTTTCTTCCCTAGAAAAAACAGCAATGTCGACCGGGTATAAAATAAGTCGCTGGTGGAAAAGGAAATACACCAAAGCGAAAAATTTATTATCCCTTGACGAATTGTCACCAAACCTTTATTAACATATGTCTGCTTTAATTGAAAACAACCTAATTTAGGGGTGAACTATTCCTTTAACAAAAAAGATCACTGATATTGAAAAGTGTGTTGACTTCTGTTGATGCATATTGGTATGTTTATTACGAAATCACTGTACAATGTAATTATATTTCATTTATTTTTAAACGATTTGTTAATAGTTTTTATTACTGCTAACCCCACCCCCCCCCATAATATAAAAAGGTTAGATGGAGATTCCCATCGTGATATATTCAAAGGTAAGAATGAACAAAAAATACATAATTATGCCTGTAACTGGGCATTTTGCAAAAACTGCCCCAGCTGCATACAATACAATAACCTCTCTTGACGCAAAAACACGCAAAAGCCTGTTATTTGAGGACCATCACTACTTTACCATGAATGTCCAGACCATGCTATGGAAGAAAGAAGTTTGCATTGTCTATTTAGCGTGTGATTATATTGCACATTGTCATTGCAGTGAATAGTGATTTGTATTAATTTGACTACAGTTCAGCTCATTTTTTTCTCTCAGAAGACAACATCCATTTTGATACCAGGAGACTTTTTGCGCATTGGTATTAACGAATGTGCCACCGGATTGTAATGTGTACCTACCCGACAATCCTAGGCACGCGACGATGTGCCACGGTCTGGTAGAAAAGGCACAGAAAATAACTCCTAGGGAACCCAGGATTGGACCACATACACGGAATGCCCTCGGACTAGGACAGCGTCGATGGCATTCAGATATTAACGGTGCTGCAGAAGTGCAAAATATTAAAAAGCGAAAAGACGTAATCATATGTTACGACTAGATTGTTGAGTCCGTTATTTTATTTATTTATTTTAAATTTGTTCAGTTTTATTTCAACAGGGTAGCCCTTTCAGTTAAAAAATGCTCTACCAAGAAATTACAGTACATATAAGCAAAGTAGATACAATAAAAAATTCATAGTACATAGAAACATTATAAATGCAATAACAAATAGTCATAATACATAGAAAGATAAGTGTAAGTACCAATGTATATCTGCATTGTACACACAGTGTTGAAGAATTAGCGAACTGCATACACGAGCTCTAATAATCTAAAAGTGGGGGTGGAATTTTCCCACAACTCCTGTGAAAATTTCCGACACCTGGACATTGGCAAAAGTACAAGTTTTGTTTTTATGGAATCATGTTCCACATGGGCATTGAGGAAAATTTAGATTGGTTGGCACCTTGGCAAGCATTTCTTTCTTTGTATAATTAGCATATTAAGGTAATTTGCATATATTTTGTATTGAGTTAAGTGCTTAATTAATTTCAGAAGGGCTAAAATGAAAAACAATACCATTTTCTTTGGTATTCTGCCTCAAGGACTCCATTTATGACATTTATATATGCATGCGACCATCGTAAAATTGAAGATGGCTGCCCTGATTTGCATATTCAAAGGCTCTTATTGTGCATTAATAGCCGAATCATATGCTTTCATTTCTGACCACTGGACGGGATCAAATGAAAATGAGTTTTTGGGTCAATGATTCCATGTATGATATGTATTTATGCATACAACTATCACTTCAGGATGGCTGCCAGAATGAATAATATTTAAAGGCTTCTACTAGTACCTACTACTACTACTAATCTAAACTTTCAAGAGAATGGTGTAGGCCTACATGAAGTACATGCACAACATGATGATATCAACCTCAGTTCACGTATACCACCTGTTTCTATCATGTGACAAATCAATTTGAATATATGTTTGCTTCAAATCCCGCCGCTGCCACCATTTCAAACTTAGTAATTGTATGTAAGGAAAGCCATAATCTACTTAAACCCATATCACGGAGTCTAAGCTATAGTTCCACTTGAGTCCATAAATATGAGCACTTCGGCAAGTTTACAATTGGTAATACTGGCATATAGCTCTCATAATGAATCATGTAATATCATTCATTGTTTGAGCCCTCTCGGATAAAAACAGATGGGATAATTAAGTAGTAATCTAATCTATATGCTAATCAGTGGCAGCCATTTTTAATTTGTTACAAGTTGACTGCAGTGATATACTTGTAGCTTACAGTGTGATCAAAGTGTAATTACAGCGCAAATTACAAATTAACGTTCCAAAAAACATGGTATAAAATATTTGCCCCCAAAATAATGTGACATACAAAATTGATATGCAATTTAGCAGCATCCACATTGGATTTTTCTACTGAATCATATATTGTCATTGTGTGATATGTAAATAAATAGTGACATGGAAACAACATTGGACAATTCAGAATACTTTATTCAGTGGATAGACATGGTAGCATGTGATTCTGTTTATTAATACACAATAATATCCTCTAAATATGCAAGATAGGGCAGCCATCTTGGATTTTACAATGAAGCGATGGTCGTATGCATAAATACATGGCATGTCATAAATGGAATCCTTCACTAAAAAAACAACAACGAAAAGTGGTATTTTTTTTATTTTCACCTTTCCAGTGAGTACACATGAAAGCATATAACTCCTGCTAATATTAATGCACAATAATAGCCTTTAAATATGCAAATAAGGGCAGCCATCTTGGATTTTACAATTAAGCGATGGTCGTATGCATAAATAAATGTCATCAATGGAATTCATAACCCAAAACACCCAAAAAGAATGGTATAGTTTTTCATTTTAACCCTCCTGAGATTAACTGTGCACTTTAATCCAATACAAAATATATGCGAATTATGCTCATTGCTCATTATGCTAATTATGCAAATAAAAATTGCCGAAGGTTGCCAAGGTGGCAACCAAGCTAAATTTTCCTCAATACCAATCTGGAACATGATTCCATCAAAAAAACTTGTACTTATGAACATGTCCAGGTCTTGTACACAACCCATAAGACCGTCTACAGGACTATACTGTAAATCACAACAATTGTAAGTGAAATGTAGCAACATCTAGTTTGATAGATAATGATCGTTCCAGGAAATTTATGCCCGTATGAACCAAATCAACGAACGCATGCTGATTTATTTCGCAATGATTTATTTCGCAATGATTTATTTCTCAATGAACTATGTATGTTATTTGTTTGTTTATGTCAACCATGTTGTGTTATAGGTTACAGCAGGGCCCCCTGGTAGAACAGTGTTCAACCACTGAAGGGGCTACCTTGGGTAAATAATACTAATAAAATAAAATTAAATTTGTTAACACTAGATATAGATTTCTAGGCGCTACCTATCTGCACTATTGAAATGACAATGAGAAATTTACACATTACTTCAAGGAATACAAAGTTGGGGGAACAGATTTCCCGCCATTACATTAAACAGTATTTTGGAAATAATCCCATAGATAAATAATGTTCTATTGTAACATCGCGATTGAGATGTTACACTATGCATTGAAAATTAAATGACATTAAGAGGCATCCTCTTCAAGGATGAAGAGACATCTTTTTAAGCATCATTAATATCGTCCCAGAAATATTAAATTGTATATATCTTCGACTACACTTCAAATACACTGACGTAATTGCCGCAATTCAAAGATTTCAAAATGATAATGAAATAAGCTCAGCTTGCATTTAGATGTATAAAGATCCAACAATGAATATTACACTTCATACGATTAGCAACACGATAAATGGAGTGCGAGAGAGAAAGAGGGAAAGAGATGAGGAGGGAAAGAGGAGAGGGAACGTCCATCAAAATCCATTGTCAACCAAAGAATATGAAGCCTGAATGATTTTTTATTTCAGTCAAATCAAATCAATATGATAAGAGCAGTCACATTGTAAACACTACGATATATGGTGTAGGGATAGACTAATGAATAAAAACAAATTTATTTCATATTCACACCATTTTTTTTTTTATACATATAAACAAATTTGTTTCTATTCATTACTCTTTATTAACCTATTCCTATATCATATATCGCAGTGTTTTTAATTTGACTGTTTTCATAATTTTTTACTTGATTTATTTACAATTGCGTTTTGGGCTTTTTTTTTTACCTAAAGTGACATAAAAGATTTACGAATTGTGCCAACGCAATAAAAAACATAAAATATTAAAATTAACTGCATTTCAGAAAAAAAAAAATTGTCAGCTGGACTCGGTTGTCGATAGTCTTGTCTTAGAAAATAAGATAATTGTGTTTCATGTAGGCATATGGGTACATGTTTAAGGAGGAGATAAATAAACTATTGTTCTCTTTCTCTCTCTCTCCCTCTGCATCACTTGATAAATATAAAGATATGTTTGAGAAAGTTTGCCCCGCTAATATCTATATTCGTAATTGGGAACGTACTGACCTGTTATAGCGCTTAGAGCTTCATACAAGCCAAGCGCGAGACCGAGTTGGGCTGACGAGTTGCCGAGATGAAGAGAGCGTTCCATATCAGGTTGTAATATCCCGACTGCTTTGATCACACCAACGTGAGACATTCCATGAAGGAACATGGTGACCACAACAGGAAGACAGGATGGCCGTGTCATTATCATAGTAACTTTTAATATTTATTGATTTATTAAGTCTTTAGTACGGAAGATGTTGATCATCGTGGTAGCAGTATCGCTAGAGTAGTAATCTGTTGTCTCACGATAAGGCAAACTGGAGATCGCGACGTTTCGACCGCTACTGCTAGTCTTCGTCAGGCAATGTGGACAATCGTCACTGCGCGCGTCTTTTATAGCGTGTGTTCAAGCCGAGAATTTGGAGACACTAGTGCCATTCTCATTGGGCTTAAAAATCGCGAATTTAGAAAAAAATGCGAAGTTAGGGTGAAAGTTGCCTCGCAACCGTTCCAAAAGTCGAACGATCCTATTGTCCCGGTCCCCTAACTTCGCGATTTTTCGAACTTCGAGATTTTTTGAAGTCCAATGAGAATGGCACTACTATGTCGATGATTTTAACTAACAATAGATAATAGCCGCATCGCCTTTCTCGATACACGGGTGCACCCCAATAGTGAGGGCCGTCTCACCACTACAGTGATTCGATTTCCCGCCTGCTTTCCCGACGCTTAGAGAAGCATAACATACACGACATTTTTATGTCCGATACTACCATTCGTTAGCACTTAGTGCGCCCTAAGGACCCCGCGCTACCCGATAGACTCGATGGCGTTGTCTACAAGATTCCATGCGGGACTTGTGACAAGGTGTACATCGGGGAAACGGGTAGACCCGTTAGCGAAAGAATGGTAGAGCACCGCAGATATGTCAAGCATCGGCGCATAGTTCGGCAGTCGCAAAGCATACTTGGAATGCAGATCACCCTCCCAATTGGGACGCGGTAAGCTGCATAGCGCGGGATAAGCACTGGTACACACGGCCTGTTAAAGAGGCTATGCAAATCCGCTTACATCCGAATAACATCAATAGGGATAACGGCATTGAAATCCCCGAGGAATGGCTACCGACCATCCGCCGCCATGCACCACCCACAAACACCCGTAACTCTCCGCTTGACCGCCTTCCGACGCCCGCTTCTAACCACAGTAGCAATTGTGCAGCTACCGCCAGTGTTCGCCCGCCCGCGACGCCGCCGCCAACCGAGGGGCTTTCCCTGACGTCCACTACCCGCCCGGAGGTCGCACCGTCCTCGGCTAGTGATTGGTCGAGTGCGCTGACCAATCGCAGCGCGGCGGTTTCGGCACCTTCGGAACGCAGCTTATGCTATCAAAGACGCGCGCATCTGTTAGGTACCAAACAGAACCATGCTCTAGTTATACGTTACATCAAAACAACAGATAAATACAAGTACATTTAATTAAGTACTCCAGAATCAGCAAAAGGACAAGGAAATTCGTCCCACATCCCTTTCATTCACAAATTATTTATTTATGTGTGTATGTGTATGTATGTATGTGTATATACATGTGTATATGTATATATATATATATGTATATATGTGTGTATATGCATATGTATACGTATACATTTATTGTATCTGTGTTATTTACTGGAAGAGCGATCACAAGTCTGTAGTTGCCCTCCCAAACCAAACCTTTTTTTTTCGTGGTTTGAATTTGTTTCTAGGAAATAAAGATAAAGTATAGTTTGTTGTTTATCGCTGTTTCTTCCACTCTGCTGTGTGTGTATATGTTTAGATACACCCATGACATCTTGCTATATCATTTATCAAAAAGCATAAAACAAGGTGAGCAGAATAATAAACATTTTATTCGTGTGTCTAGATCAAGCATTGTATTAAGAGATCAATTACAGTATTTCAGTAGCTGTCTGAAAGGGATAGTTTTGAGACCAATCACTTTTTTTGTACTTTCTCTAGAAGCGTGAATATATGATTATCAGATCGTTCCCATAGATTAAATTTGTTGTTCTTGGTTTTACAGTATCTATTTGAGAGAACGTTAACAAGGTTGTACTTGCCTCTCATAGGAACTACAAATGCTAAATATGTTACAGTATTTACAGTATCCAAAACATAATGCTCTTCCTTTTTTTCGATCTCTTTCTCCCTCAGTTCTATAGTTTTTTTATTATTATGTCAAAAGAAAATGATAACTGGTTGATAACCAACCAACCAACCACCCCCCCCCTTTTTTTTTGGATAAAAATATGCGCGCTGGTGGTTTATGTATTTATCTTTTCAATGTCCTTTCTCCTCTTTGCTTTGTACTTTGCCAGCCAACCAACACTGGTTACGTAGCTTAAATTCAACAAAATGTTTAAAATATGGAATACAAAACATTTTGTTACAACATTAAAATGTAGACAATATGCCGCCTATTTTTAAGGCATGCATTATCACACATGGAAAACAATTATTCCATCTCATGCAATAAGCAAAACATGTTCTCTATATTTCATTTCATATGTTAAATCATTTCTCCGAAAGGACAATACAAACTTAAAGTCAAATATATTTCAATTTCCGTACGGCGATCTGCTGATACATCTTTTTAAGCATGAATGCTAAATTCACAGACATCAAGATATATATTTTTTTTATTAATTCGTATTGTGACATACGTAAGAGAAAGTAAAAAAAGATATGATGTATTGAAAATTTTGTTCGTGTTTCCATGTTTTTCCGCAAGGGTATCACGATAAAGATGAATTAAGATACCATGGGATCATCATGGGGGGATGGGGGGGGGGGGGGGCTGTCCCCCCCCCCCACCACCAATTAGAAGAGGGGGATAAAATATAAAATGCCCCCACTATCTTCTGTCTTGTACCCCTAAAATATCAAATGTCCCCCCACTATTTTCGCCCCCCCCCTCCCCCTCCCACCGACAGCACTATCAGAGACTGGGTGGGACAAACGAAATATGGATAAAAAACACAACACCCCCTAAAAAACGTCACCCCCCCCCCACCTAAAAACACTGTCCGAGGATGGACGGGATTAAAGAATTATAGAAAATCACACCCCCCCCCCCCTCCAACCCCCCCCCCCCCCCCCGCCTGCTCAGCTACTTCTTGGGGAAAAACCTGTCCCCTCCACCTTCGGGGAGCGATTTAAGCCCTTGAATGTGTCGCTGGTGGATTAATTTACCAGTAATACACACAAATCTCACTGAGCTGTAATCTGTATTGCATTTAGAATATTGATAATAAAACATAATTTAATCATGCTTAAGTATTTAAAATCTTATTTAGACATCAATTGTGTTTGAACAGTTATCTGATTCGTGGTATATCTCTATGGCCATGAGGACAAGACTAGTTATCGTAACATATCGATACTATAAGAAAACGTACAAGCCCAACTTGATTGATGAGATTATACTATACAATTATACTGATGACTCTATGCTACAATACCCTAAGGTAATGGAGCATGGCCATGGTGACCACCTGTTATTTATTCAAAAAGTAACATGCTCATGGAAGGTTGGTATATCATGTAGACATGAGTATTCTGATTCATACCAAAGATTATCACAACTACCCACCCACACGCAGTGTATGACTAAAGCAATAATGTGACAAACATGTCTCTCAGATATTTACTCATGGTAATTACGTGACTTGATAAGCATGATTAGATTCTATAGTTAGTAAACATGTTTATTAGTAAAAGTGACTAACATTTGCAATAACAATAGCAAACAAAGACATTGCTTTTTCATATTTATTGATTTATGGATTAATGTACTTATCTTTTTAATGTCCTTTCTCCTCTTTGCTTTATACTTCGCCAGCCAACCAACACTGGTTACGGAGCTTAAACTCAACGACATGTTTGGAAATATGGAATGCAAAACATTTTGTTACAACATTAAAATCTAGACAATATGCCGCCTATTTTTAAGGAATGCATTATCACACATGAAAAAAACATATTTCATCTCATGCAATAAGCAAAATATGTAATCTATATTTCATCTCATATGTTATATCATTTCTCCGAAAGGACAATACAAACTTAAAGCCAAATCTATTTGAATTGCCGTACGGCGATCGGCTGATATATATTTTTAAACATGAATGCAAAATTCACAGACATCAATATATAAAAATTTGTCATTAATTCGTATTGTGACATACGTATGAGAAAGTTAAACAAAATATGATATATTGAAAATTTTGTTCGTGTTTCCATGTTTTTCCTTGATCCGCAAGGGTATCACGATCAAGATGAAATAAGATACCATGGGATCATCATGGGGGGGGGGGGCCTGTCCCCCCCCCCCTCCCACCACTAATTAGAAGAGGGGGATACAATATCAAATGTCCCCCCACTATTTTCGGTCCCCCTCCCCCCTCCCACCGAGAGCACTATCAGAGACTGGGTGGGATAAACGAAATATGGATAAAAAACACAACACCCCCCAAAAAAATGTCATACCCCCCCCCCCCCACACCTAAAAGCACTGTCAGAGGATGGACGGGATTAAAGAATTATAGAAAATCACAAACCCCCCTCCACCCCCCCCCCCCCCCCCCCCCGCCCGCTCAGCTACTTCTTGGGGAAAAACCTGTCCCCTCCACCTTCGGGGAGCGATTTAAGCCCTTGAATGTGTCGCTGGTGGATTAATTTACCAGTAATACACACAAATCTCACTGAGCTGTAATCTGTATTGCATTTAGACTATTGATAATAAAACATAATTTAATCATGCTTAAGTATTTAAAATCTTATTTAGACATCAATTGTGTTTGAACAGTTATCTGATTTGTGGTATATCTCTATGGCCATGAGAACAAGACTAGTTATCGTAACATATCGATACTATAAGAAAACGTACAAGCCCAACTTGATTGATGAGATTATACTATACAATTATACTGATGACTCTATGCTACAATACCCTAAGGTAATGGAGCATGGCCATGGTGACCATCTGTTATTTATTCAAAAAGTAACATGCTCATGGAAGGTTGGTATATCATGTAGACATGAGTATTCTGATTCATACCAAAGATTATCACAACTACTCACCCACACGCAGTGTATGACTAAAGCAATAATGTGACAAACATGTCTCTCAGATATTTACTCATGGCAATTACGTGACTTGATAAGCATGATTAGATTCTATAGTTAGTAAACATGTTTATTAGTAAAAGTGACTAACATTTGCAATAACAATAGCAAACAAAGACATTGCTTTTTTTTTATAATGATTGATTTATGAATTTATGTACTTATCTTTTTAATGTCCTTTCTCCTCTTTGCTTTATACTTTGCCAGCCAACCAACACGGGTTACAGAGCTTAAATTGAACGAAATGTTTAAAATATGGCATGCAAAACATTTTGTTACAACAATAAAATCTAGACAATATGCCGCCTATTTTTAAGGCATGCATTATCACACATGGAAAACAATTTTTCCATCTCATGCAATAAGCTAAACATGTAATCTATATTTCATTTCATACGTTATATTATTTATCCGAAAGGACAATACAAACTTAAAGCCAAATCTATTTCAATTTCCGTACGGCGATCTGCTGAAATATATTTTTAAACATGAATGCAAAATTCCCAGACATCAAGATATAAAAAAATTGTCATTAATTCGTATTGCGACATACGTTAGAGAAATCAAAATAAAAATGATAGATTGAAAATTTTGTTAGTGTTTACATGTCTTTTCTTGATCCGCAAGGGTATCACGATGAAGATGAATCAAGATATCATGGGATTATCATGATCATAAACATGATAAAGTCTTCTGGTCCACATATGCTATCGCAACTCTGACAACTTATGGCATAAGTCATACCACGCTTTGAGAGAGCTCATTCAACGCCCATACTGTTGACAATTTCTTGAATGTTTCTCGACTTTCACACGAGTCTAAGCCCGTGGCAACTCACCAGAACTCGAAACTCTACGATAATTTTTGTGTTAAATCATTGTGTGCTTTGCACTATGCCCCCATTCCGTGATATATCATATTTGGACGGTTGTCTGCTCAGAGGTCTGATGATATATTTAAGGCAAAATTGTTTATCGTCAAATATCAATATCTGAAGGATGTGTATATGTCATAGTCTAATAGATAACTTTCCATGGTAAATTCACAAATATTTCGCCATCAATGCCATTATATTCTAATGCAAACACTTATGAATTACCCGACTCTTCTAGCTCTTATCGTAAATGACCTTTGTATTGTCATTGGATATATAATAACATAGCTGAGGGGTTGCTGTTCTGAACATATTGCCTGTTAATAAATGTCCTTGTGTCACCGTCATGGAAACTGTTTGCCCAAGTAGTATACGGCAATCGCTCATGGAGTCAGCCAATTGTCCATACGAGTTCGGTATTTCCTGTTTGTAAAAATAGGAAAGCCCTTATACTCCGATAGTATACATATAGACCTTGTCGCTCGATCTCCTAAATTCGATCTTATGGACTTGCCCCAAAACACTTACAAAAGATGATCGATGAATTATCGCAAATCTGGCCACGTGCAGTATACAGTTGTACTTCTCAATTACATACTTCCATGTCAGAATCAAATTCGGACAGGAATTATAATTTTCCCAAGTCTTCAGGAACTATACATGAATTTAATTTCGTGTCACCTCGCCAAAAATCAAACCTAATACTTTGCTAGGTATGAAGAGTACACATTTGGACATGGACAATTTTAACTTTGAACGTATCACAGCTAGGCGTTTTTCACATCTGTTCTGTTTTTCAAGGTTGAACCATGTTCACTCTCGAGAAAAACGAAAACGAATTCACGTCAGGTATTACCTTGAGCTATTTTTTCGTACTAATCCCTTGTATCTATTTCGCGTAAAGTAGATTTCTTAAAGGAAAAGCCTTTAGTTATACTCTTGGTTACAGTTCGATATTCCGAAGGTTCATTTATTCCGAAGGTTCGTTATTGCGAAGGTTTGTAATTCCGAAACACGTAAATTGCCTATACCTCGATGCTGGTTAGTCCGAATACGAAAAAGGGTTCGTTAATCCGAGCATTTGTGGCGTTATTCCGAAGATTCGATATTCCGAAGGTTCGTTAATCCGAAAATAAAATACGGCTCGTTATTCCAAAGGTTCGTTAATCCGAAAACGAAACAAGGTTCGTTTCTCCGAAGGTTCGTTATTTCGAAAACGAAATAAGGTTCGTTAATAAGGTTTGAACCTTATTTCGTTTTCTGATTAACGAACCATCGGAAAAAACGAACCTTATTTCTTTTCCGGACGAACGAAACTTCGGAATAACGAACCTTATTTTGTTTTTGGACTAACGAACATTCGGAATAAAGAACCTCCGGAAGAGTGAGCCGTCGGAATAACGAACCTTCGGAGTATTCGCACCTTCGGAATAACGAACCTTCGAATCAACGAGTGCTACCCATAATTTTGACACACTCTGGGTAAATTGGCAATGATTTACAATGAATTAATGAATTAACACACACTTGTATATATTTACCACAACACGCACAAACACGAACATTTAAAGGAGAAACACAATACTTGGGATATGCTTGATGACATATTACTTTAATTTGATATTTTTATGACATTAAAGGAGTCGAGACATTACTTTGAAAGGTAATGGATTGACATTGAACATGTCACAGGCCAAAATCCCATCATGAGTAAGAGCGGTTTATCACGTATGCCATGTAGTCTACGTGCATTCCGTGACCAGAGCTCGTTTGAAAAAAAAAAGATGAAAATAAGCAGTGATGCAAACCATATACATGTACATTTAACAATACGTTTTATGTAACAGTAATGATAAGCGTTATAGCAATATTGTTTGAAAGCTGTAATTTCTTCAGAGTATGTACAAACCAATACAAATGCTACATTTTAAAATTGATTACTGCCGTGCACTTCCCAGACGAGTTCAACCGTGAAATAGCAATTTATTGAAATGTCACGTTAGTATATTAACAACTTGAAGGTTTTCGCCTTCTTATATTCAATTCAAGCCAATATTCGAACAGTTTTACATGATTTAACAATGTAAAGATCTTAAACAGATGAATATAATATGTGTTATTTAACTAATGCATACCTTACAATCTAAACATTTGCACTTGATGTAACCGCTGTCCAGATAATCAATTGTTTAACATTATACAACATTAATGTACGAAATTGGAATTTCAGCTCTAAGAACACTGAATAAAAAAAACATATATATCATGTTTAAACTGACAGTAATTAAACGTTTGCATTACACTTTCTTGGAAGGTACCCGGCAAGGGTAAACCCATTTAAGATTTTTAGTACCACGTACTTCAACGTAATATGAGCGATATAAATGACATTACAAAACGCAATCCGCTATTTGTCCTTACCATGTCATACGTCCACATATGTCCGCAATGCAAACTAGTACTTAGATATTTTGCATACTGTATCATTGGAAGCAAAGACGCACTTTTAAATGAGCATATACACGAAACAGCACAATAACGAGACAATTAACTCTTTATACTTTAATTGTTAGGAGCAGCTTTTATTGGTCTGAAGACGATGTGTCGCATGGCAATTGCTATACCATTTTACATGATTGTAATTATTAAAAGTTTGTATCGATAGATAGAGAAAAATAAATGTGTTTTCTCATCATGCAATTTGTTTCAAGTCTTGAAATAATTTTCTTTTTTTCACTTTGACGTGAATAATCACTGCTGGTACAGGAAATATTGAACTTTAGACGTTTGGATCTTATCGCTCCTCATTTTGTTAGGTTGTACTTGTTATGCAAATTCCACTTGTAATCAAGGCGCAAAAGTAAGGATATTAGTGGTGTTTTTTTATCAATTATAACCAGACACACCATTCTTGTTTTGTAAAGAGGTAGTTCACCTAATGAACTCGCCCACAATTAATACAGGGAAACACCGCTTTAAAGACATTAATTCATTAATTTGTTTTCAATGGTGTTCACTCATATTCATACTCTTTATAGTTTTACGTACAGATAAGCACAAAAAAGACCTGTGTGTATCTGTGCAAATGTGTATGTACGCCGCTCCACTGACCGTGCAAATATGTGAATATGTAAAGAGTTTAAGGAGAGGACATATCAATAGCCCAGAAACTAGAAAAGGGCGTGATCACGTTTACACATCGAGATGTAGTGGATCTTTCAATACATTGCGTTCTGTTGAAATATGAATTTGTAAAAAGAGTAGTCGTATATTGCATAAATTGTTATAAGTCTTCCACCCTATGAAAAGTTCAGGATAATATTTTACAATTCATCTAGATTTTAATACATCCATGATATTGCAGTCATTTCCTTCAGCATATTGTTAGAGACGCTAATGCTTCACTTGAATATATACACGAGTATAGAGAATGAAGATGAGAACAAAGCTTGTACAAAAGACCCCACAAGAATACGATACAAAGCTAGATCACAGAGTAAATACAAAATGGATAGAGAATTATGTGTCTGCTTTTATATTTCACATTTCATTTAATGGTTTCTGTTTGCCGTGATTTTCTTCTCTCTTAAACTATGCCACGTTATATAGGTGATATGAATGACATTACAAAACGCTATTCGCCATGTGCTGACCATGCCATACGTACACAAAGCAATACAACTAATGCTCAGGATATGTTGCATACTATACCGTTATGTAGATAATGAAGCATCCCGGATAGGACGTGAAACGTCGCATCCCATAAACAAAGTAAGTCCACTTGACAAGTTTGAACTTTTGAAGTGGACTATCTACTACCTGGATGAGTGAGAAAATATATATACATATCTTGAACCAATTTGGCAAAGGATTGCCTGGAGTTGGTAAGGAATTACGAGAAAACGTCGAGGAAATTAGCGGACTGCCGAAATCATCTCCGGTTCAATCTGCGTTGTCTTCACTCGGATGTAACTCCACGGAGCTTATGGATCAGACTGTTAGTAAAGGGACATATAAACGCCAGTAACATCATTGCCAGAGCACAGAAAGGATTATGAATGAACAGGTTCGTCAGACTTATTTTACCAATAATTCTTTGAATAATTAAGTGCGTGAATTATCGGAGAAATTGCTTAACAGACTGCCGTTGAATACGTATGACCAAGTGTCAGAGCTTACGAAGCAGTTGCAGTTGTCTCAACACCGTAGATCGAAAGAAAGACAACAATACGAGCTTGCGAGATTGGTAAACTCACAGATCTCTAGATCTGAAACGGTAAGGAATTGGAGAAAGGAAGGTGAATCATCAATACACACAGGGAAGGGATTTCAAAGATAGATGGGTAAAGAACCTATCGAGTAGACCACTAAACGTGGTAGAGAAGCACGTTCTTTTTAAAGCTTTGAACTTACAACGGCGACCGAGTCAGCGATCAGAAACAACAAATTAAATGCATCGTCGACGGAAGATTTACGAACCAAAGTGTCTGCTTGCTTGGTGAATGCCGACACGCCTAATTCCAACCTCACCTCTGAACAAAGAAAGGCTGTCAATAAC
Organism: Arbacia lixula; assembly: GCA_963669155.1. Taxonomy (NCBI): domain Eukaryota; kingdom Metazoa; phylum Echinodermata; class Echinoidea; order Arbacioida; family Arbaciidae; genus Arbacia; species Arbacia lixula. The sequence goes on along the minus strand of OZ022587.1, from coordinate 6,181,654 downwards.
AATCATTGATATTAAATCTTTGTACCTCAAGCTTTACCCAGGGGTGACGGTACCAAAGTTCTATGGACTGCCAAAATTCATAAAGAGAATACGCCTCTTCGACCAATCGTAAGTTTTATAGACTCCGTTACTCACAATGTAGCAAGACACGAAGGACAAGAACCAAAGTATAAAAGAGATAGCATGTATACAGCCCCAGGATGAGAAATGTACGTGATCAAGTTTACAAAAAAGGGTTTCGATGAAACGTATTTCCTTTGTTCGTATCATTCGTTTTGCCGAAGCTTGCTTTCTCCAATAAATATTAACGTTTTCATAGCATCCGTCATTTATCAAAATATCAACGAATAGTTCACGATCAATTAATTTAACACAAATTAGTTTTTACAATTGTCTCTAAAATATAACGAGCCTATAGGAAGAGAGCAAAAATGTGACATCATAAAATTGGTTCATGCGTAAAAATCAGTAAAGCAAAGTATCTGTATACTGTTTATATATGTAGATAAACATACAAGGCATGAACAGAAAGCTGCGTTGGCGATAAGTGAATGACGATAGGTACTAATACGATCGTCGCAGAGAGTATAAACCTGAAGCGTAAAGCACAAAAAAGTTCATAAAACTAATGTGTGATTTCTGTCACGTTGTCTCAATATTAACACAGTATTTACTGGTAGCCGTTAATTTCGGCTCTCTAAAACATTTTACAAATATACACAAAATGGTACATGCTTAAACTGTCGATGATATTCACATAATTGAATGACCGTTTTTGCATCTCTGATCCTATAATATTGCAGAAAATTGGTGATCGAATTCGATAATGCATAGTTCGAATACACGTCAAATTGATGCACGTACAAATGTTGTCATTAGTTAGTGAATAATACTTATGTTTTTCTACTTATGTTAGTTAGTTATCTAATATGGAATATGTACTACTAAAGGCATGGCCAATACTAATGTCAACTTGACTTTCTTATCGTACATCCTTCACCAAAACAGATTAAAATCAATCCCATCAAATTTAGATGTAGCCGAGATCCACAATTTTGCAGAAAAAAAAGTATATCAAATGTGAAGTTCCTCATGCTAAAAAAAAAAAAAAAAATGCATGCACACATAAAATACAAAAAAAGGGTACATATGGTGAGACAATTAGTAAGACCAAACAATCAATAAAGTTTTGAATTATTTCGAAAATATTTTGTTGTCCCTAAAACTGCGTATGGACATTCTCACTTAAAATCTCATTTGTAAAATGTACACAGATAATTTCCCGAATTCAGGTCGGTTAGCTTGAAAAATCTTGAAGAGTGTGTAAGTAGTGTAAAATGCTGGGCACAGAAGAACTATCTTAAGCTCAATGGTGACAAATCAGAAGGACTTCACATCACATCTCAGTTTCGTAAATCCTTGCCCTTGCCAGATTTTATTGTGGATGACAAGGTGTTAAATACCTCTGAATCTGCAAAAAAACCTGGGTGTTACCATAGACTCTGCTCTTAATATGAAGAATCACATAAAGAGAGTGTGTAAGGCTGCATCGTATGGTATACACAGAATTGGTAAAATTAGGAAATTTCTAGATAAACCCACTACGGAACGACTCATACATGCTTTTGTCACTTCCCATTTAGACTACTGCAACAGCCTCCTTGTTAATCTACCACCCTCCCATCTTGTTCCTCTTCAGCGCATCCAAAATGCTGCAGCTCGTATGGTCACCCGCTCTAAGCCTTATGAACATATCACTCCAATTCTCTCCAATCTCCATTGGCTTCCAATAATTCAACGTATTCAGTTCAAAATTCTTCTCCTTGCCTTCAAAATTCGTAATGGTGATTGCCCCATGTATCTTTCCAGTCTTGTAACATCCAAACCCCCCTCCTGCAGGTTGAGAGCTTCAACTTCCTCTCATTTTCAGTTAATGCCTGGTCCCCGTGTGAAAACAAGATACGGCGATAGAGCTCTTTCTGTCGCTGCTCCCCAATTGTGGAATAGCCTTCCTGCCTTCATTCAAAACGCCCCATCGCTACATACTTTCAAAACAGTGTTAAAGTCCCACTTATTTAAATCTGTATAGGTCGAATTGATTTGCCTCTCGTAATTCAAATTTAATCGTGGTGCTGCTGTCCCAGCTTTCCATTTGGTATAAGGATAGAAATTCACTTAATGACTGCGGGGACAGCAGCAACACAGCGCCTAGAAACATTGTATTGGGCGCTTATAAATGTGCTCTATTATTATTATTATTAATTCTCGAATGCATCACAGAAATTATTTTGGTTAGAAGAGTGGAGTGAAATATGTAGCAAATGTACTGACTGCGAGGATATGGTGACACCTAGTGTTTGTAATTAATCATATATAAACATATCTGCCTCACTTATACACACTTATATTATTAAAAAGACAACTTAACTATTCTTCCAAAGAATTGGTCAGCCGACCTTTGATATATTGTTTGTTGATTAGAGTAGTTGGAGGGAGGTGCACTTTCTACATACATGCTAGTTATTTCTATTTTCTGACGTATTTTGGACAAATTGATATGGCACCGAACAATGTATACATTACTTAACATTCACATTATACTCTGCACCCTCGCTCTTAGTACCATTATAACTAACATTCCCCCCCCCCCTCCCCCCATCGCTATAGTAAGGATTAAGATGTATTCTTGTTGGAGTTTTTAACTTGATTTCTTTTTCTAAGAGCTTGAGGTAGACTTTCGGACTTATCTTCCCTCAGACAACAATTGCCTTTCAAATACCATGATCTCACGTGCTAGCTCAAAAAATCCATGGTCTACCAACTTGTTATTAAAATCCTTGTGCTTCTTTGCAGCTTCCTCTAAACGAACGAGTGCATCTTTGAACTTATTCCGGGTTGATGGTCTCATTTCTTTCACCCATTTCCTCATCCAATCTTGAACCTTCTTGGACACGTCGTCAGCCGAGTTCACCCCTTCTTTTCTCTTACCATCCAACCCGAGCAATTTGCAGAGGTCTTGTCGTTCGTTCACATTCATCTTGTCAACAATGTCATTGACCAGTCTGGACCCAATGCGCTTCGAACAAAAGTCCCCTGCCAATGAAGACATATCGCATGAGATGCATGAAATGAAAAACTAGTACACACCTATGCAAACAATATGAATACAACATTCATACTATTTTGTATCATCTTTGCGATGAGATTGCATTCACCAGATGGATTGAAAAAATAGTGTAACCACGATAGAAAATTGAATAAAAGATTAAGAAGATGGAGGAAAGGGCACATTTTGTTAATGAAATTGAGATGCTAGCCCTGATGCGTGGAACTTTGATGGAAACTCCATTGGTCAGCAAAAGTATACTAGCACCATGGGTAAAGAAGACAATATTGCTATTGTAGTATTTCACTTGGTATCAATATATATTTTTGTTCATGAATTTCTCAAATACACGCTACAGACCCAGCTAAAGGACAACAACAAACCTGCAATGATCCTGGCAGCCACTTCAGGGTGAAGGTCTTGAAGAACCTCTGCTAGAGCAGAACGGTAGTGGAACGAAGCCGGGCGGACTCTTCTCTTCCACTTGAAGAGCATAGCAACTACGTCAGGAGCTCCTCCGCCTTCCAGGCATTCCTTCATCTCATCAACGGTGAGTTGAAGCGCCTTTCCTAGATTCTTCTCGAATACCAGGGGAGTACCATCTGGCATGTTGGTGACAAAGCCAGTCTTGTCAGCATCAGTAAGCCCAGTCGGACTGACAGACGGACTTCCCACGTCATGTTCATGTGTAGTAGGCTGTTCTTCAGAAGACGCATTTTCATCATCTTGGGATGCACATACGGTAATTGTGATTTGACTTCCATTGACTTCTTTGTAAGAAGTAGCATCACAGTGGGGATCGCGTGTTTGTTTACCGTTTCCGTCATTTCGCGTTGCAGACTCTGCTCCCTCTGACTTGTGATTGCCAATCTTGCTCTCATCCGAACTGACGTCTCCTGTATCCACCTTTGGCTCCACCTTAGAGGTGCCGTTCTCCTCAGCACCGCCTCTTTCCTCGCGATGAGTTGCCTTTGTTTTGTAGGAACCTGACAACGTGGAAGATTTATCCTGAGCGCTGTCAGTGGGACTTGTTGAATCAGCGCTTTTCTGTGCGGAGTCAAGGATTGCCTCTGCGATCGATTCTAGCTCACCAAACGTACAGTCATAGTCTGCAATGAAGGAATAAAGATGTGATTACAAATCGTAGGCCAACATTTCGCATAGAATATTTGTGACTCATCATCACGTAACAAGCATCATTTTTTAAAGCATAATTGATTTTTTTAGATGTATGAAGCTTACCAAGATGCAACATGTATTTACTTGTTGCAAAATGGGAAGAAGGTGTTGGTGCAAATACAAATATCAAACGTCCCCCTTCTCTGTACCTGCATTATCATCTTGGTAGGAACTTTGTGGTGACCGGTTACATCATTTTCAATGTTGCAAGAGCCCAAACATCACTGTCATAGTGAACATGAAGTCAATTTGTAACTATTAGCTTAATTCGTCATCACTAGATGACAGAGGAAGAGATGTTGACTTTGCCTCTCTGAGGCTACTATGATACTAAAGACGTAAGTAATGCTGTGGATAAGGATAAAACAGCAAGAATACAGCAAAGTACACACAAGAAAGCTACTCTACTTCAGGTCCAAGATTCACTGAAAGACATAAATACCTTACCTACAGCGCTCATACGTGCGATATCAAGATGGCCACCTTGTTTAAGGACTTTTATGAACTCAAAGTGCTGATACTTGTTCAGTTCTGTGGTGTCATGTCGCATTTCTTTGTACAGCTGCAATACCAGCTTGACCGTTCCCTTATTGAGATGATCAGGCCGGAACGGATGTCTGTACTTCGTCAGGTTTTCCCCTTTGATACCAAGCTCCTCAGCAAATGGAAGAACATCCTTCATGAAGAGATTGAAGGCAATGTCAACGAGCTCCGCATTGTAGACAAATGCTTCCTTATTACGATTGTTGGGTATTAGTCCTAAGGAAGCAAATGGGGCGTGAGTTGAGATTAAGTGTTTCATAGTAAACACGTTCTGAGGTGAAACACAAATTTCGTATGAATGCCATTTATTTTTAAATAGTGCACAGAAACCATTTTAATAACGATCGGTGATCATATACATGTATGTTTGTGATATATCAACAACACCATGATATTAGCTAAATGTAACTTCATATTGTATACTTACTGGAAATACCCATCGTTGTCAGGTTCTTAACAAAGTTTTGCCGCTGTTTGTAAGCTTTCTCTTCTTTCACAAAAACCTTCCAACTTTTGAGGTCTGAGAACAGATCCAGACTGTTGTTCTTTTTATGATTGTGATCTATCACAAGATCATGAGTAAGGGTGGGGCAATTGCCTGGGCATTTTACTTTCCTGGTTATCCTCCGGAGTTCGTTGTCAGTTGGCGTTAACACTGAAAAAACACAAACGTTATGAAAAACATACTAATGCCAATCTGTGGTCGTGTGTGTGTGTGTGTGTGTGGGTGTGTGTGTGAGTGTGAGTGTGTGTGTGCATGTTGAATTATGAGCACATGCATAGACAAATGTTTTAACACATGTTAACTTGTGCATCGCCAATCAACAAATGTTTCTCTGCTCATCTTGCTTAATATTAATTAAGAAATTGTATGATAACCTTTAAAATAACAAATACACCAATGCCAATGCAATAGTGGACGGTGAAAGCTATGCCAATAATAAACATTTTAATAAGTATTCTACACACGTTGGTCTATTGTAAATTGAAAATTGGCTATTATCTCTTACCTAACGCAATGACAGCCCGTACATACGAATTAGATGCATAATTACGTACAATAACTTTGAAAATATAGTTTTATATGTATTTTACATCTGTCCATATTTCCGGTAGACTAACAATAAATCCATAGCATTTCGTAGGGTCCGTGGGGAAGTGATGTTTGTCACAATATCGTTTACTCTTCACGACAGTCGTAAAAAAGGGAAACATATTGTCTATGACGGGACACCCGAAAAAATTAAGTCAATAATTGAACACTGAAGCACCCGCTAAGAAGATGTGCTTACCATCAAATTCTACTTCTTTCATCGCTTTCAACAGATCACTATGTTGAACGTCTAGCAAGAGATCGGGCTCGACCATCTGTCCATTCTGTTCAAGAATTAGATGTGAGATGTCAACACCCAGTGTCTGGAGTTTGTCGCACAGTTCTTCGGATTGTCCTGATGTGAGATAAGTTGCAATCTGTGCGATGTCATCGGCACACACTCGACCAGAGTCGTAGGGCTCTGTAGCATACGTTCAATAAAGAAAATCCTTTCTCAACCGTACATCTTTTATTAATTGATCCTGTACAGTAACTTCTTGCGTGTAGATTCATTCTTCCCTCGTTAGTTTAAGACGTTGTTTTTTCTCATTATTGCTGCCCATTTCGACTGTCAGTTAACCAATCCTCTAGCAAGTTTTCTTTTCACAGTACTCGTAGAAACCCTGTATTAAACTTTCAGTATTTAAATGATTACATACTTCGCCATTATCTACCCGACCACTACTGTAACTAACCTCTCATGTCGTGACGAGCAATTTTTTCCACCGTTGTTTTAAGACGCCGGTTCTTCTCATAATTGCTGCACATTTGGACACTCACCCAATCCCATATCATCTGGGATGTGTTGAAAAGAATCACTTGGTTCTCCTCAACGATCTGACCAATTTCAAGTTTCAAGGCATTCTTAGTCATCTCGCTGATATCTTGTGCGAGTCTCTTGCAGTGTCTGCCTGTCAGCATGGGGACGAAATCCTTGACGTAGTCTTTTGTTGGCACCTTTTCATCATCGGGAACTGATGTGAAATGTAAGTTGCACAATATATTTACGTCTTTCACAGTGTTTATGACACAGTGAATATCCCACCATTACGAAACAATACATCATGATGATTATTATTTTGTTTAATCTGCTATAAAACTAAAATATTCTTCCTGATGAAAGATATTAACTTTCCTTACATCATTAACATCTGAATGTGTACATAATAAATTAGTTTACCAGTGACAGATATTATAATTACCTTACGCAAAAAAGGTCCAATGTGCCATTACATTCAAAGATGCATCCGTTTATTTACAAATAATTTGTTGATTTTAGCATTGTATGTGTATTATTATATCGTTTATATTTTTTTGTGATTACGTTTTTTGTGATTGATATTGCATTTTTCAGTAAACACAAGACACAATGGAGATATTCAATTCGATGGTAACCATGGCTTATTTTCATGAAATGTGAATGTCACCTATCTTCCTGAATGTTTTGTATTGTGTTACATAAACATTTTACATCATGTCACGCTTAAGTAGTTTCACAGTTGATACTCAAAGAATCAAATTTTGATTATAAAATAAATATCAAATGTGGTGCGAGGAAGACTAATTTAGGATTTTAGGTTATAATGGGCAACTCTATGCCTACAATGAACTATTTTCGCATTGCTTGATGATGAATGACATGTTATGTTGAAATTCCCATTGCAAGCGAATACATAAATTAATATCACTAGTGGTATTGATATCACCGTACTCATCACATTTTCTGTAAAGTACAAACTGCCTAGTGATAGAGAACATATTCTTTTATGGATGATCAAAGAAACAGGGCTATCATTCAGGTCTTCCATGAAACAAAAAAAAAACTGCATGAAAAGAGAATTCAACATGTAATATTGCATACCTTTGGGGCTTGATAACACATATATTTGCTCTGTAGGAGTGCACTCCGCTAGTTGCAATATGTGCTTGTCTTTTATTCATATGTTATCACACATACCGCCTAAATTCACACGTGAAATGTAAGTAAAAATGTCATACAATGTGTGAGGAGGTCATTACAGGCATAGCAATTAACGCTAAAACTTAATTAGTCTTTCCCTCAGCACATATTTTCATGATTATTTTATCATTCAAGCGTGACATAATAAAAAATGTTTATTTAGCAGAATGACACATATTCAGCATGATGGGTGACATTAACTTTTAATTTCAATGGAAAATATGCGATGATCACCATGCAATTAAATACCCCAATTGTGCCTTTAATATTGTGTTCACTGACCATGCAATCAGAAAAACACGTTAGTTTTAATAAAATTGATAAACGATGTGATGATACACATACAATGCTAAAATCCATAGATTATTTGTATATAAACGGATGCATCTGTGCCATATAAACATTGAGTATTAAGATTTTTTGCTTCATCTTTAAAGTGTGCTCACTAAACCATGACATGATGACTTTTTCTAATATTCACACAGCTTATGATGATACATGTTGTTAACCGTATCCGATGTCAATTTTTCAACAAAGTGAACAGATGTCGCAATATTAAAAGGGTTTAACATAGCAACTCCCCCCCCCCTAAAATCGCGTTCAGTCAACCGTGAAAAGGTGTAAAAAGTGTCAAAATAGGTGTGAAAGGGTTAAACAATGGATGATCAAGGTTTTGAAAAGTAACAATTTTGCTTTTATTGTGTGCTCACGCATGCATGACTGATTTGATTAATGTGATTTTCACAAGGAAGTTAGTCAATCCGTAAAGGAACAATCCTGCTAGACTAATTTGCTCAATACCTCTTCGATAACAATTTATGCTATTTTGCTTGGGGGGGGGGGGACTTTTTTTTGTTGTGTAGAATTTGGAAAGCATTCCGCTGAAACTTGATCACCAAAGACTAACGTGTATTAGGTAAATATGATACATCAGGGCAAGCTGACCTTTCTTCAAACGATTTTTTTATTACATTTATATCTTTATAACTAAATGTTGATTAAGAGATGTTTTACTTGTTGCAAACGCTTTTGCCGTTAATATGAATCCGATGTTCTCCAAGGTCAGGGAAAGCTCAATTAGAGACTGTAGGTAGGATCTGCCATCCATCCACTTGGCAAATTCTTCCAGCAATGCCTCAATGACGGGCATGGTAGGCTCTTCTCCAGTATCTGGCACTGCATGTGTTGTTATGCGAAGTTCCTTCATCAACCTCTCTATTGATCGCAGATCGCCAATGTGCCAAAGAATGTACTCGATATCTAATCGAAGTTTTGTTGTGTCGATTTGGGTAACCGCATGTATGGCTGTAAATGAAATATGTGCATCATTATGCTTGGTAACGCTGAAACACTAGTATAACAACATTTTCACTAATTACTCCAAATTTGGATCACTTGAGGGCAAATAACTTTCAGCAAGTTTTAAAAAAACAATACATAAATTTAAGACCATTGGTAGGAACATTACTCACGACCACCCGTTTGAAGGCTTTTTGTCTTCCCAGTACGCTATATTCCCTTTGATATAATAAAGCCACAAGGGTCTGTTTCCAAAAGGTGACACTCATATTTCTGACATCCCCTGACACCCTTAATCTGACACTCCTATTTTCCATTCACTTTGTACATAATTTGTCCCCCTTTCCCGTTTTTTTTATTCACTAGACACTTTTCATGAATGGTTCTTTTGCATTTTATTATTTAATACCTAGGTGTGTACATGACACGCACATATCATACACATAAATATCTAATTTACATTCACATTCGAAAACGAAGATCAATAAATAGCTAGTGAATATTATCAAGTGAAGGAAACATTCACAGAGACAGCATCATGGAAAAATGGCCGGAAAGGGGTACGACATTGTGTATAAAGTGGATGGAAAATAGGGGTGTCAGAAATAGTAGTGTCGCCTTTTGGAAAAAAATCGTCACAGGGCTTACCACATCTTATAACAAAAAGGGTTATTGTGAGTTTAAAGGGCTTAGTACCATATTTAGCGTTACGTTATTCGTTGTGGCAAAGAGCCAAGATTTTAAATTTACTAGGACGTATTTTATGGAGGGGAATATTTAACTCCCACACAGGGACAATTTTATTCAACTGGCCAAATCTTAACGGCCGGGAGGGAAAGGGCTCTCTAATTGTCTTTGTCTGTGAGATCTTTTACTTTAAGTACAATTATGAGTTGATGATAGGGGCTACATAGGAACACTTATGAAGGCCTGGCCAAGTCTTTCAGGCAGGGATACTTTTCTGCATCTATGATATTAGTCTGTTTTACATACCTTTTACTTCTTTTAATGCTCCATGTAATTCAGCTTTCTCAAATGCAGCAGTAAGTGTCGTCTTTTGGACGGACTGTCTCGTTCTCTTTTTCCACTTGCACAATTCTTCATAGTATTCTTTTGGTGATGCCAAAGTGCCACGTTTTACGTCGCGTAACAAGGTATCTGTAGGATTACACGAGCCTCCTTCCACATCTGATGATCTCGGCACTGTTTCTTCTACGTCTTGATTCAGTTCTTTTAATACCGCCGCAAGCTTGTGGCAGTCATTTTGCTTGTCAATAATCTTCACCAGTGTCCACAGCTCGACATATGAAACGAAACCTTTTAACACAATTAAAATATAAATGTGTGGTACGTTCATGACGCTGAACCTCAATCATCTCGTATATTAATTCTACCTTAGATATTGTTGTTATCTACTTTCAATGGGAGAAGGTGCGAGTCGATATTTTTTAGCCACAAACTGTTTAAATCTCAAACTTGTCCATCACTTTGAATGTACACCAGTAATAACAATAATTGCAACCTTGAGGAGAATTGCCATTATGAGGTCATCACGGATCCTGGTCTGGTTAATTGTATTATGTTTTTAGATGATTCCTTCAGGGGATCCTCAGAGAAAAAGGTGAGCGGAGTCTGTTATAATGTAATACCTTTTCTGCCGTGCTCACGATATTTGCCATTGTACGTATTGCAGTAATCTAGAATACTGTTCGTTATTTAAAGTACGTATTTTATTGAGATAGTTTAGAGATTTGTTTTCTCCAAACGGATATGGGTTTTTGCAATAGTCAAAGCATGGTATTGTTTGCTAGAGCGAGAAACAATATGTCATATCTATTCATACCATCATCCTTCATAGGCTTCAGAAGAGTGCTGCTTGCATCGCCTATGAGATCGTACAAAGAATCGGAGAGAGAAAGAATGAGAGACAAAATGAGATGGTGCGTGGGGTGTACGTGGCAAATAATATTTTCATAGATAAATACGTAACACAATTGAATCTGCCTAGTTTCAGATAAGAATTATCAATTTTTCCCGAGGTATCACAATTCAAATAGTAAAGGTTAGTAGGATCCGTAATAAGTGGAGTGCCCTTCTGCCATGACCATGGGGCTCATATGAGTTTAGGATACCATGTAGGAATCATCAACAGAATATCACGAATATCATTATTCTCAAAATGTTTTAATTTCGTGTTTAATATGCATAACGCCTTATACTCTAAATATTCGGTCAATTAAAATATATGCTTGCTTCATTGATAGTCATACAGAGTACACAAAAAAGAGCCATCTCCCCGGTGAGAAAAAAAAAAGCTATGGAAAAATATGAGAAGATGCGTCACTGCTCTCTACCCTTCAAATAGAATGGTGTCATGGGTCTCATACGTAAATTGTCCTTGTTAAGGGTACAATAATGTCTGAAGGTGAATTGCAAGATGAATTTTATATCACTTTGGTGAGAATTGGCTGGTTTATCTGTATCATTAATTGCAGTATGTAATGCACGAGCGTTCATTTTTGTCATTCATACCAGACTGTCGTTGAACTCTCATCCGTGAATGTCCTGTCCATATGAACAGGCCGATACCAACGCCGATCATGCCGATTGCAATGATTGTTAGTAACACGGCTAAAGCTGGTACAAAGGATATGACAATGGAAAAGATTGGTTTATATTATGGAATACAAACAGGCACGTGTATATATATCCTTCGTAATCATCATTATATCATCATTGATGAATGTTCATGGTTTAAGCGAGTTGTTATTGTTATTCTTGATAATTTTGTGAAAGTTAGGGCGTAGCTACGGGGAGGGAAGGGGGGCACGTGACCCCCCCCCCCCACACACACACACAATTTTACGTGTGCCCCCCCCCCCATGTGCCCCCCACTTAATTCCCTAAAGCAGAATTTTATGTGGCACACAATATTTTGGTGCCCCCTAAAAAATGTCAAGCCCCCCCCCCCGTGCCACCCCCTTCCTCCCCCCCCCCCCCCCGCTGAAAAAAAAATCGTAGGTACGCCGCTGCTGGTGAAAGTATGTACTAATTCGTACCATTATGCAGACAGCTTAAATATTTGTGTTTGCTAACTCAATTACAAGAAGAGGGACACATATACGATTACTAACCTATTATCCAGCCGTTAGATTTATCACGTACTGCAGGTTTTCTTGTCGTATGAGGTTTCATGGTCGCTGCAACGGAGATATCTTTGATTCTAATACCAGTGGATCGTTCTCCGTCTATACCAGGTATATCAGCAGCAACACATTCATACGGCTCGTCACTCGCTTCAACCTCCACGCTCACGTTTTTGTTAACTGTCCCGTCTGAATTTATCCTTTTGATTTGGTGTGAGCTGGAGACTGTTCCCGACGCTTGGCGAAAAAACAATTTGATAGTCGGGTAAAACTTTCGCACAGAACATGTGACGGTTGCTTTAGACGACGTTTTGATGGAACAGGTCTGATTCTTCGTAGGCTCGTCTTGCCACTGGCATTCAGCAATGATGGGGAATGGCTCTTGCGGAGGAGCTATGTTTAGAAAGAATGAATAAGTTAAGAAGTTATTCCATTTACAGACTGCTGTAAGGGTGGCAATTTCTCTTTAGAATAAACGTTGACGTATAGCTCTGTCCAAGCCATGATGTCAGGCTCGCATCCTTGTACAACACAACATAAAAGGTGTATATGTAGTATACCAGTAAACACAAATCATTATACATTGGAACCAAAGCACAACAAGGGATCCCTTTTCGATAATACATGCATGTAAAACAATAATGTAATGTGGACTCAACATATGGAATACCCTAAGATTTGAGAACAAAGTATGGTTTATACACGAAATACAAACTACAGCTAACAGTAAGGTGATGCTATGCAAACAACGACCAGCAAATAACTCTTTATATGACAAATTTCGTCACCTGTAATGTACACACATACACATATATGTACACACATATTAACAAAATGAATAACTCTGGCACACATCCTGGAAATTGGAAAATAGAACATTGGAGGATTGAGCAACACAGGGAAATGTCAATCATCTGTAATACTCACCTATCACCGTCACTTCAGTGTGGTTGTCTTTTAGGATCCCATGATGGTTTGACACTCTGCAGTAGTACCGGCCTTCATCTCCAATCCGGACATTCCTGACGATGAGAGAGTATTCATCATCGACGTCACATGACCCGTCATCGAAGCATGGACCATCCTTGGTTCCTCTATGCCACGTGATCAACGATGACGATTCATCGAGAGATTCGCCTTTCATCCAGAACACTGTGAAAGGTGTCCCGACGAAGCTGCATTTGATTCGTCCTTCTACCCGAAGAACGAGCGTCGTTTCTTTCTTCATGTAGACGACGTTATCTGGTACGACTGGAGTGGAAGCTGTGCCTGTGTTTTAGAAAGAAAAACATAAGGTAGGAAAGTCGTTTAAAATTTCACATTTAAGCCATTTAATTTTTTAGTTCATTGTGGTACCTAATTAATCAAAACGTAGATTAAAAGGGATGCTACATGCATCAGATGAGTGAATGTGGGCAGTTCGTCTAGCTGGTAGCAAGGTGCCAAATCAGGTTAAGGGATATATATGGCAATGATAACTGACCGTGGAATCATTGCGGAACTGCTTTGCTATTATCACGGGTCACATGTCTGGATCACGAATCATCATGAAATGACACAGCCGTGACTCATGATGACCCATCATGACCTATGGAAGTGTTCTACCATCATAACGTGCCCTGTAATTTTCACCTCTACTGTAAATTGCGTTGAAAGGACTGATCACATCTGTCACGGAGTAAATAAAATAAATTGCGAACAATACAGGGACGGATGCGTTACATGGACAAGATTAGTCCGTGATCGCGTACAATCAAACTTGGCGAGGAGATCTTCATTTTCATGTCATTCATTTTTTCATTTAACCATTATGAAAATGAGTCAACAAAAATACAACGTATATAGAAGCATAGAATAGTGGTATAGACCGCTGAGGAGGAAATCTGCTAAAAGGCAGGGCACTTTTAACATACATGCACTGTGATAAGCAACAATGATCAGATACATCTATATGAATTCACTGTTGTAAAGATTACATACAAAATGACACACAACACTCACATACACACTCGTTCATGTGACAAGACGAAATGTGAATAAGAAAAGGAGAGAGAGAGAGAGAAAGACTAGGGGTAGAAAATGATGAAAAGAGATATATTGTAAGGAGACTTTTCAACAATAGATGACATGTATTTAAACAGGAGAGATAGTTTCAAAATGGATCGTATTGCTCAAGAACACATAGAGCCACGTGGCTTTGTTCGCATTTAATTATCTACTGGGTCTGCCTATGAAGACCTTGGGAAGATAAGCCAAAAAGGTAAGATGAGCCACCTCCTGTCTTTTTATGGAAAGTCAAATAAATGATAGAAGGGGCGCCATGTAAAGTTCATCATAACTGTTTGAGTTTCAGGATGCATAGCAGAGACTGCATGAAGCTGGGCTAAGCAAAATTTAAAGAAATTCCTGATTTGTGCAAAATGTCCCAACCTTTGATGCCTGGGATGTTGAGGGTAATTACTGCTGAGTGACTAGAAGCCTGAGAACATTGTCCCCTATGGTTGAGAGCTGTAATCTTATTATTGTAAATGTGACGATCAATATTTAATGGAGAGAAACCTTCTGTTACTTCTTCTGTTAATTTGAATTATGTCAAAAATTTAAATAAGCATTCTCATTTCGGCTTTAGATGGGGATTATGTATTCAATTACAATACAGTTCAGACATTTCACTTTTTTACACTTTCCTCAAAGGGTCATAAGGTGACTAACTTAACTATACTGAACTAACACTAAACGAATGACACGCACTATGACAGATATCTGAGATATCGACGATAAATTACGCGAAATGCACGAACGTCAAAAAAGGTGATTTTCTTCTCCAAATTATGGCACCTGATGCATGCCTGCCATGATTTTGGGTTTCACTCTCGTTTCTTGTCAGGGTCACATGAATTAAACTTATCACAATCATAAGGTCGTTGAAATGAAATATATCCTGTATTTGGAATAGTGATATATCTGTTCTGCCATTATAATATATTGGGCATCCCTTACCCATCTGTCAACGATATTTAACCATTCAAACACTCAGGACACCAATTCAGACTGAACACTGAATTAACATTGCAAATATGATAGCAGATGCTTCCAATGGCAATAGACAATGTACATATCAAGATGCTTTATTTACATGGTCACCACGTGATCATGTGCAGTGGACATAGTGAGGTGTTCTCCGTTCAGATGTGGAGTAAAAGTGGATAGATGCACCGATATATTTCATCAAACTATGTCTTGTATGGAAGTAGCAATTACATCATACATATACGGGCATTTCCACACTGAATAAACTAATACTTCGTTCTTCCGAAGGCGTACTATGAATTCAGCACATCATGGAATCACAAAATTACATTCCACTCTCATGATGTATATTGCAATATTAATGATATAAATACCGATGATACAGTTATAGTTCAAAGACATTATGAATACATATATCCGGCTACCAACCTGCAAATATGACCATCAAAAGCACGACAGGATAAACTAGAGGCATCGCCATCGCTTCCAGATAGTCAGCCAGAATTGTCTTCACATTAATGCAATAGAAAACACCTGATGTTTCCGCTTGCCTACAGGCGATTATGATATCGTGTTGGAGTATATATAGGAAGGATACATCACCGATAAAACAAAGATAACGGGTTTATTAAAGCGCATGTACAACCAGGCTCCTGAGATATTTCTGGGCGTAATCAAAATATCGTGACCTTGCGCATGAATCGCGGGTCGGGAGCGAAGGGCAATTATGATTAACTTATTTTAACGATAGTACAGGGCTGCACGTGTTGTTTGAATTTTGAGGTCACCATTAATAATATGTTCAGAAAAAAAAGATACAGTCTACCTGCGAGGATTTACAAAGATTCGAGAATAAGTCAAATTATATCTTTTCTATGAATATTCTAGGAACGTGATTGGTCAATTGATGCTCACAGAATACAAAACAATTTCACTATCTCTGCCTCAGCTCCGGATAGTTTTGATTATTTTTTCCTGGGCAGCACTGTGTATGCTCTATTTACTAATTTCTTCCTTGGCACTTCTGCGCATGGTCTTTACCTGGTAACAAAATTCGTTTTGACTGCGAGCAGTACGCGATACAGCTGCTTGTTTGCGTTTGCTAGGGGAAATCCCGCGGTTTTGCGGCCGAGGCGCAACTTGAATTTCCGTTGATTTGCCCAAGCCGCAGGAAATTAGCGGGCGTAAGTTAGTGCACAGTGTGCATTTACCCGGGATGAACTTATATCGAGACAAAGGGAAAAGGACGACTATTTTTGTTCTGTGTTTGTTTTTAAAAAGGGACAAAAAAACAAATATACCAAGCATTGAGTTCGAATGTATAGTGGAAATCATCCAGCTTAGGAGGGACTGGCATAAGCTACTATTTTTTTTCCTTGGGGGCTTCGACCCTCGGAAAAAAATAGTTCTATGCCAGTCCCTCCTCAGATAATTTCCATTATATCCTTCAGTAATATATTCTAAATTGTTGATTGGTTGAAAGGGTGTCATATGACCACAAATAGAACAACTATTTGGAGGAAGAGAGCTCAGAGTTGAGAAAAGTACTGTTTCGTGACGTCAGAGGGAAAAAAGTGACGTAATGTCAAAAATAGTCTCCCTTTTCCCTCTGTCTCGATATCGATTCATCCCGGGTAAATGCGCGACACGCAAAATCTATTCGATACATTTCTTATCACCTGCTTTTTGGATGTTTTAGCGGAAAACCATTTTGCGGGCTGGGGGAACTCCCGCGGTGTTGCGCTTGAATTTCCGTTGGTTTGCTCAAGCCGTAGGAAATAATAAAACATCTGAATCGGGCTCCTGCGTTCGGAGCTTAGAGCATGGACACTATCACAAGATCACTGGTAAGGATTAAAATCAATGAACAAAGAATATTAATGACGGATATAAAACAAATATTTCATAATCTTAATTCGGGATCTTTGTGGAATCTATTGGTACCCTCCCCTGCGGTCTCGGGAAAATAGTACCGCACACCATCCTCTTAAACTCGGTGCAAATGGATTCCACAAGATCCCTCATGATCATTAAATATTTCTATACTATACAATCTAAGAGCTTGGTATATTCGGATACTATACTTCAGTTTACCTTGTATACTGAGCGGTGTAGAACAACGTCGCATGTTTTTACGAGTAGGACTCGACCCAACTGGACGAATATGAAAACGATGTAGTATTTCATACTTGGTGCGCTTAGCCATGGACTATCCTAACACTCCTCCTATCCTTGATCCCTTGGTATTTTGGAAATATGTTACCATAGTTATGCTGGCATTCTCAGCCTTGTATAATTTGTCAGACATGTGCCGTGTCCAGGGCCCTATAAACCTGTTCTATCGGATGGTCAAACTCACTTATATAGAGCTCAGTGTGAACAAGACGTAGTGCAAGCTTACCTCCGTCCTATAGCTTGAGCTGACCCCCTCCCCTGACTTTCTTATCTCAATCCCCTCTCAGCCCCTACAGGCGCAGTATGCGGTATGAGATAATGAACTTGAAATTGAATATGAATCCACCTTCTGCAAACACACTGAGCTACTTGATTGTGTTAATGGTTAACAGTGAAATGTAAACAAAGCTGTTCTATTTCTCATCGTGACTTCAGTGGACACGCAATGGGTGAATGTACTGCATAGTAAGGTATCAAGTGCATTTCTTTCTTATGCTTTTGACGTTGGTAAAATGTTCGTTACCCACGTATTATACACTGTTATAGGTGTGGCTATTCAGCCATCGCACCACTCTCAGCTCTACCTACGGTAGTTGGCTACGGAATATAACCATTTTGCAGCCAGGCAATATGTAGCTCTATTAGACCTAAGTGCATTACGGGTGAAAAGAATATTCACATGGCACACATAGAGTTACTGTAATAGAAATCCCTTGTATGGCCACTGATTGCCTATTTCATTTTTTCCACACGTTGGGCTCCAGGCAAGCCTATCTGGCCATAATCTATGTAGAAAATACAGAAGGATCTTAAATTCTGCAGACGTCAACGGGTCATCAGCAGCACACCAGGGATAACAGGTGTTTCGGCCATTTGAGTGCTGTACACCTCCCCCTGGCTGGCCAGTGCTACGCTGGAATACCCTAGACAGCACCCCCGTTGACACCCGAGTGATCTGGATTGTCCAAAAAAACACTACGATGCCTTCTGAACAACCCAAGCCGAGCCCGTCTCGGCAGCCCCACACATTCTCCTCACCCACTTCTCCCCTTCCCTACCACTGAACCCCATTGCTCGGATCCACCTTCTTACAGAGACACCCGCAAACCCCCTGCACCCAACCTCGACGGTATGTACCTCCGCTCCCCATCCATTCTGCTCACACTCCTGCTTCAGATTAGCATATCTGTCCATTTTCCTCTCCCTCGCCTCTTCTATCCTCGTCTCCCATGGCACCGTCAACTCGACCATCACAATCTTACGTGCCGACCTAGCCACTAGAACCATATCTGGCCGCAGGGCTGTGACTAACACGTCTTCCGGCATAGTCCTATTCCCCTCATCCACATGTACTTCCCAGTCGTCTGCAGCAGCTAACAGCCCACCCACACCTTGTACTTGCCTAGTCTTCCTACACATTGTCCCCTTTTTGACAAACTCGATGCCCCTCACCCTCGGGGGTCCATTCTTCTTTCTCGCCTCTACTGCTGCCCTTGCCAAAGCTCCCATCTCCTTCAAGACCTGGTTATGCCTCCATGTATAGGCTTGCAATAACCCTCCACAAGCTGACAGGACATGCTCCAATGACCCTCTTGTCTTCCTGCAAACCTTGCAGCAGTCCTCCTCCACACAACCCCACCTCTTCAAATTCACTGGCGTTGGCAGGACATCAAAGGTGGAACTGATCATGAAGCGCACGGCTCCAGACGACATCGTTCTGAGTTGGTCCCAGGAGACCTTCTTCTGCTCCACCTCTTCCCAATGAGTCCATGCACCCTGCACACCCTGCTGTGCAGCTTTTGCCAACCGACATTCCTCCTCCTTCTCCTTAACTGCCTCAACCACCAAACCCCTCCTACCCTTCCTGCCTTCCTTGCTGTACCATCTCATGCCAGGACGATACCCTACCCCGCTCCTACCCACTTGGACAGCACCGCGCATCTCCTTCCACTTGGCCATTGCCACGGCTTCATCCGCAGCTTCTTCTGCCTTCCACTTCCTCCCCGTACGGATCGGTGGCCTAGAATCTGCTATCGTCTGATCCTTCGACTCCCTCATCATCATAACCAACCTAACCTTCCCAGCCTTGTACTCTTCTACCAATGATGCCATAGGAAGCCTTAGTTTTCCCGATCTACAAAAGAATGCCAACTCTGTCAACATCCTTGGAACACCTAACCACTTCCGGTAGAACGAGTTCATCTTCTGCTGCATCCTCTCAACTCTAGAGACTGCCACCTCATACACTTGCAGTTGCCACATGATCCGTGGCAGCAGCCTATATTGGCAGCACCACACCTTTGCTTTCCCCGGGATCAATGTCCTATCCACCTTCCTCAACCACTCTACCACTTTGTCATAGATCTGCATCCCTTGATGCCTGTCATTCAACTTGTCCTTATACCAACGTCCCAAATTCTTCACCCCTTTCTCAGAAACCTGAGGTATATCCTCGTTTCCAATAAGAAACCTCTTCTCAACCACCTTGCCCTTCCTTAATGACACTGACCGACTCTTCTTAGCCTTGAACTTCATCCTAGTCCAACCTACCAGCTCTTCAAGTCTACGGAGGCCTTGGTCAACCTCGGACTCGTTACCCGACACAATCGTCAGGTCATCCATAAATGCCCTGACAGAAGGAACGACAACCTCTCCAGCCAGCGTCAACCCCTCAATCTCTGAGGACAGGCGGCGGGTCAACACTTCCATGCCCAGGACAAACAGCAGTGGCGAGACTGGACATCCCATCGGGATACCAACCTCCAATGCCTGCCACTCTGTCGTGTAAGTCCGGGTCGTGAATCTCATCTTGAACTGACTGTAATAGCTCTGCACCAACTCCTTGATCACTTTCGGCACCCAGAAAAGTCCAGAGCAAAGCTAAGGTAGCTGTGCTGTACTGACCCATAAGCATTTGCCAAATCCAACCATATGACATCCACATCCTTCTTTTCCCGTTTGCACCTCTGGATTGACTCCCAGATCATCTGGACATGTTCCAAGCACCCAGGGAAACCGGGAACCCCAGCTTTCTGGACAGATGTGTCCACAAACTTGTTCTTCATGACAAAGTCCGTCAAACGTCTCGCCAACACGCTAAAGAGTATTTTACCATCCACATTCAAAAGCGAGATGGGTCTGAATTGACCAATACCCTTGGCATCCTTTTCCTTTGGGATGTAAACCCCTTCAGCCAGACACCAGCTGCCTGGGACAATCCGCTTCCGCCAGAGTACCCTAAGGATCTGCCATAATACTCTTCGGACACGAGGGCAATACTTAAACAACTTGTACGACAAGCCAATTTGTCCAGCAGCACTGCCAGCTCTGGCCTTCTTCACCACTCCATCAACCTCCCAAAGCCTCAACTCACCCAAGTCAAAACAGACCTCGGGCTCTTGAGGCCTAACCAGTCCTGGCAGCCCGACAAACGGCTCCTCCCGTCTCTCACTGCAATATGTCTCCCCCAAATGTCTCTCTAATTCCTCCTTGGGCACCTCCAAATTACCTGAGGCCCCTTCCCCAAGCAGCCTCTTGGCAAACTTGTATGGATTCCTATAGAAATCCTTCCTCTGCTTCTCCCTCCTCTTTCGCTTCTTGCACAGCCATTCAGCCCTTCTCACATCCGTGTACCTCTTCTTCAAATCCGCATACAACCCCTCCAAGCTAGCTCTCTCTATCTCATCAGCCTGCCGCCATCTTCGTCGCAGACTCTTCTTTTCTGCCCTCAACTGAGCCATCAAACGCTGCCTCCTTGTCTCTGGTTTACTATTGGTGTCCTCCCCCCGGCTTTCACCACCGCCCCCCCATTGGTCTTATGCCGAACTCCTCAGCACACAACTCATAGTATAACCCCTCAAACATCTACATCTTCTTCTCTACATCCCCCAACAACTCAACCTCTAGAACTCGTCCGAGCTTACTATCTAGCAGTTTCCACTTGTCACTGTTTGCTGGCGGCCACGCAATTGGCTCCTTCCGCTCCAACCCTGCATGTAAAGCACGCTGAGGGTCACTGGCACTGTGGTCTAAAACCTGACCAGGACCTCCCACTGTCTCACCCAGTTCAGCACTGGTGCAGTCGCGCTCTACTGCCATCATGCCACACTTCATTCTTCCTCATTAGTCTATTAACTTGCCCGTTGAGTTAGTTGGAGTAAAGAGAAGGCCGACGTACTTATCTTAAAAATATCCATGACTCTATATACTGCAATCAGCACTCGTGATGTGCTCAGAAAAAAAAGGTGTTCTTGGGAGGACTGGTGGAGGTAATGACGTGGTATGGGGGAGCAGGCATCGCATTCTCATCAAATTGTGGTCACACCAGACCCCTTCCATAACACCTGAGAACGAAAAATAATGGTTAACAAAGAAGTGGAAGGAGAAGGAAATGGCTTACTTTCCTTCTCTATCTCTCTTCTAAAATATATTTCTCTATCTCTCTCTCTTCCCTTCTCCTTCCTCTCCCTCTTCACTATTCACTATTCCTCACTCATTATATACATATTTTGAAACATGCACAACGTATTCTCATTCCTAGCTTGTCATATGAATATGTATTTATTGCTATCCAATCGTTATCTTACTTGGATTTCAGTTTAGAAGAGCCAACAAGCTATTATTATTTGTATTTTTTTGGCCCTGGAGTTATTTCAGCTTTTATCGGTTAATCTCTCTTCTTATTGGACTATGCAATGATTTACATTATTGTACACTTTGGAATTGAGTATCCTCTTCCGTAATATATGAGAGAGAACGAGAAAGAAGAATTGAGAAGACTGTGTCGACAAGATATAGAAGGGGACCAACGACAAAGTCATTAAAATGCGTCAGTAAATGTATCGCAAACATATTACATATATTGAAATGACAGCACACATTAAAAACAGAAAAATTGGGCTTTGTTTAGTTCAATTACACTTTAATGCAAAATGATCATGACATGAGCTAATAAAATGGCTAGGAACATAATCTCTTGGCAAAGCAATGCCTTCAATTGAAAAATTTTATTCAATATATTAGACGACGTTCTTTGCACTTACATCCATTTGGATCTGCAGATAGTATCTATTGACAAGTGGGATCAGATACATGGACTATCCAAAGACTCCTCCTATCCCTCATCCCTGACTATTTTGGAAACATGTTACTCTGGCATTCTAAGCCTTTTGTAATTTGTCAGACATATGCCATTACTATGGCACTTTAAGGAGCAGCATCGCAATGGCAGTGCTAAACCTGCTTGAGCCCAGTGTGAACAAGAAGCAGTCCAAGCTTACCTCCGTCCTATAGCTTAAGCTGACCCCCCTCCCCTAACTTTCTCCCCTCCGTCCCCTTCCAGCTCGTACAGGCGCAGTAGGTGGCATGAGATAATGCACTTGAAATTATGAATCTGCCTTCTGCAAACACACTGAGCTACTTAAGTGTGTTAATGGTTATCAGTGAAGTGTCAACAAAGGTGTTTAATTTCTTATCGTGACTTCAATGGCCATGCCTAGTGAGGTATAAGCTGCATTTTCTATCTTAAGTTTTTGACGTTGGTAAAGTGTTCGGTACCCATGTATTATTTGAGTGGCTATTTAGCCACCCCACCCTTAGCCCTACCTACGGTAGTTGGCTACGGATTATTAAGCATTTTGCAGCCAGGCAATATGTAGCTCTATTAAACCTAAGTGCATTACTGGTGGGAAAATACTCACATGACACCCATAGAGTTAATGGAAATCCCATGTATGGTCATTGATTCCCTATTTGGTTTCTTCCGCACTTTGGGCTCCGAGTAAATCTATTTGGCGTTAATCTATTAGTCTATTAACTTGCCCGTGGAGTTAGTGGGAGTGAAGAGAAGGCCGACGTACTTATCTTAACAATATCCAATGACTGCATGTGAAGCAGTTTATATACTGCCATCACTATTCGTGATATGCTCAGAAAGAAAAGTGTTCTTGGGAGGATTGGTAGAGGTAAAGACGTGGGATGGGGGAGTTGTCACAAAACTGTGGTCACACCAGTTCCCTTCTATATTACGGTGGAATGAAAAATAACGGTTAAGAAATATGTGAAAGGAGAAGGAAAAGGCTTACTTTTCCACTCTATTTCTCACCTAAGATATTTTCTCGATCTCTCTCTCTCTTCCCTCTTCCTCTTCGCTATTCACTATTCCTCACTCCTCCTTTTACCTTTTCATGTGCTTGCTGCCGATTCTCTTCTCTTTCGCTTTGGTTTCTTCTCTCTCCCTCCATTTGTCTTAATCAGTTCGCCTTTTCCTTCTCCCTCTTCTTTTCCCTCCCTAGCTCTCACCTTTAAGCATGCTATATCTTTTTTCTTCTTTTTATGAATATATCAACCATTCTCGTTATCAATAAATACATTTTTAAAACATGCACATCGTATGCTCATTAACATTTTTTCATATGAATCTGTGTTTATTGCTATCCAGTCGCTATCTTACTTGGATCTTAGTTCAGATGAGCCAACAATCTACTATAAAATATGTATGTTTTTCCCATGGAGGTTTTTCAGCTTTTTTCGTTTAATCTCTCTTCTTATTGGACTATGCCATGATATATATTATTGTACACTTTATATAGATTATGTTCTTCCTTAATATTTGAGAGAGAAAGAGAAAAAAAAGTATGTAGAGCACTGCATCGACAAAAGATAGCAGCGGAAAAACGACAAAGTAATTAAAATGCTTCAGTAAATGTAAGCACACATGAAGTAAAACAGAAAACGTGGACTTTGCTTTGTTCAATTACACTTTAATGCAAGATGATCATGACATGAGCTAAAAAAAAAACAATGGCTAGAGACATAATCTCTTTTGATTTTGTTAACATCGAAGTGTTGGTACCATATTTCATTTCTTTTTAAAGATATATAATTCGATAATGCTAAATGTGTTACTCATTGCGGATAAATTGCTTGTGGTAATCGCTTGTCTCGCAATGTATGGTCAACGGATTCTAAAAATATCACGACGTTTCGTGCACCGCTGCAACAGTTCCTCGGGTGTGATACAAAGTTGTAGTAAGTAGGAGTTTATATACCCTTTGGACAGTCCAGCGCACTAACCGAAACCTGCTCATAAACGGTCCTATAATATTGGCTCGGCGCACCCGGATGGCTCGCATCGTCGGGCTGTAACAAGTACGGACAAAAGACAAAAGGACAAAGCCCACTGGCCGGCAATTACGGGTAATCAATCAGTCAATTATAGTGATTATCCTTATATAGCGATATATAATTCGTTTGGATGAAGCTGCATTTCCCAATGAATATTTACGATTTCGTTATTAATTGTAATTCCTATTTACAGAGAAAAATTCATTTACATTCTAACAAAAAGGAGTTTTACAATATAATATTTTATGTAAGATATGATTGGAAGAAATAATGAAGAAAATAAAAAAGTCATCTGATATAATTTATCCAAAGCGTAAAAAGCAGTAAAGCAAAGTAAAGATATATTTAAAATAAAAAGATAATACGAAACTGGAGCCTAACATTAAAATATCACAACTATACACAGCTTCAATCGTACGATTAAAACAATTGGAAAGCATGACATAGTTTTGCATGTAAGTATAAGGCTTTCGTTTAATCTAGTCGTGTTAGTATATTGTCGTAGCGGTTAATTTCGTCTCTATAAAACGTTTTAAAAATATACACAATTGAAATGTCTCACGTCGTTAACTCAATTTGACTCAATGGCAAACGGCAAACTGTGATGGATCAAACCACATTCTTTCTTACACTTTCATTGAAGCTTGATAAGATGAGTAACTTAACTATACTGAACTGACACTGAATGAATGACACGCACTACGATAGATAGGTATCTGAGACATCGACGAAAAATGACTCAAAATGCACGAACGTTAATGAAGAGTTTTTTTTCTTCTTTTTTTTATCTCCGAAACCTGATGCATGTCTGTCATGATTTGGAGTTTCATTCTGGTGTCGTGTCAGGGTCACATCAATGAAATTTATCAGAATCGTAAGGTCGTTGAAATCAAATGTGTCCTGTATTTGGAACAGCGATATAACTGCCATTATGAGGCATCGGTCATCCCCTACCCAACTATCAACTATATTTAACCATTTAAAAACTCAGGACACCAATTCCAACTGTACACTGAAATAACATGGCAGACATGACAGAAGATGGTGGCAATTTAGACAATGTACAGATAGAGATGCTACATTTACATGGTCACCACGTGATCGTGTACAGTGGACGTAGCGAGATGTTCTCTGTTCAGAAGTAGAGTAAAATAGGAAACATGCACCGATATATTTCATTAAACTATGTCGTTACATAGAAGTAACAATTATACCATACACTTCCGTATATAGTATAGTATATTAAACTTCCTCATACTTAAGTTTACACTGTATGCATACATGAAATACAGGGGAAATTATGGATGGTAAGCGGTTTAGTGAGACCAAACAATCTGTACAGTTATGAAAAATATAAAAAAACTGTTGTCCTTGCGCATGGACAATCTTGATGTCGTACTGTGCATTTTGCACACGGACACGAAGAGATTTTCAAGGTGCGTCAAATGTGCAAGGTGTACACAAATTATTGCCCGTATTCTCAAATACATGACAGAACTAATGTGGTTGGAAGAGTGGAGTAAAATTTGTACCAAATGTACTAATTTTGAGGTTATGTGGCATCTAGTATTTGCAACTACTCATATATTTTCATCAACTACACGCATTTTCAAAAGACAACTTTACTATTCTCACAAAGAAACGCTCTGCCGACCCTGAATATATTGTTTATTGATGGGGTAGTCGAGCTGTGGTGCACCTTCGGCATATTGGCTACATATATTTATTTTCTGCCGTAGTTTGGACAAATCGATTAAGGATTAACAATTAAGGAATCATGTATAAATTATTTTACATTCACATTTTCATGAATTATCTTTTCCCTCGCTCTCAGTACTCTTCTAAATATGCATGTAACTAACATTATACCCTCTCTCGCTGTAGGAATTAAAGAAGTATTCTTGTTGCTCATTTCTCCTCGTAGACTCATTGTCTTTATATTATATAGCTCAACATATACGTAAGCATGTAAATGTGGTCTCCTTTAAGACTGTAATTGCCTTTCAAATATCATGATTTCGTGTGCCAGCTCCAAGAATCCATGTTCTACCAACTTGTTATTGAAATCCCTGTGCTTCCTTAAAGCTTCAAAGTAAGGCAAGAAATTTTTTACCTTATTCCAGTTTGAAGGCTTCATTTCTTCAACCCATTTCACAATCCAAGCCTGAATCTGTTTGGAAAAGTCGTCATCTGAGTCCTTCCAGTCTGTTCTCCTCCAGTCCAACCAGAGTAATTTGCAGAGATCCTGCTGTTCCTCTACATTCATCTTGGCAACCATGTCATTGACCAGTCTGGACCCAATGTGCTTCGAACAAAAGTCACCTGCCAATGAAGACATATTGCATGAGATGCATGAAATGAAATACTAGTACACACCTATGCAAACAATATGAATACAACAGTCATACTATTATGTATCATCTTTGCGATGAGATTGCAATTATCAGATGGATTAAAAAAATAGTGCAGCCACGATAGAAAATTGAATAAAAGATTAAGAAGTTGGAGGAAAGGGCACATTTTGTTAATGAAATTGAGATGCTAGCCCTGATGCGTGGAACTTTGATGGAAACTCCATTGGTCAGCAATAGTATACTAGCACCATGGGTAAAGAAGACAATATTGCTATTGTAGTATTTCACTTGGTATCAATATATATTTTTGTTCATGAATTTGCCAGATGCACGCTACAGACCCAGTTAAAGGACAACAACAAACCTGCAATGATCCTGACAGCCACTTCAGGGTGAAGGTCTTGAAGAACCTCTGCTAGAGCAGAACGGCAGTGGAACGGAGCCGGGCGGATTCTTCTCTTCCACTTAAAGAGCATAGCAACTACATCAGGTGCTTCTCCGCTCTCCATGCATTCCTTCATCTCATTATCTGCGAGTTTCAGCATCTTGCCTAACTTCTTCTCAAATGCAAAGTGAGTGCCTTCAGGCATGTTGGTGTCAGCATCTGTGACCTCAATCGCACTGGCAGAGGGCTTGCCCATGTCGTGTTCACGTGTCGTAGGCTGATTTTCAGAATATTCATTTTCATCATCTTGAAATGCACAAGCGCTAATTGTGATTGTAGCTTCATGATGAAGATCGCGTGTTTGTTTACCGTTTCTGTCATTTCGTGTTGCAGACTCTGCACCCTCTGACTTGTGCTCGCCAGTCTTGTTCTCATGCAAACTAATATCTCCTGTAATGACCTTTGGCTCCAGGCTGGAAGGTCCGCTCTCGGCACCAGCGTCTCTTCCCTCGCGATGAGTCGTTTCCTCTTTGGGGGTAGCTGACAACGTGCTAGATTTATCCTGAGCGCTGTCCTTGGGACTTGTTGAATCAGCGCCTTTCTCTGAGGAGTCAGTGATTGACTCTGCGATGGCTTCTAGCTCACCAAATGTACAGTCATAGTCTGTAGTGAAGGAATAAAGATGTGATTATAGATCGTATATGCCAACAATTTGCATAGAATATTTTTGACCCATCATCACGTAACCAGCATGAAAAAGAGTGTAATTGAAGTGTTTTGATGTATGAAGCTTACCAAGATGAAACATGCCCCTGTATTTACTCGTCGCAAAATGGGAGGATGGTGTTGGTGCAAATACAAACATCAAAGGTCCATCTACTCTGCACTTGCATTGACAACTTGGTAGGAGCTTTGTGGTGACAGGTTACATCTATATTTTCTTCTATGTTTACAAGAGGCCAAACGTCACTGCGATAGTGAACATGAAGTCAATTTGAAACTATTAACTTAATGCGTCATCACTAGATGACATTGGGAGGGATCTTGCTTTGCCCCTGTTAGGCTACTACGCCACTAACCGCTAACGAAGAATGCAGTGTCATGTGATATAAGTCCCTTTATCACTCCCCGTCCCATATCATGTCTCAACGCTTATGACCACCTTCCAGAATCCCAATAACTCTCACATAGCGGACCCTCGAGTTTTATGGGACTTGTCCCTGAATGACATTTACTGGAATTCAGGAACTGTGACGTAGTTAAGGTCCATTTTCTGTGGATTATGCATGAGATCATTATACATAAAAAACTGACCTTCTGTTTGAATTTCACTATAATTGCTTATTCGAATCTCGCAAAAAAAGTATATTCTGAGAGAGTTCAGAGAGTTCGAATCGGACTCAGAAATTGAGATTCATAAGGGTTATTCCAGAGACATAGACAGATTCATCACAGAGCTGTTATTCATCAGTTTTTTTAGTTTTAAATGTACTACAACACGTGATGCACTTCGAGTCCACTAGTCCTCCTTCATGTTCAACTGAGAATTAAGTTAAACTATAGACTTTATCACAGGTAATCCCGCAACACTTCCACAAAACAACAACAGCAACAGGATGAATACAGCAAAGATTATTTCTATATTACAAGTAAAGATACGTAAAATTCATCGCGTCCCAGATTGACTGATAGATTCACTGAAAGACATAAATACGTTACCTAGATCAAACATACGTGCGATGTCAAAATGGCTGCCTTGTTTGAGGACTTTAGAGAAGTCGTCATGATGAGATGTCGTTACATCTGGGATGTGACCTATCTTTTCCTTGGAAAGCTGGAATACCAACTTGACTGTGCCCTTCTCGAGATGATCAGGCTGGAACTGAGGCATGTACGTGGTGAGCTCAGCCTGGGTGATACCAAGCTCCTCAGCAAATGGAAGAACATCCTTCATGAAGAGATGGAAGGCAAGGTTTACGAGGTCGGCCTTGTAGACAAAGTCTCCCGGGCGAAGCCTAGGTATCAGCCCTGAGAAAGCAAATGAGAAGGTAGGCTAAGAATTGTTTCATTATAAGCACAGTTGTATAGTTTATTCTTCGCAGTCGTTTTGACGAGTGGGCTATGAGCATTTTATTTTACGGAAAAGGGACAATTAAACGCCGACGTAACTATTGATGAAAACTTTACGTTAATACATCAATTTTGATTCAAATTTAGTCTGTAATGTAGACTTACCGGGAAAACCCATTGTGGCAAGGTTTTGGGATATCTGTTTCCGATAGGCTTGAAGTGTCTTTTTAGTCGCAAAACTTTTCAACTTGTTGATGTCTGCGAAGAGATCCGGATGGTCGTTGTTCCCCTCGTGCTTCTGATTTATTGGAAGATTAGCAGTGAGTTTGGCACAATCACCTGGGCGTTTCACTGTTCTGGTTATCCTTTGAAGTTCTTCCTCAGTCAGCGTTAACACTGAAACACAACGAGTGTGAAGTAATGTATATTCAATTATTCATAAACAGACAGACATAATGTATACAAATGTGGCTGTATGAATGTGTTTCTATGTGTGTATGTTAAGAGAAATATGGATACGTGATTAATAGACAGTTATTTTACGTGCCGTTGTAGTACGTTAATCATGTACAAAGGGTAGGCGAATATGATTGTGTGAAATACTTAAAGTAGACATTAAAGAGAACATTAAAATATATAGCAGCACTTTGCATGTTCTTTAATTATTTGAATCACTTTGGCAACTTGGGAATCGGGCATTTTCGTGGTATAGTGCTGGTGATTTGTGACTGAAGATCACAAAGTCCATATTCAAACACTTGTGTCCTTCAGCGGGATACTTGATCCATATTGCTGCTCTTCACCAAGGAGAATAAATAGGAGGATGGCCGATTATATGAATGATCTTGATCCAGCGCTGATATCGTGACACGGGCAAGGAATACTTACCAGGCAGTCATGGTCAACATAGTGTGCATGACATGTTTTTATATCCAGCGACCACGGATAAGATTGTGACATTACTCTCAAATCCGTAGTGCATATGGAACAGACCCTCTACATCAATTTGACGTTGTTGACAAACAAAATCTACGAAAACGTATTATATACTTGATAGATAATATATATGTATACATATGAAGTAAGAGTACTAAGATTTCACATGATTCGTACAGAGAATACTGATGTCGTTTTGTTTATTCTGCAAGAAAGTGGCAACAGCATTATTATAACGCCTGGGTGCAAGCAGATATTCTAACAATGACTGTCAAGCAAATAATACAAAGATAATAAACTTACAAGAAAAGTTTACGTCACGTAGGGCTTGTAATACGTCACTTCTCTTGATGTCAAGCATGGCTTCAGGCTCGGCCCTCTTTCCGTAGTTTTGAATCGCTTGAGGTGTGATTTCAACACCCAATGTATAGAGGGTAGCGCACAGTTGTTCTGTATTTCCTTTAGTGAGATAAGCTGCAATTTCTGCAAGGTCATCGGCACAAATTCGACCGTAATCATACGGTTCTGTAGCACACATAAAATAAAATAATAACAAAGCCGTGTACTATATTTGAATTTATTTTATCGCTGTATTATCGTCCGCTCCGCTCAATGACTACAATAATTCTATTACAAGTTGTTTAGTCAGGACAAGATTAAATAATTGTATGTGATTGTTGCCATATTGGTTTATTTTAATCTTGCAAGTTCAACACTGGAGGGTGTCTGTGTGTGTGGGAAGGGGGGTAGAGGTGGTAAGGTTGGGGGGTTCAAGTGGGGGGGGGGGGGGGGGTTGGTTGTTGGACCGGGAAGAGTCGAACGATATAATTACATTAACATGTCTTACCTTTTTTATTTACATTTATTTACATTTGGACTTTTCTTAATTTTTTTATAAACCTATATCAAATCGTACTCTGCGGTAGTTCAGTTTATTGCCATAATTACAGTACTTTCGGTTTTCGTGCCAATTGAAGTTTATTCAAGTCTGCTATTTAGAATGTGTTAATCATTCAAACAAGTTAACTAGGCCTGCACCCCCACTCCCTACATTGCTACATTCACCCCTTGGTGTAAAATGTGTACACTGTGAAAGTATGTATACGCTTCGGACAATATACAACAGACCCATATTATAACTTACCTCTCAGGTCATGACGACCCACTGCCTTCCCTGTTAGTATGATACGTTGTCTTTTCTCATAATTGCTGCAGTTTTGGGCACTCAGCCAATCAAGTAGCATTTGGGGTGTGTTGAAAAGAGCCTGTTGGTTCTCGTCAACGATCTGACTAATTTGAGGTTTAAGGACATTTCCAGTGATTGTGCTGATATCTTCTGCGAGTCTCATGCAGTGTCTGCCTGTCAGCTTGCAGACAAAATCCTTGACGTCTTCCTCTGTTATCAGCGCCTTTTGATCATCGGGAACTGATGTAAAATGTGAAAGTTAATGGCATAACACATCAACGTGCATGATTGCTTTTACCACATGGATTTCTAAGCATACAATGTCACTAAGCATCATTTACAGGTACACCCCGTGCGTTTTGTGTGAAATCGACATCACGACATCCACATATTTTTATCTCATGATATAAGATGAGATACTCCACTGCATTCACCAAGTGTAGATATGAACATGATTGGTTTGCGTACTATCGACAGAAGTGTAAATACCTTTTGCATGATGTAATTCCGTGCTGGGAGGAGGATTGTCTGTACTGAGCAGCAATCATTTAACCCATTCTGTGCGATACAATACTGTTGCTCTAATTTTAATTGTGTTTAAACGTGACCGTGTCGCATAAAGCCGTCTTAATCCCAATATGTACACACATCCTATGGATGAATTTGAATGCATTGATCCTAATACCTGAAAAGATTGCCCAATGCTTGTCGCCCACATAGTAACAATTGACATGGATTTTGAATATATTCTGCCCAAATGAGATCAATAACGACAAATGTAAATGTCACGTATGAGCACAAAGTGTGTAATACTCATGACATGTAAGATGCACGAATTATGAAATATGTCTCAAGAAAAGTCTTACTCGGTGCCATCACCCTTGCAATTGATCTGCATCCAATTTTCTCCAAGGTCAGTGAAAGCTTAAATACAGAATTAAGGTGCGAACGTTTCCCCATCCACTCTTCAAAATCGTTCAGCAACGCAGCAATGACAGGCGTCGTAGGCTTTTGTCTAGATTCACTATCCTTCAGGGCCTGGGTTGGTACGTGAAGTTCCTTCATGAACCTCTGTATTAATTGCAGATCATCCAAGTGCCAAAGGATGTGCTCGATATCTAATTTGAGTTTCGCTTGTTCGGTAATGGAGTCCATGTCTGTGAACGAAATATGTGTATCTTGTTGCATCATTATGTTTGGAAATACTGAAACATTTGGCAATGGCACTCAATTTGATATGATCACGCAGTCAGGTAATTTACAGTACGTAACAATACGGGTCACGATCAAAATTAATACCTTTCTAAGTGCAATGGTGTTGTCATATGGTGTAGGCCTAATAATCGCAGCGCTCGGAGTAGTAGGTTTCCAAAGAGTCATCCATGAATGCCATCAATGTTCAAATTTGAAACGGATATCTCAAACTTTGCCGATGGTATCGTCCATCTTATTATTAGCATTTTGTACAACTCGCCTGTGTAGATAAACTGGTTTTCATTACAACGATAATATTATATCATTTTTTTTTCAAAGAAAGAATTCATGTTTACGATAAAAACACAATTACAAGAGAAATATGATGAGCAAATATGATGAGCAAAGTTTACGTGTATCATAACAGCTGATATTGGCTGTAAAGAGGTATTCATTTATTTACATCAATTACATAACTACTTTGAGAAGCGACACTTCATCATTCAAGATACAGCATTATCATAATTATCATCATCATTAGGGCACTAATGGGTGTAACAGTCATGTTGCCTGCTCAAGAGACATGGAAATGTTCCTGAAAGAGACTTACTTTTGTGTCCAAGGGTTAGTCTTCAATTGCAAGTTGGGGCAAATTCACCAATGTTATAAACTGAGTAAAAAGATGAATTAATTAATTTTCTATAGGATAGCAAGGCAACATGGTTCACAATATCTTATACGTAAAGTGCAATTGTGAGTTTAGGAGGGGGGCACAATTGTAAGTTCACGAGGACGCACTTTTTTCTTGAGAGGAATATTAACCTCCTGCACAGGAACAATTCTGTAGGCCTTGCCAAATCTTTCAGGCAGGGATGGAAAGTGTTGCTTGCTTTTCTGTCTCTATTATATAATTTTGTTTTACATACCTTTTATTTCTTGAAATGCTCCCTGTAAGTTAGCCTTCTCAAATGCAGCAGTGAGTGTCGCCTTTTGGACGGATTGTTTCGTTCTCTCTTTCCACTTGCAAAGTTCTTCGTAGTATTCTTTTGGTGATGCCAAAGTACCAGATTTTGCGTCGCATAACAGGGTATCTGTTGGATTACACGAGCCTCCTTCCACACTTGACGATCTCGGCACTATTTTCTCTACGTCTTGATTCAGTTTTTTCAATACCGCCGCAAGCTTTTGACAGTCATTTTGCTTGTAAATAATCTTCACTAGTATCCACAGCTCGACATATGAAACGGGACCTTTAACAAAATTATAATATAAATCAAAAGTGGTACTTTTATGGCGCTCAACCTCAATCATCTCGTGTATCATTTCTAACTTACATATTATTGTTATACACTTTAAACGTGAGAATCAGGTACGAGTTTATACTTTAAAATGTCAGTTATTTTGTTAAGCCACAAACTGTTATTTGGATCTCAATATTGTCTATCGCTTTGAATGTACACCAGTGATAAAAATAATAGGACCCTTTAATGGAATTACTATCATGACGTCAAGAAGGTTCCTGATCTGGTTAATTGTATTATATTTTCAGATATTTCCTTCAGGGGATCCTCAAAAGAGGACGAAACCTCTTATAAAGGAGAACCGTTTCTGCAGTGCTCACGAGATTTGCCATCTAACGTATTACAGTACGTAACCTGAAATTCTTAAAATACGTCTACTACTTAAAATAATTCATAGATTGGTTTTCTCGGAAAGGATTTGAGTTTTGAAATGATTAAATCATGTTATCGTTCGCTAGAGTGAGAGACAATATGTCATATATATCAATATATGACATTTTTGTAATTCACAGTACGTTTATTTCTTGAGATACTCTATAGATTGTTTCTTCTATAAGGATATGGGTTTCGCATTAGTTAAAATAGGTATTGTTTGCTGGAATGACAGACAATTCGTCATATTTATTCATACCATCCTCCTCCATAGAGGAGTGCTGCTTGCATCGCCTATTGCAGTACGCAATTTGAAATGTCGTTCGTTATTTAAAGTATGTCTGTTGCATGAGATAATTTAAAAATTGTTTTTCTCCAATAGTTAAAGCATTGTACTGTTTGCTAGAGTGCGAGACAATATACCATATTTATTCCTACCATCCTCTTTGATAGGCTTCAGACGAATGCTGCTTGCATCACCTTTAAGATTGTACAAAGAAATGGAGAGAGAGAGAGAATGAGATACAGAATGAGAGTATGCGAGGGGTGTGCATTTTAAATAATATTATCATCAATGCTACAATAACACATGTGATTTCCAGAGGTGTCACAACTTAAAAAGTAAAGGAGAATTTGACTCGTAATCAATGGAGTGACCTTCGGTCTTGACTAAGGGTCCCATTCTTAAATGCGAGAATAACACATGTGAATTTGCCTACATCCAGGTAAGATTACTACAGATTTTTAGAGGTGTCACAAGTTGAAAAGTAAAGGTAAATTGGACCCGTTATCAATGGAGTGCCTTCTGCCTGGACTAAGAATCCCATTCTTACTCGAATCTAGGAAACCAGGAAGGAATCATCTAAAGGGTTTATTAAAATTGAAGAAAAATGTTTCTCGCGTTTTTATTTTGTCGCAAACGCAGAAAATTGAATAATTTGTTTTTGAATATCACATGCCAATTTTCTTCAAAATAATATATTGATATGGTGATTAATATTTTATAACATCTTATGTGAATTCACGCCGTACAAACTATCTATTTCGAGTTGCGTCATATTACCCGACTCCTAAAAATGGGTAATATTTGGTCAGTTCATGGGCATGCTTGCTTTAATGATAGTCACGGCTCACATATACAAATAAAAACACAAAATTGGGCCTAACACTAACCCCGGCCAGAGTAAAAGAAAGTTAAAAGAACGGGAGAGACACTGTTCATGTACCTTTCATATAGAATGGTATCAAAGGTTATCATACGTGAAGTGTCATGTTAAAGAGTATGAATTTGTCTAAACATAAAGTACTGGATAAACCTTATCATAATTATTGCTTTGGCCAGAAATGGTTGTTTTATCAATATTATCAGTGATGATTTGTAATGCAAAGGGGGTTATTTTTGCCATTCCTACCAGACTTTCGTTGAACTCTCATCCGTGAATTTCTTCTCCATATGAACAGGCCGATCCCAACGCCGACTGCAAGGATTGGTAGTAACACGGCTAAAGCTGGTACAGATGAAATGAAAATGGATTAAATTGGTTTATATTAAGAAATACAAACACACGTGTGTACATGTGTGTATATTCTCAATTATAGCAAATAACATAATTGATATGTTTTCATTGCTTATGCGAGTTGTTACCTTTATTCTTGATAATTTTGTGAAAATGTCGACTACTTCGTATCATTTACAGGACATATGCTGACTCAATAACAAGACGATGGACAAACGTAGTGTTACTAACCTATTATCCAGCTGTTAGATTGATCAGGTACTGTAGGTCTTCTTGTCGTGTGAGGTTTTATGGTCGATCCTACAGAGATATCTTTGATTCTAATACCAGTTGATCTTTCTCCGTCTATACCAGGTATATCAGCAGCAACACATTCATACGGCTCGTCACTCACTTCAACCTCCACGCTGACGTTTTTGTTAACTGTCCAGTCTGGATTGATCCATTCGATTTGGTGTGAGGAGTCGATTGTCTTCGACGCTTGACGAAAGAACAACTTGATAGTCGGATAAAACCTCACAACAGAACATGTGATGGTTGTTTTAGACGACGTCTTGATGGAGCAGGACTGATGCTCATCAACTTTATTTTGTCCCTGACATTCAGCAATTGCGGGGAATGGGTCTTTCGGAAGAGCTAAAAAATAAAAGAAGGTGAATTTCATTGACAAAACAGAAATACCTTGTTGTTGAATGTAGTTGCATAGAACCATGTATTAATATGTACATCGTTAGTAAAACTTACCTATGACCTTACAGTCCGTGTGGCTTCCTATCTGAACTCCCTCGTAATTAACCACTCGACAAAAGTATCGGCCTTTGTCTGCAACACGAACATCCCTGATGATGAGAGAGAATTGATTATCTACGTAACATGATCCGTCATCGAAGCGAGGACCTTCCAGGGTTTCTCTACTCCATGTGATCACTGGTGATGCTTGTTCGAGAGACTCGCCTTTCATCCATGAGACTGTTGACGGTGTCCCGTAGAAGCTGCACGTCAGACGTCCTTCTGCTCCGAGAAGGAGTGTCGTTTCTTGATCCATTTGGACAATCCGATCTAAGAAAGAAAACGAATGAAACTCCACCGGTTGTGAACATGTCAAGAGATAAGATTAAATGTGTACATTGGTTAAGACTAGCACATGTTTCTTGGTTATTTATTTTTTTGAAAGGTAATATTTATAGAAAATCCCTATATATTCATCTTCAGAAAGCTTATAAGCCATACAATGAGATGATATTCAAACAATATATCACTTTCGAAAAAGCGAAATTAGGGTGAAAACGATAACCCTATTCTCTGGGACAAATTTCCCCTACTGTCATCCGAACCGGCCCTTGGGTTTGACGTAAGAAAGGGGAGGCGTTATTGTGCATCACACATGCCAATCCGCAGCTTCTTTTCCGCCAGAAGCACCATGCATTATCAATGACATTGTGATGGCAGTTGCTTGTGGATTAAAAGGTGTGATAGACAATTGTAATTGTGAACATTTGTGCGAAGCATATCACGGCTGTGACGTACACACAAAGCCACTTTCCCTTAGGCGATTTCGTAGGAGAGAGTAAATTTAGTGAAGATTCATTTTCATAAAACACAAAACTGAACACTTTCATGGCATGATGGCTGCATAAATTGCTTTAATAAATCATTCAGTTATAAAATAAACTATATTTATTTGATTGTATTTCCTATAAGGATCACCTTTAATAAAATATCTCAACGATAGCAATGATTGTTACCATTGGCTGTGTAATTGTTGTCCCCTTCTGTACACTACTCTCAATATGCAAAATAATACATAGAATTGTACAAAAATGTACAAAAATGAAAGTATGAACGTGGCATAAAGAACAAACGTACCATTCACAACAACATTAGTAGGGCTATGAAACGCTCCTCCAATTTCAAAGTCAGACACTACGCAGTAGTAGAGTCCTTCATCGTTTGGAACCACGTGCTTGATGACTAGATCAAAGCTCTGATCA
Organism: Arbacia lixula; assembly: GCA_963669155.1. NCBI lineage: Eukaryota > Metazoa > Echinodermata > Echinoidea > Arbacioida > Arbaciidae > Arbacia > Arbacia lixula. The sequence continues at coordinate 6,143,692 of OZ022587.1, read as the reverse complement.
TGATGATTGATGTCAAAATAGCCCTGGTCGTACCCCGCCCCTCCCTTCTCGCCGACGGTGTATTCCTGATCGATGTAGACAACCGTGTTCGAATCTTCGTAAGTTGGGCCTTTCTTCCAGTAGACAGCAAAAGCTCTTCTTGGAATCAAGCAGGGCAGGATCCCTTCATGTCCCGCCTGGAGGGTGACTTCTGGTTCGGTTGTGACGTACACCACACCCTCCGTCGGGACTGAAAGTAAAGTTGTAATATTCGAATATTACAATGTTTTGTCCTAACAATAGATTAATCTATGATTTGGCTAGTTAGATGAAGCACTGCTATCGGAACAAGCTTAGGAGTTAAATCGTACTTGCAGAGATTGATTGATTTTCCGATTGGCTGACCGCGCTGTCATTTTTTTTTTCCTTTCTCTCGTATGTTAGATGATACATGAAAATGAATATTTTCACATGGCATGTATCACTGATGGACGGTTTAAGTTCAAAGGTTATTAACAATATCATAGAATCACCAGGAGTATAATGGCACGCACTTCGATGGATATATGAGACATCAATGATATAAAACTCAAAATGCACACGCGTCTAATGATTTGTTTACCGATCGATTATGACACATGGTGCACCACATATATGACCACAATTATGACCACCGTTGTGCGTCATAATTCACAGAATAAAACCTCCTTTGAGTTGCTGGCATTTTGTCTCATATATCATAGAGATCTCACAAATCAATCGAATTGCGTGCCATTAGTCTCACGAAGCTTTAATGTTAGTGCAAGAAAATTAAAAACCAAAAACATATAATATCGATGTATGACCTGACATGAAATGTACGATACATGTATCTCCTCTATCACGTTGTGCAGTTGTGTCAAAGTGACATAGATTGCGCAACTGTCAACAAAAAAATGAAGCTTTGAAATTTTTAAACATTAAACGATTGATCGACGGATTGGCTGGCTAGATGGACTACTAGACAACCTTTGGAGTTTTCGAAAATTCAGTAGCGTGCTTACAAAGGTCTGTCAATGTTCTGAATGGCTGGCCACTCTTCTCTTAGCGTCTCTCCCAATAAGCTTCAAAGTTCTAGTCAGTGGCTCACAAAGATCGATCAATGTTGTTGTTGCTCTGTCAGCCTCTCTGACTTTCGTTTAGCTCCTGTCCGAGATCCTTAGATGACTAAATTTTTGTGGCACAAACCTTCGATAGTTATTTAGGTTAAAATCGAGGATTATGATGGTAAGATAATTTTAAAGAGCATCACCTGCATCACATGATGCACGTCTTCCATGATTTTGGGGTTCATTCTCGTTTTTTGTCAGGATCATACAAACGAAACTTATCAAAATGATAAGGTCGTTATAATCAAATGTGTCCTGTGTTTAGAAATGGCAGAAAAAATTCTGCCATTAAAATGGAATGAGCATCCCTTAGCCATCTATAAACTATATTTAACCATTTAAAACCTCAAGACACTAAATCCGACTATACACTGAATTAACATCGCAGATATGTCAGAAGATGTTGGCAATGTGGACACTGTACAGATCGAGATGCTACATTTACATGGCCACCACGTGATCGCGTACAGTGGACATAGCGAGATGTTCTCTGTTGAGAAGTAGGGTAAATATGATGGAGGCATCGATATATTTCATCACACTTACATAGAAGTAACAATTACGTCATATATACACGGCATTTCCTCACTGAATAAAATATTAGTTTGCTCTTTCAAAGATGTAATATGAATTCAGTAAAACATGCATGGATTCACAATTTCACATTCTACTCTGATGATATGTTTTGCAATATTAAAGATATAAATGGCGATGATAGAGGTATGGCCATCAAAAGCACGACAGTATATACTAAAGGTATCGCCATCGCTTCCAGATAGTCAGCCAGAATTGTCTCCAAATGAATGCAATAGAACACACCAGGTCTTTCCGTTTGGCTACAGGCGTGTATGATATCTTGTTGAAGTATTTATACGAATGATACATCAGCGATAAAATTAAGATAATGGCTGTATGGTTGTAATATCTTGGGAGCGCTTGTACAAAAGGCACCCAAGATATTTCTGGCTTCATCAACATCTTGACCTTGCGCGTGAACCAGGGATCACGGGCGAAGGGCGTTTATGATTATCTGAAGCATAGTTAAAGTTACTGTTGACTGTTGTGTTTACTGTGTCATATCTTGTCCAAAGAATTTGTTTAAATGTACATTGATCTTTTATTGTCGTTGTTATGTTTGTAATGTATTTTTGTCACTGAAGAGGCCACCCTGCTGAAATAAAACTGGAAATAGATAAATAAGTAAATAAATATTGGAAGCACGTTTGAATTCTGTTATCATCACTTATTATGTGTTCAGAGAGAAATAACACCGTATACCTGCATGGATTTTAGAGATTCTAGGATAAAGCAAACTATACTTGTGAGAAGCAATATAACATGGATACATTGTTTGCCATTTTCTCAACATTTATTCCACTGGGGATAGAATCCCCCCTTTCAAACAGTCCAACAATAAATGTCACAATCAAATAACAGAAATGCAATGAAATTAAAAAGGGGCGTTATCTGTACCCGCACTATTGTACAAGGAAGAGGGGCTTAATAAAATAAAATAGAGGCGTCGCCATCGCTTCCAGGCAGTCAGCCAGAATTGTCTCCAAATCAAAGCAATAGAAAACACCGGCTGTTTCTGTTTGGCTACATGCGAGTATGATATTGTGTTGAAGTAGATATACTATGATACATCAGCGATAAAACAAAGATAACGGTTGTATTCCAGCACACGAACAACCGGGCTCCCACGATATTTATGGCGTAATCAATGTCATAACCTTGCGAAGGCGAAGGGCGTTAATGATTTACTTATCTCAAGCACAGATAAATGCTGCAGGTGTTATCGTTTGAGTCTATGATCACCATTAATCATATGTTCAGAGAGAAATGATACGTTACACTCAGATTAGTTCACCCTGTATACTCAGCGTTTTGAAAAAAGGCGCATCTTTCTACAAATACAACTCGACCCAACCGGACGTGCGTAAAAACGATATATTATTTGACACTTGGTGGACTTAGCCCTGGACTATCCTAAGACTCCTTCTATCCCTGATCTCTGACCTTTTTGGAAACATGTTACGCTGGCTTTCTTGGCATTGTGTCATTTTTCAAACATGTGCCTTTACAATGGCATTTTAAGGCGTTGCATTGCAATGGTTGTGCTGAACCTGCTTTTCCATGGCCTCATAAGCATGTTCTATCGGTCAAACTCACTTTTATTGAGCCCAGTGTCAACAAGAAGTAGTGCAAGCTTACCTCCGTCCTATATCTTGAGCTGACCCCCCCCCCCCCCCCTTCCCCCTAACGTTATCCTCTCCATCCCCTCTCAGCCCCTACAGGCGCAGTAGGCAGCATGAAATAATGAACTTGAAATTATTAATCTGTCCTCTGCACAAACACTGAGCTAATGGTTAACAGTGAAATGTCAACAAAGATGTTTCACTCCTTATCGTGACTTCAGTAGTCATGTATAAGGTATATCGCAAATACCAAAATATCAACAGAGGGCGATATTTCCTAAGGCATGATGGGAAGGAAAAGGGGGCATCGGCAGACCCCGTTAATTCAGCTCGCTTTGGCGATAAACCTTGACGAGACCCCTGATGGGCAATATAGACGTATTTTGTAAACTAGTATAACTTGAGCAAATGTTATCCATTTCTCTCTATCCTGATACCATACGATAGGAGAAAGTTAAGACTAGCACACTGTTTGATTTTTACTAAATTTAGAAGTCTTTTAAAGGATAAAAGTTACCTTCGAACTCTGCCGGAAATATCGGGAAAAATGTTTCAGAAACTGTCTCTTTTTACAAAAAATAAATAGTTCAGCCCGCTAATTTCAACCATATTCAAGTGGGAACTTCATATATGTAGCTAAGAATATACATTTTTTTTGGTGGGGGGGGGGGGAATTCGTGTTTAATCGTGTCAAGATCACATTTCTTTGCCACCTCAATCCCCCAGTACGCAGTCCCATATGCACGTTTTCATGTAATGTACTGCGAGTTGTTTGGTGCGTTGTGTATGCTTGTCAAAGTGTACGTGAATGGTGCGAGCATACTATGGACAGATGAATAGATATATAGTGAGTGTGTGTGAGAAATGGAGAGGGAGGGAGAGAGAAATAGAGATGGGGAGAAAGAGAGGGAGAGAGAAGAAAAGATAGGGAGAATGAAGGTGAAAACATTATTTGAGAAATCTACGCCAAATTGACTTATGTACTCCCCATTTTTGGACTTCCTTTCTCGACACTTTTGGATCTCTCACACACCCACGTTTGTCGCATTATCTTTTTACCTCCCCTATTTTCTCTTTCCCCTCCCCTCCTTATGCCAACCATCTCTCTCCCCTCTCCTGATAATTGTCCATATTTCTCTTCATCACCACATTTCTCTCTCACAAGCATGGAGTAATCACAATTTGGACTTCCATTAACACTAAGCAGTTCAATAAAAGTTTGAGAAGAAACTTTAGGCGTGCACCCAGTAGTTAGGATACGATAGCCTGCTCCATCCTGTAAATTGATAAAAAGAACATTATATTTGAACCTGCATCTACTGCTAAGCATAGATGACATAGTTATCGCAACCCGAGATTCTCATTCATTCTAATTCTATTCAGTAGCTTGCTGAAGGTATAATTCAGCTAGATTCATAGACTTGAGCATGTTATTCTTACTACTGACATGCCTAAGGTTTCCTTGGAAATTGGAATTAGCCCAGAAACGAAAAACTCTTCCACCAATAACTAGCTGAATAGATATTGTACATGCTATTGATGTGCTATGTGGAAATATTGTAAAACATGAAAAAATCATCACCAGTCACGTCAACAATACCACATTACATTCAAAAGTTCTTTACACAGCTGTTTAATTTGTCCCATAATTACATAGTCTGTGGTCTGTGGTCGTGGTCCACACATGTTAGATTAAGAGTTAAAAATGAGTTCGGAAGCTATTTTGTGCAATAAACTCCAGATAAAAGGCTACCAAAGATAATTCAATCGGATCAGTCGTACGACTCTGTGACTGGCTAAATCACTTGACCCACCCATAGGAAAATTATGGGCCTACTAGTACTAGTATGCGCCTACTAGTACTAGTATGCGCCAAGTCTGCGGCAGAGAATACAGTCTGCAACAAGTATTCCACAAGCTCTAATTAACATGCGGCAAGTGTGCAGGAAATATTTTTTTCTGGTGCATACTCCTGCATACTCTTTGCAGCATACTATTAGTCTGCAGCAGGTCTGCAGGTCTACGGCAGACCTGCTGCATACCTTTTACTTTCCTAAGTTAATGTAATATTTAATACAGACTGTCATAAACATCTGCAATATAATGGCAATGTACATGGCACACATCAGTATTTGCGTGTATGAACTCAAAAAGATGCCATTTCATTTCAGCTTTGTGTTCCAAATTAACTACATAAAATAAGTAATTAAAAGCTAACATTTTACCGGTTTGTTACAAAAGGTCTAAATTACCATGATGCCGTGGACAGAAGGAGGTCCTGGTTTTCAGAAATTCATTGTACCTTCAATACATTAAATATGGTGCCATGCCAAATACCTTGCCTAAGGAAGTGTTAGTACCATGTCAACATGTCCACAGGTAGGACAGACACCTGACTAAGTGACTTGAGTGAAATCAAATTTATGTACTTTCGCAACGCACAGTGCCTTCAGTTTGAAATTCAAACCAGATGTAAAACCTCCATATTCAACAGCAAGCCTCCATTCAAGAATACTTACACTTGGCGATCACATCAAAGAATCTGGAGACTAGAGACTGTCCTGTTCTATGTAAATAACCTCAGTTACCAGTCGTGACTTAAGATCTTGCGTGGAAAGTGCACCGAGCTCAATCATCGCGAGAGATGCACCGATATATCTCATTAACCCTTTATGCGCCATCGATGCATTTTACACAAATAATACACGCAAACTCCATAGAGCATGACTAAATCTGGCATACAAAGGGTTAAACTATGTCGTTACATAGAAGTAACAATGAATTCATACATACACGGCCATTTTCCCACTAAATGAACGAATTAATAGTTTGCTCTTTCAAAGGTGTAATTTGAATTCAGTACATCATGGATTCACAATATTACATTCTACTCTTGTGATACATATTGCTATATTAATGATATAAATGGCGAAGATGCAGTTATGGTTCAAAGTCATTATGAATACATATGGCCGGCTACCAACCTGTTAATATGATCATGAACAGCACGAGAGTATACACTCGATGCATCGCCATCGCTTCCAGATAGTCAGCCAGAATTGAATACAAATGAATGCAATAGTAGACACCGACTGTTTCCGTTTGGTTACATGCGAGTATGATATCGTGTTCAAGTATTTATACGAATGATACTTCAGCGATAAAACAAAAATAACGCGGGACCCGGTGATCGGGATCGAAGAGCGTTTATGATTGACTTATCTCAAGCATAGGCTGCACGTGTAGTCGTTTGAGTGCTGTGATCACCATTCATTATATGTTCAGAGAGAAATGATACAGTATACCTCCAAGGATTAACAGAGATTCGAGGATAACTCAAATTATACTTTAGTTCACCTTGTATACTACGTGGTTTAAAACAATGTCGCATCTTTTTACACGTACGACTTGACCCAACTGGACGAATATAAGAACGATGTAGTATTTTACAATTTTACATCTTAAGACTCGTCCTTTCCCTGCTCCCTGACTATTTTGGAACCTGTTACGCTTGCGTTCTCAGCCTTGTATCATTTGTCAGACATGTGCCGTTATTGTGATATTTTATGGCGAGGCATGGCAATGGTAGTTTGTCAAACTCACTTTTATAGAGCTCTGTGTGAGCAAGAAGTAGTTCAAACTTACCTCCGTCCTATAGCTTGAGCTGACCCCCCCCCCCTCCCTTCCTAACTTTACCCACTCCATCCCCTCCCAGCCCCTACAGGCGCACTAGGCGGCATGAGATAATACACTTGAAATTATGAATCTTCCCTCTGCACACATACTGAGCTACTTAAGTGTGTTAATGGTTAACAGTGAAATGTCAACAAAGTTGTTTAATTTTTGATCGTGACTTCAGTGGTCACGTAAAGGGCTAACCTACTGCATAGTGAGGTATAAACTGTAATTTCTCTCTTATGCTTTTGGCCTTTGTACAATGTTCGTTACCCAGAAAGCCGGCCAGAATTTACTCCACATGAATGCAATATGGCTATATGTGAGTATGGAAGCGTGTTCAAGTATCTACACAAATGATACTTCAGCGATAAAACAAAACTAACGCGTAGACCGGTGATCGAGAGCGAAGAGCGTTTATGATTGACTTATCTCAAACATTGGCTGCGTGTGTAGTCGTTTGAGTGCTGTGATCACCATTTATTACATGTTCAAGAGAGAAATGATACAGTATACCTGCAAGAATTAAAAGAGATTTTACGATAACTCAAACTATACTTCAGTTCAACTTGTATACTGAGTGGTTTAAAACAGCGACGCATATTTTAAGACGTACGACTCAAACCCAGCTGGACGAATACGCTTGCATTCTCAGCCTTGTATCATTTGTCAGATATGTTCCCTTACTGTGGTATTTTAGAGATAATTTTACAGATTATGAGATAAGGAACTTGAAATTATGAATCTTCCCTCTGCACACAAACTTAGCTACTTGAGTGTGTTAATGGTTAACAATCACAATGAAATGTCAATAAAGTTGTTTCATTTTTCATCGTGACTTCAGTGGCCACGTAAAGGGTGAACCTATTGCATACCGCGGTATCAACTACATTTCTTTCGTATGCTTTTGACGTTGGTAGAATGTTCGTTACCCACGTATTATAGGTGTGGCTATTTAGCCATCGCACCCCTCTTAGCCCTACCTACGGCAGTGGGCTACGGGTTATTAACCATTTTGCAGCCAGGCAATATGTAGCTCTATTAGACCTAAGTGCAATACACACATTGCACACACAGAGTTAATGGAATCCCTTGTATAGCCAGTGATTCCCTATTTCGTTTCTTTCACACGTTGGGCTCCGAGTAAGCCTACCTGGCATTAATTTATTAGTCTATTAACTTGCCCTTGGAGTTAGTCAGAGTGAAGAGCAGGCCGACGGACTTATCTTAACAACATCCAATGACTGCATGTAAAGCTGTTTATATACTGCCATCAGCACTCGTGATATGCTCAGAGAAAAAAGTGTTCTTGAGAGGATTGGTAGAGGTAAAGACGTGGGATGGGGGAGTAGACATCGCGTTCTCATCAAACTGTGGTAACACTAGTCACCTTCCATATTACGGGGGAAAGGAAAATAACGTTTAAGAAATATATGAAAGGAGAAGGAAAAGGCTTACCTTCCCTCTCTATTTCTCCTGTAAGATATTTTCTCGATCTCTCTCTCTCTTCCCCTCTCTTCCCTCTCCCTCTTCGCTATTCACTATTCCTCACTCCTCCTTTTACCTTTTCATGTGCTTGCTGCCGATTCTCTTCTCTTTCGCTTTGTTTTTTTCTCTCTCTGTTTGTCTTAATTAGTTCACCTTTTCCTTCTCCCTCTTCTTTTCCCTCCCTAGCCTTCCCCTTTAAGCATGCTATATTTTTTTCTTCTTTTTGTGAATGTATCAAGTATTCTCCTAATCAATAAATACATTTTTAAAACATGCACATCGTATGCTCATTAAGAGTATTTCATATGAATCTGTGTTTATTGCTATCCAGGCGTTATCTTACTTGGATCTTAGTTCAGATGAGCAAACAATCTAATTTAAATGTATGTTTTGCCCCAGGAGGTATTTCAGCTTTTTTGTTTAATCTATCTTCTTATTGGACTATGCCATGATATATGTTATTGTACACTTAATGTTGATTATGCTCTTTCTTAATATTTGAGAGAGAACGAGAAAAGAAGAATGAAGAACACTGCGTCGACAAAAGATAGCAGCGGACAAACGACAGAGTAATTTAAATGCTTCAGTAAATGTAAGCGCACATGAAGTAAAACACAAAACGTGGACTTTGCTTTGTTCAAGTACACTTTAATGCAAGATGATCATGACAAGAGCTAAAAAAACTAGAGCAATTCGACTGCCACGTAGTCGATAAATATGCCTCCGCCTCTTTGCTATTCTCAGAAAATGTGTATGTATGGTGGGCAATGTACCATTGATCCTATGTGAAATGAAAATATCACATTCTATTTTTACTAGTTTACCCAAGTTTGGCAATGTTCATTGACTTTTGACCTCTTACTTCTTTGACTTCCAATCTAAACAGTCTATCTAAATCCATCCTTGTATCAAGTTTGTTTAAAATTAGCCCATTTTGAGTGAAGTTCATTGACCTTTGGCCTTTCAGGAATTTGACCCAAACTGCACCAGTCTACCTCCATGATGTGATACATCGCTGTACTATGTTTCGTTTGAATTGAATCATTATTATTGGATTCAATGTGAAAAATATCTATTTGGGGGCAGTTTTTAGCCAATTTGGCAAAGTTCATTGACCTTTGATCTCTGACCTTTGAGAAATTTCACCAAAAATTTCATCAGTCTACCGCCAAGTAGTGATCCATCTTTGCACCATGTTTGGTTGGTATTGCACCATTGGATTTGAATATATTTTGAAAATTATCACTTTGGGGGCAATTTTTAGCTAATTTTTGGCAAAGTTCATTGACCTTTGACCTTTGAACTCTCAGGAGTTTTACCCAAACTTTGACCAGTCTACCTCCATGAAGTGATACATCTCTATACCATGTTTGGTTAGAATTGGGCAATTGGATTTGGATTTGGGTTTATTGCGGAAAATATAAATTTTTTGCAAAGTTCATGGACCTTTGACCTCTGACCTTCCAGCAATTTCACCAACAATGTCACCAGTCTACCCCCAAGTAGTGATCCATCGTTTCACTATGTTTGGTTGGAATTGCACCATTGGATTTGGATTTATTGTGAAAAATTAAAGTTTGGGGTAATTTCTATCCAATTTTGGCAAATTTCATTGACCTTTGACCTCTGACCTTTCAGGAATTTTACCAAAAATGTCACCAGTCTGTCCCCAAGTAGTGATCCATCTTTGTACCATGTTTAATGAGAATTGCATCCTTGGATTTGGATCTATTGTGAAAAAGGTAAATTTTGGGCAATTTTTACAAAGTTCATTGACCTTTGACCTTTGGCCTCAATCAGATTTGACCCCGATTTTACACACTTCATTAATTTCATGCAATACATACATGTACCAAGTTTGAAGCAAATCTGCTTAACGGTTCTCAAGATATTGCCTAAACGGATTCGGAACGGACGGACGGACGGACGGACAACCCGACAACCCGGACAACCCGAAAACATTATGCCTCCGGCCACTTCGTGGCGGAGGCATAAAAAAACAATGGCTAGAGACATAATCTCTTTGTCAAAGCAATGCATTCAATTGAAACAAAGAATCACGGTATCATGATTATAAAGGTGAACGATTTCGTCACGTATGTGAATTCATAGCGCTTGTTTGAACATGGTTATGCGACAATATAGACGATCAGTATAGCAGTTTTCTTTGAACGTGCATATTGTTACAATATATACATCTCAATGACACAGATGTTAAATAAACATAAATATTCGCGCAGCAATTAATAAGCTATCAGTAGATTACTTACTGTATTTGTTTCTCCTTCGTGTATTTAATAGAAGCTGAATTTATGCAATTATGTTCACGTCCTTAAACAATGAACGGCTTTAAAACTAATGGAGTTACAAAATGCTCCAGATAAACACATTTCACGATTAAAACGTTAACGAGATATTGATTGCTATGGATCGTAAAACCATACTCAATGGAGTTATATTTTCATAAAGGGTTATATGGACCAGAAGCGCGCGGCTCTGAGCGACAATACAATCACAAGTGAGGTTGTAAGAACAATGTGCTTTTACATTCCCTACAAGTTAATATTTCATATATCACACAACTTGCATTGCACTTACATCCATATGAATCTGCAGATAATAACTATTAACAAATGGATCAGAAACACAATCAATTTCTTGTAGATATTTCTCTGTACTTGTGTGGTGATATAATGCCACCCTGATCACAATGCCAAGTATACATACAGCCATTACAACTTTTGTTGAGAAAATGATACATAAACTAGCATCAAAAGTAAACGAGATTTGACCAACACCACGCGTGATGTCATGGACATTTTGATCCGTACCACAACAACACAACAAACAACAATAAAAGATATTGGATACAGCACGTTGTAATAAAGAAATGGAGAAACCATGTATATATTCGAATACATGTCAGGAACTAGTCTGGTTAGAAGAGTAAAGTGGCATGTGGACCAAATGTACTAACTGTGAGGCTATGGTGGCATTTAGCGTTTGCAACTACCCATGTAAGCATATCTGCCTCAACTACACACACACATATATATTCTCAAAAAGACAACTTATCTATTCATACAAAGAATTGCTCTGCCGACCTTCAATATCTTGTATATTGGTTCGGGTAGTTGGGGTGTGGTGCACTTTCAGCAGACTGGCTAGTTACTTTCATTTTCTGTCATATTTTGGGCAAATGATACATAAACTAGCATCGAAAGTAAACGAGATTTGACCAACACCACGCGTGATGTCATGGACATTTTGATCCGTACCACAACAACACAACAAACAACAATAAAACATATTGGATACAGCACGTTGTAATAAAGAAATGGAGAAACCATGTATTTCTGTCAAAACAAAATTTAGTTAGGCTATCTAAGCAATTTGAACGAATGATTACTACATACCTCGCATTACATATTTTGTAACTTCAATATAGGTAACCATAACCATTTTAAATCGACCATTGCATAATTTTTCAGGTGCATGCATTTCTTGCGTACACTACATCAGTAATCCTGATGACTGCAAATGACAATATTAATTCGATCCACCTTTTTTGTAGTGATCACCGCATTCTGTTTAGTTTGCTTATACGAGTAACAGCATGACGATCAACATGGAAAAGTCTCTCCACTCACTTGATAACATTACTTTTACACGTTAAAGCTACTATTAGGATTAGTGCTCCTATCCCCAAACATCTGTATTTACTGAAGATTGAGAAAGCACTACAACATCTCAATATATATTTATATATATCATTGAATATATGTGTATTCACGACGAAGTTCAGAAGTCACACTACTGAAGAAGATGGCATGTATACAGCCTGCGAATAACAAATTAATGCGATCACTTTTTTTCACATCGAAGGGCTGGTAGCACATTTCCCCTTTTAAGATACATCATTCGTTTGGATGAAGCTGAATATCCCAATGAATATTTACGCTGTTATCAATTACAATTCCTACTAACGGTTCACGAAAAATCTAGCTACTAACCAAACGGGGTATCACAATTATCCCCAATATATAATTGGAGGAAATCTTGAAGGAGATCAAAAATGTCAATGGATATATGTTGATTAAAAGCGTAAAAAGCAGTGAAGCAATGTATCTGTATAGATACATAGATATATACTTATATATATACTTATACTTATATATACTATATACTTATACTTATAAACTATATAAATACGAACACATGATATAAAGCTGGAGCTTAAAACAAAAACAAAAAACAAGTACATACATGAAGTGAAAGGTAAGTGTTTTAGAAATTCATACTGTTATTTACTTCATTGATTTGCCGTTTTAGACCTCTGAACCTAATACGTTGCAGAATAATTTTATTCGAATTTGATTGTGAATACACGGAAACTCGATGCACGTATAAATGCTATCATTCGTTAGTGGATGTATGTACCTACTTGTTTATATTTAGTCATGTTACTTCCGTATGTCATAGGATATGTGGTCTCAAAGTCGAAGCCAATGATAGTTTATAGGGTGTATTTCTTATTGTTTATCCTTCCTATAAATAAGTTAATATAATTCACCCTAGATTTTAATGCATCAACATATATTCACGATTTATTGGCACATGGGTCCAATCGTATATTTAACAAGAACTTCCTCCTGCTTAAGTTTACAATGTATGCACATATGAAATACATGATAAAATTATGGTAGGCGTTTTAGTAAGACAAAATAATCAATTAAGTGATGGATAATATCAAAATAATTCGTTGTCCCTGCGCATTGACAATCTGACTTGATAGCGTGCTGTGCATTTTGCATACGGCTTCGAAGAGATTTTCAATTTACATCACATGCCTGAAACCGACTTTTCCCATATATTCGAATACATGTCAGGAACTAGTCTGGTTAGAAGTGTAGAGTGACATGTGGACCAAATGTACTAACTGCGAGGCTATGGTGACATTTAGTGTTTGCAACTACTCATGTAAGCATATCTGCCTCAACTACACACACATCGTCGGCCTTATGCCAGAAGGGCCTTAACTGTTTTTGGCCATTCCGAGATAATCGCGTTTAAAGTTTTGGCCTCTCTGAAAATGTAAATTGTGTGGTCGTGTATTTGTTTTTGAAGTCAATTTCGATAAATGTGTTAAGTTATCAAGTTTTACATGATATACTCTAAATTTGTTGCAAAATATTCAGAGGTTTTTATGCTATGTACAAAAAACACGTTAGGGGCGTTCTGGCATGTGGCTTGAATGTATAGCGCATTTGTGCCAGAAGGGCCGTAACGCAGGCCCGCGCGCGATATCGCCCTTCTGGCATAAGGCTTATTTGCGCGTATCTCTGCCAAAAGGGCCGTAACAGTGTGATGCGCACGTTAGGGGCCATTTGGCATACAGAAATTTGAACTACAGGCGATGAATTTATTATGCTCGAAGGCCTATTGTAATGCAGCTGCATTGCAGGCAGTGAAAACTACACTTTTATACATGTATTGAAGTATTGTATTATGGAGGGGGACATTTTCTTGATAAAGATTTGGAGGGGGGGGGGGGGGTTCATGCCAATTCACCACTCTATTTCATTCATTTCTTCACTTACACTCTTACAATGACTCTACACATATCTTCTCCCGTTCTTTATTCACTTTCTCAACATAAACTCTCTGTCTTTGCATCACGATTCACATCTCTTTTGTGTTTCACAAGTACTTATTAAATAATTATCCGATCTCTGTATTGCTCTTCTAAGAAAATCTTGTGATTTTAGTGTAATACAATAAGGTTGATGATGATCATGATGATGAAGACGAAGATGATCAAGTAGTATCATGATATTGATACTATTTTTTTTAAATTATCATTACATGTATTAGTGTTTCTATGTTCTAGTTAACAACCTCCACAGAGAGCTGAAATTTCACTGGAATTGATAAGTATCTTCTTTCTTCATAAAAAATAAAGTCCCTTAAATAGTCATAATTTGTAGTTGCTTCCCTTCGCATCTCACAGTGCATGCAGTTTACAAAAGCAAATACATGTATCACATTTTGTTCACTACTGTATCTTAATCAATTTAGCTACATGAGACACAATATACATCACATAAAAACCAATATATATTTTTAAAAAGTTTATTAAATTAATTTCAATAGCGACCAATTCGTTAGCATTTCATTAATCCATACTTTAAAATCGAGCATCGCTTTTCATACCCGTATATCAGGATAAGGAATTTTGTTTCAAATATTTCATTTTAATCATATTAGAGCTTAATAATCTTATAAAAATATTATAATTGTAACGTACATACATGTAATATTAAGAATTACTTTAACAATTCGTTTGATACACATGTAATTTTTCATAAATCTTTCACTTTATTATTAACTTTCATTAATAGCTGGATAAACATATTATGTCAAGTATCTTCAATCAATTGCAAGATCTTCGGGCGTAATAGACAATATAATTTCATCACCATGACATGATATACTACAAAACAAAATAAATCTCCCGTATTAGCGTACATTTGAGTGAGACAGAACAAACAATATGAAAGAAAGGAAGAACAGCCGAGAGAAAGAAGACAAAAAGAAAAAGAGAATAGTTGGGTGCATACAATGAAATTATAGTATTTTTTTTCATTGAAAGATTTAACAAATCACAACATAATAGAAACTAGTATACGGCACGATTCATTGAAAATTTTCACTGATTAACATGAATGTACACTGTGATACCTGTACTATGTAATAATAACTCATTACTGGAGAAAATGGCTTGTAAGAATTAGAAATTGACAGCAATTGATATTTTGTGAAATGATGAAATGTCGAGAACTAGAGCAAGATGATTACTTCATGAACACATTTCTCAGAGGTAATTTATGTGAAAATACATGTACTTCTCATTTCAAGTATTCCTCTGCAATAAACCAGATCTCTTTTTAGTCTCATGTTTCTAAAGAATAATACAAATGAAAAACCTCAAAGATGTAACAATGATGATAATGTATCTTGTTTCTTTCCCAATGCACCTCTTTGAATGAATCATTACAAAGCTCAATGTGGTTATGGAAACTCAGAAAGGATGAAATAATAAAGCCCAACGATCGAGCTATGGTAATCTTCTTTTGTTTGCTTTTTGTCTAGATTTAATTCAAATTAAAATAGATGATAATGAATGAAATCACATATAACAAGATTAATCAAATTAAGCTAATTTACAATTTATGCTGTAATAATACTCTGGCTTGATGAGAAAATGGGGAAAATGCACATACATATAATTTGGAATATCTCTTGCCAATATATTTGTTTTGCAAGGTACATTCATCCTTATAAAAAAGTAGCCTCAGTTTATATTGAATATTGATAAATATAAAAAGATTAAGCATTTCTAACCCAATGCCCTCTCTCTTTCTCTCAGCTCTCATACATGATGTTAAAAGTGAGTTTTATCCTAACAAATGAACATCTGTGACTGTTTCTGTAACTATCTTCACAGAAAGTCCTGCAAAGTTGGGATGTCATGTATATGTTTTAAGGATCATAATGTTTCAGTGTCTAATGAGCAGAAATTGAAAACTCTTTGAAGAAGAAAACATGATTTATAATGCACTTTGTAGTGTGCATAATTATGTGATTTTAAGTACATGTAATATGTTTCACTTGGTTGGAAGGTTTCTTCTCTTTGTTTTGAAAGAAGACAATAATTTTATTCCATTCATGACTTGAGCAGTCAATGAAGCATTTCATTAAAAAAAATGTAAAAGGAATGAAACTACATATTATTAACATCAATATATCTATTACAAAGCATATGTAAGAAATCTTATCTACAACATGTTTTTAATGCGTTTCGTCCATCTAATTATTTATAGAGAAGTATCCTTGTGTAGTCTGTTTACGTAATTAACACATTAGAGGCTAGATATTAAATTGAAGGCCAGGGTAGATCTAGAAACCATTACATGCATAAAAAGAATCATTCTAACACAATTCTAGGACATGACTTTCTTAACATGTTCAAACCATAGCAAGGACAAGCACTGAGTACACTTATGTTTAGTTTTGTATCACTGGTTCATTAAGAGTTCTCATCAGTTCCCAGTAAAAGAACTACATAAGATCATTAAGATATTTACTAAAGACACATCCATGCTAGCCTTATAATATGACAGAATACACTGTTTATATCAGACTTGAAATATTTGTGGAAACGGATGACTGCCATTACAAAAAAAACATTCCATTACTGAGCCAGCACTCAGGCATAAAGGATCTTAAAGGAAGCAAAAGTGCCTTTGCAGATTGACAACCAAACACACCATCCCCAACACCACCTCCTGATAATGGTACCTAATTCTAGAAGGGGGAAAAGGAAACTTAATATCAATTACCGCATTGTTTTTCGATTATTCCACTAATGATATTGAAATACTCATTTTCTTAATACAATTTTGTAAGTCCTTATATAATGAAAACATTTTATTTAAGTTTTTACCTGTGCCAAAGGCGTGCAATCATCACCAATGTTATATCATCCCTCTTCAGTTGCGCCAATGGAATATTTTATTACAGGATCTACTAGAAAAATAAAGCCTTTTCAGCAGTCTTGTTTCCAGGAATATCTTCTGCTGGTTGCTCACTTCAGGTTCTGTCTCTATCTGTTGTTTTTACTTTGTGCCAGTGTGTTGTGCTAACTTGGTGGAAAGGCTAGTCCTATGGGTGGACATACTGTAGTGCAGACCAGAACTTAACCAACTTTGTCTTGAAGTTGTCTATTGTTGGTGCTGCAACTATTTCTGCTGGGTATGAGTGCCAGTAATCTACTACTCTGGCACTGAAAATATTCTGCCTAACTTTTAACCTGCTTCTCCTTACATTCAGTTTGTAGAGGTGACCACGAGTTGTCTGAGAAGGAGCAGATGTGAAGAACATGCAAGTTGAATATGTTGATGCCATGGATGATATTGTGGACGAAGAAGACGCGTCATCCGATGTCTTGTAGTCCTAGTACTAGTCCACTTGACAAAGAGATCTGTGTCAGGATCCATTTCCCTTGGATACAAACAAAAAAACACAGAATATTATATTTTTATCTTGATATTGTTATCTTTTTGTGTAATTTAGAATTTAAAAGGCAAATAAACATACAGATTATTCATTTCCTATTTCCTAACTGTTTTATCATGAAATAAAATAAAAAGACATGAAATGCAAAGGAAGGAATGACATCAGATATTGTATAGAACAGGTCAGACTAAACCTATGAGTTAAGAAATGATATCCCATAAAATCAAGATCAAACTGCACATTGTAGTAGTAGGGCTTAGTACCATCAAACTTCAGAGTAGCTTTGGATTAATAATCAAAAACTTGCTGAAGTCTAAAATGATAGGCATGAGTCATCTAGTCCTGTCATCAAACCTCTATCTAAATCTATACGCTTTATTTTAGACTGTCTATAGACAGTAGACTCTAGACTTTTCCAGTGGCAGGAACTAGTCTAGACTAGGCCCAATTCATATCAATCGAAACACTATTCAAAACACAAGTATACATAATACAATACAAAATAATCAGAACAAACATAAATCATGAATTAAGCTCATGAATTCTGAGTGAGATTTAAGTTAGGTATGTAACTTTGAAGGCCCTATGCATGAATTGCGAGTGACACCTGAAATACGCGTATGTCAATGCATGGGACGGTAATAAAATTAACGACGAAAGACGTGTCCTAAATGTACGATTTATGAACATTTACTTCACCAACAACTGCATTATATCAATAAAAATACTCATATAGAGAAACTACTTACATGTGGTGATTTTTGAAGACATTGATGGACGTTACATCAGTTTTATCAATGTTTGGGGCCTTCTGGCAAGTCAAATGTGCTGCGAAACAAAACAATATCCTTGTGCCAGAAGGGCGCTAACTGCGATAACGGCAGGTTAGGACCCTTTTGGCATAACACCGCGTATGTTACGGCCCTTCTGGCGTAACGAAAATGAGAGTTTACGCATTAGGGCCTTTTGGAATTCATAATTATCTTCATAAATAGATCGAATTTCAACAAGTGAAGCACATCATTTTAAAGAGAATCTTGAGACCTACAAGGTGATGTGAATAACTCAATACCCCCAAAAATCGGGTTAAGGCCCTTTTGGCATAAGGCCGACGACATATATAATCTCGAAAAGACAACTTATCTATTCATACAAAGAATTGCTCTGCCGACCTTAAATATCTTGTATATTGGTTCGGGTAGTTGGAGTGTGGTGCACTTTTAGCAGACTGGCTACTTTTTTTTTCTGTTATATTTTGGGCAAATTGATATAGCACCAAATAATTTAGGAATCATGTTTACATTACTTGACATTCACGTTTTTATCAATACTCTGTACCCTCACTCTTGGTACGATCATAACTATGCATGTAAACTAACATGCCCCCTCCATCGCTGTAAGGATTTAGACGTATTCTTGTTGGAACTTTTTACTCGTTAATTACTTTTCTTTACCTAAGAGCTCGAAATGGACTTTCGGAATAATCTTCATTTAAGACAGCAATTGCCGTTCAAATACCATAATCTCATGTGCTAGCTCAAATAATCCATGTTCTACCAACTTGTTATTGAAATTCTTGTGCTTCTCTGCATTATCCTCTAAACGACCAAATGTATCTTTAAGCTTATTCCAGGTTATTCCAGGCCTCATTTCTTTTACCCATTCCTTCATCCACGTTAGAATTTTGTTGGACACGTCATCAGCTGAACTCATCCCGTATTTTCTAGTACCGCCCAACTTGAGTAGTTTGCAAAGATCCTGTCGTTCCTTTACATTCATTTTGGCAACCATGTCATTGACCAGTCTGGATCCAATGTTCTCTGCACGAAAGTCACCTGCCAATGAACAAACACTGCATGAGATGTATGAAATGAGAACAGGTACACATCTGCATCCGCACGAATAATAGGACCACCACAATGATGACAAATCAGTATTATGTCCACTTTGTGATCATAGTTATGAATTTGAATAAAGGAGAATTAAACCCCAAGAAAAATTGACTTCAATGAAACTTTAAAAAGTTGGAAAAACAGATTGTCAATTATTGTTCAATAAACAAAAAGCCAACACTGATAAGTGGCCATCAACCTTGACGGAAACTCCACTGGTCAGCAATGAAGGATATTAACTGTTCTTGTGTACCATGCGTAAACAAATCAAAAAAATTACTACGTAGCTTTTCCCTTTTTTTACAGCTCAGTGAAGTACAGAGCTTACAAAACTAATAACAACCGGTGTATAACAGCAAACCTGCAATGATCTTGGCAGCCACTTCAGGCTGAAGGTCCTGAAGAACCTCTGCGAGAGCAGAGCGGCAGTGGAACGGAGCAAGGCGGATCCTTCTCTTCCACTTAAAGAACATGGCCACTACGTCAGGAGCTCCTCCTTGCATGCATCCTTTCATCTCATCATCAGTGAGTTGCAGCCTCTTGCCTAACCTCTTCTCGAATACAAACTGAGTACCTCCAGGCATATTGGTGTCAGCATCTGTGACCGCAAATGCACTGACAGAGGGCCTGTCCACGTCATGTTCATGTGTCCTAGGCTGTTTTTCAGATAATGCATTTTCATCATCTTTGGATGCACAAGCGGTAAATGTGATTTGACTTTCATTGACTTCTTCGTAAGCAGTAGCTTCATGATGGGGATCGCGTGTTTGTTTACCGTTTCTGTAATTTCGCGTTGCAGACCCTGCTCCCTCTGACTTGTGCTCGACATACTTGCTCTCATCCAAACTGATGTCTCCTGTAATGACCTTTGGCTCCAGTTTAGAGTTACAGCTCTCGTCACCAGCGTATCTTTTCTCGTGATGAGTTCTTTCCTCTTCGTCGGAACCTGACAACGTGGAAGATTTATCCTGAGCGCTCTCGTTGGGACTTGTTGAATCTGCGGTTTTCTCTGAAAATTCAGTGATTGCCTCTGCGATAGCCTCTAACTCCCCGAACGTGCATTCATAGTCTGCAGTGAAGGAATAAATATGTGATTATAGATCGTAGGCAAACATTTTGCATAGAATGTTTGAGATCCATCATCACTAAACCTGCATAAATTTAGCAAAAAAGTGTAATTGAAATATTTAGATGTATGAAACTTACCAAGATGCAACATGCCCCTGTATTAACTCTTTGAGTTATTGGTATTGGTGCAAATACAAATAACAAAATTCCCTCTCCTTTAAACCTGCATTGACAACTTGATAGAAATTTTGTGGTGACAGGTTAGATCTTTTCAATGTTTACAAGAGCCCAAACATCATTGTGATAGTGAACATGTAGTAAATTTGTTACTATAAGCTTAAAGCGTCATCACTAGATGACAGTGGGAGGGATCTTGACTTGCCTCGGTTAGGCTACTATGCCACGTAGGATAAATACAGAAACAGGATAATACAGCAAAGGGCTTGAATCAGATTGACTGATAGGCAGATACGTTACCTAGAGAACAAACACGCGCGATGTCAAGGTGGCCGTCTTGTTTGAGTTTTTCTTCGAAGTCATAATGCTGTTGTTTGTCCAACTCCTTGGTGCTGTCTCGTGTTACTTTGAATAGCTGTAATACAAGCTGCACGGTGCCCTTCGTGAGATGATCAGGCAGGAACGGATGTCTGTACCTAACCAGCTTAGCCTGGTTGATACCAAGCTCTTCGGCAAATGGAAGAACATCCTTCATGAAGAGATGAAAGGCAAGGTCGACGAGTTCCGCAGTGTACTTAAAATGTCCATAGCGAGTGTTTGGTATCAGTCCTGAGAAACCAAATGAGAATGTGGGCTTAGAATCGTTTCATGATATGCACTTTTGAGGTTGAAAGAGAGACTTACAGACGTTCAGTCTATTCTTCGCCATCGTTTGAACGAGTGAGCTACGAGCATCTTATTTTACCGAAAGAGGAGAATTATACGCTGACATAATTATTCTTTACAACTTGACGTTCATACATCAATTTCAAGTCAAATCAATTCAATAGCGTAGACTTACTGGGAATACCCATCTTGGTTAGGTTCTTGGATATCTGCTTTCGATGTGCTTGAAGTGTCGCTTTATTCGCAAAACTTTGCAAATTCTTGATGTCTGTGAAGAGATCCGGATGGTCGCTGTTCCCCTCGTGCTTCTGATTTATTGGAAGGTTAGCAGTGAGTTTGGCACAATCGCCAGGGCATTTCACTGTTCTGGTTATCCTTTGAAGTTCTTCTTCAGTCAGCGATAATACTGAAAACAAAGAGTATGAAGCAATTTATCTCCAATTATTCATAAACACACATAATGAATATGAATGTGGCTATATGAATGTGCTTGCATGTGTGCATTTAAATTGTATCCGTGTAAATGATTAATAGCTAGTCACTTTACGTGCCGTTGTAGTATATCAATCATGTACATAGGGTAGATTAATATATTTGTGTGAACTACTCAAAGTAGACATTAAAGAGAACATTAAAATGTATTAAAGTACTATGCATGTTCTTTAATTATTTTTATCACTTTGGCAACTTTGATTCGGAATTTTTTTTGTTGTATAGTGCTTGTGAATGGTGACTGAAGATCGCAAAGTCCATGTTCAAGCACTTGTGTCCTTCAGCAGGATGCTTGATTCATTTAACCGCTCTCTACTCAGGAGTTTAAGTCGGTAGATGGCCGATTATATTGTAGCAGCTCTACATTTCATATGTACGATTACTTTTGGTCGTAGATGACGCTCATATGTTGTTAGTTTATTGTTTGTCTACCACCATGGTTGCTAGAGTTGTCACCAGCGTCCGCAGTTCTGTCGCAATTTGCGCGGCCTAATCTGCATAAATGATCATTTAGGTGGGCGATTATCGTCCGCTAATTGGACGTTGTTGGAGCCGAGAGGATCCAGTGGATTGCCACTGAATCCCTCTAGCCTGCATATAAAGAAAATTATGATGTAAAATCTTTCTCTTCTCCTTCTGACGACGCCGACCTCACGCATAGTATTCCTGTAGCTCCACGCTATGCGTGCTCTGCTTTTATGCGACGATTGCCTTTAGTGGGAAATAATTCCCAGCTAGACAGTAAACGGTGTGCTCTCCTCCATTTTTGTACTTCAAATTGATTTACAATAAGAAACATAGTTTCTCTCCCGAGCATGTTTGAGCCATTTTCGACAGCTAGGCCGTGCATAGCCTAACAGAGATTCAACCGTTCTTCCCTGTCGGCACCGGCGATCGTAGTCATCCACGGAGCGGCACAACTCACCGCTGCTCATTCTTCGTCGTCACCGGCGATCGTCGTCATTCACGGAGCGGCACAACTCACTGCTGCTCATTCTTCGTCGTCACCGGCGATCGTCCTCATCCACGGAGCGGCACAACTCACCGCTGCTCATTCTTCGTCGTCACCGGCGATCGTAGTCATCCACGGAGTGGCACAACTCACCGCTGCTCATTCTTCGTCGTCACCGGCGATCGTCGTCATCCACGGAGCGGCACAACTCACTGCTACTCATTCTTCGTCGTCACCGGCGATCGTCGTCATCCACGGAGCGGCACAACTCACCGCTGCTCATTCTTCGTCGTCACCGGCGATCGTCGTCATCCACGGAGCGGCACAACTCATCGCTGCTCATTTCTTCGTCACCATCATCAGCATCGATTCTTAAGAACATTTCCAGCATCTCAGCCGTCATCGTCACACGTCTCCGAAGTCGCCGGCGTTGCAAGCTTCTGCCGCCGTCATCATACGATCGTGAGCATTCTTATGTTTGATATTGATCCGTGATTCCGTGTATTCATTCTCGTTATCGTATGATTATACATCCTGCGAGATGTGATCTTAATTCATAAATTGAATCACAAGAAACCAGCTACATTGAGTGTGATTGTCATTTCTGTGCATTTTTCCACCAGAATAAAAAAAAGGTTAAATTGATTGCTTTAATATAAACAACACCCAAAAATCATTTCAAATCTCCACTTCATAGAAATAAACACACTGTTAACCTCAAACTCAACAAATTACTAAGATATGCATGATGATCTTCCAGCGCTGATATCTTGACACGGGCAAGGAAAGTCACCTGGCAGTGATGGTCAACATATTATGCATGACTTGTCCTTAAATCTAGCGACCACGGGTATGATTGTAACATTACTCTCAACTCAGTCATCGTATTGCACATGGGACAGATCCTTTACACCATTAAATGGCGTGACGTTTTGACAAACAAATATAAGAACACGTATTATATACTTCATTATATTTGTATACATATAGAGTAAGAGCTTTAGGAGTTCACATGCTCCGTACAAAAAATACGGGTGTCGTTTTGTTTACTCTGCACGAAAGTAGCAACAACATTAGTTTATATGACGCCCGAAGGTGCAAGCAGATATTTAGCAATGACTGCCAAGCACCCGATAATACAAAGATAATATACTAACAAGTAAAGTCTACGTCACGTAGGGCTTGTAACACGTCACTTCTCTTGATGTCAAGCATGGCTGCGGGATCGGCCCTCTTTCCATAGTGTTGAAAGATATCGGATGTGATTTCAACACCCAGTGTATGAAGGATAGAGCACAAATGTTCTGTATTTCTTGGAGTGAGATGAGCTGCAATTTCTGCGAGGTCATCGGCACAGATTCGAAAGTAATCATGCGGTTCTGTAGCACACATAAAATTAAAAAATAACGAAGCCACTTACTAAATCTGTATTTCTTTGGTCCCTGTATGATTTCAGCTCAATGACTGCAAGTTTACAAGTTGTCTACAAGTCGTTTAGGCAAGCCAAGAATGAATAATTGTATGCGACTGTTGCCATATTGGTTAATTTTAATCTTGCATGTTCAACCCTGCAGGGTGTTTGTGGGGGAAAGGGGTGGGGGTTAGGTGGTGATTGTTGAATCGTCAATCGATATAATTACATAAACATTTCTTGACTTTTATATGTTGATAATGCATTATAACTTTCAAGATGGCAAAATCATGAGGCCAATTTCCCGTTTCAAGCAATCCTGAATTCATTTTTTTTTTCATTTCTATTTATTGATACATTGCTCCGTTGAACTCATTATACAATTTGACTTCTCTTAAAATTTTAAATAAGTATATCAAGTCATCCTCTACGTTAGTTCAGTTGATTGCCATCGTGAGCAGTACTTTCGGTTTTGGTGCCAATTGACGTTTATTCAAGTTTGCTATGTGGTATATGTTAATTATTCAAAAAAGTTAAACAGGCCCGCACCCGTAGCCCTACGCTATGGAAGTATGTAACTTCGGGCAATGAATTATACACCACACCCTTTTTATAATTTACCTCTCAGGTCATGACGACCCACTGTCTTTCCTGCTAATATGATACATTGTCTCTTCTCATAATTGCTGCAGTTTTGGACACTCAGCCAATCAAGAAGCATCTGAGGTGTATCAAAAAGAACCTGTTGGTTCTCCTCAACGATCTGACCAATTTGAGGTTTAAGGACATTCCCACTGACTCTGGCGATATATTTTAAGAGTCTCATGCAGTGTCTGCCTGTCAGCCTGCGGACGAAATCCTTGACGTCTTTTTCTGTTATCGGCGCCTTTTGATCATCGGGAACTGATGTAAAATGTAAAAGTAAATGGCATGAGATATCAACGTGCATGACTGCTTTTACCATAGGGATTTTTAAGCATAAAATATCACTAAGCATCATTTACAGGTACACTTTGTGTGTTTTGTGTGAAATCGACATCACGACATCCACATATTTCATCTCATGATATAAGATGAGATACTCCACTGCATTCGCCAAGTGTAGATATGAATATGACTGGTTTGCTTCCTACCGACAGAAGTGTAAATACCATTTGCATGATGTAATTCCGTGCTGGGAGGATGAATATCTGTACTGAGCTGCAATTATTTAACCCATTATGTGCGATACAAAACGATTTCTCCCAAAATTGTGTTTTTTCAATTGTGTTTAAACGTGACCGTGTCGCATAAGGCCGTCTTAATCCCAATATGTATACACATCCTATGGATGCATTTTAGTGCATTGATCATACTACCTAAAAAGATTGCCCAATGCTTGTCGTTCACATAGTAACAACTGACATGGATTTTGAATATATTCTGCCCAAATGCAATCAATAAGGACAAATGTAAATGTCACAAATGAGCACAAGGTGTGTAATACTCATGACATGTAACATGCATGAATTATGAAAAATATCTTAAGAAAAGTCTTACTTGTTGCCATCGCCCTTGCACTTGATCTGTATCCAATTTCCTCCAAGGTCAGTGAAAGCTTAAAGAGAGAATGAAGGTGGGAACGTTTACCCATCCACTCTTCAAAATCGTTCAGCAATGCAGCAATGACGGACGTCGTAGGCTTTTGTCCAGATTCACCATCCTTCAGGGCCTTAGTTGGTATGTGAAGTTTCTCCATCAACCTCTGTATTGATCGCAGATCATCCAAGTGCCAAAGGATGTGCTCGATATCTAATCTGAGTTTCGCTTGTTCAGTAATGGAGTCCATGTCTGTGAACGAAATATGTGAATCTTGTGGAATCATTACGCTCGGAAACACTGGAACACTTGGCAATGGCACTAAAATTGCTATGATCATGCAGTCAGGTAATTCACAGTACATGACAATACGGGTCACGATCAAAAGTATAACCTTTCTATAAAGTGAAATGCTGTTGATATATCATGTAGGCCTACTCTTCTAAGGAATAATCGCAGGGCTGGTAGGTTTCCAACGTGTCATCCATATATGCCATCATTTCTCAAATTTGATAAGAACATCTTAAATTTTGTCGATGGCATCGTCCATCTTATTATTAGCATTTTGTTCAATTCGCCTGAGTAGAAAAGTGGTTTTCATTACAACGATAAACGATATATCACATCATTTTTTTAAAGAAATAACTAATGTCAACGATAAAAACACGATTACAAGTGAAATATGATGAGCAAATATTTAGGTTCATATGTTGCACATCTGATATTGGCTGTAGGCAAAGAGAAGAGGCATTCATTTATTTTTGGCAATTGAATAACTATTTTTAGAAGCGGCACATCATCATTCAATCTACATTATTATCATCATTATAATCATTATAAGGGCACTAATGGTTGTAAAAGTCATGTTGCGTGCTGAAGAGACATAGCTATATATTTGTAAGAGACGTGCTTTTGTTTCCAGGGGTTAGTCTTCAATTGCAAGTTCGGACATATTCGTCAATGTTATAAAAAGAGTCAAAAGATGAATTAATTCATGTGCCATAGGATTGCAAGGCCACATGGATCACAACATATTATACATAAAGTGCAATTATGAGTTGAGGAGAGGGGCACAATTGTAATCACGAGGACATACTTTTTTTCTTGACAGGAATGTTAACCTCCTACACAGGAACAATTTTGTAGGCCGGGACAAATCTTTCAGGCAGGGAGGGAAAGTGTTGCTGTCTCTATAACATATGATTTTGTTCTACATACCTTTTATTTCTTTTAATGCTCCCTGTAATTTAGTTTTCTCAAATGCAGCAGTAAGTGTTGCCTTTTGGACGGACTGTCCCGTTCTCTCTTTCCACTTGCAAAGTTCTTCGTAGTATTCTTTTGGTGATGCCAGAGTACCACGTTTTATGTTGCATAACAAGGCATCTGTAGGATTACACGAGCCTCCTTCCACATCTGACGATCTCTGCACTGTTTCTTCTACGTCTTCATTCAGTTCTTTCAATACCGCCGCAAGCTTTGGACAGTCATTTTGCTTGTCAATAATCTCCACCAGTGTCAACAGCTCGACATATGAAACGGGACCTTTATCAGAATTATGATATAAATGTGTGGCATACTTTTATGGCGTTTAACCTCAATCATCTCGTGTATCATTTCAAACTTAGGTATTGTAGTTATATACTTTTAGCCGGACATGTCGAGAGTCGATATTTTAAGATGTCAGTGATTTATTTTTTTCTAATCACAAACTGTTATTTTGATGTCAACATTGTCCATCGCTTTGAATGTATACCTGTGATAACAATAATTGGAATCTTGAACAGAATTACCATTATGGGGTCAAGACGGTTTCTGGTCTGGTTAATTGCATTATATCTTTAAATGAATCCTTCAGGGGATCCTCAGAAGAAAAGAGAACGGAGCCTATAAAGGAAAACATTTTCGTCCGTGCTCACGAGATTTGCCATCTTACGTATTGCAGTACGTAACCTGAAATGTCGTTCGTTATTTAAAGTAGTTTAGGATACCATGTACGAATCATCAACATATTAAAAAAATTAGGAAAATTCTTTGTAGTGTTTGAATTTCATCGCATAGGCTGGAAATCGACTAATTCATTCATAAATATCACAAACCTCAATACGTTCACAATGTATTAACTTGGTGTTTAATTTGCATTACGCTTAATGTGAAATTACGCCGTACAAGATATGTTGAGTCATATTACTTGTAAAATCTGGTCAGTTCATAGATATGTTTGCTTCATTGATAGTCAAACATAGTACACAAAAAGGGAACAGAAATGAGGCATCTCCCCGGTCAGAATAAAGAAAAGCTAAAAAAAAAAATAGAAGATACGACACGGCTCTCTACCCTTCAAATAGGATGGTGTCAGAGGCTCTCATACATGAATTGTCCCTGTATTTTTCGATCATTCCTTCAGGGGATCCTCAGAAGAAAAGAAAACGGAGCCTCTTATAAAGTAAAACCTTTTCTGCCTTATTTTTTTCGAAACGGATGTGGGTTTTGAAATAGTTAACGCATGGTATTGTTTGCTAGAGTGAGAGACAATATGTCATATTTATCCATACCATCCTCCTTCATTGGCTTCAAACGAATGTTGCTTGCATTCCCTTTAAGGTTGTACAAAGAAATGGAAATAGGGAGATACAGAATGAGATTGTGCGAGTGCTGTACATTGTAAATAATATTATCACAAATACTAGATTAACACGTTAATTTGTCTACATCCTGCTAAGATTACTACAGATTTCTAGAGGAGTCACAAGTTGAAAAGTAAAGGTAAATCGGACCCGTAATCAATGGAGTGCCTTCTGCCTTGACTAAGGATCACATTCTCACTCGATTTTAGGAAACAGGAAGGAATCATCTGAAAGTTTTATTAAAATTGGGGAAAAATGTTTCCTGCGGGGTTTTTTTTTTGTCGCAAACGCAGAGATTTGAATAATTCGATCCTGAATATCATGTGTCTATGTTCTTCCAAAGAATATAATATGGTGATTAACTTTTTTAACATCTTATGTGAATTCACGCCGTATAAACTATTCATTTCGAGTTGCGTCATATAACCCGACTCCTAAAAATGGGTAATATTTGGTCAGTTCATGGGCATGCTTGCTTTAATGAAAGTCACGGCTCATATATACAAATAAAAACACAAAATTGGGCCTAACTCTAACCCCGGCCAGAGTAAAAGAAAGTTAAAAGAACGAGAGAGACACTGTTCATCTACCTTTCGTATAAAATAGTATCAAAGTTTATCATACGTGAAGTGTCATGTTAAAGAGTATGAATTTGTCTCAACATAAAGTACTGGATAAACCTTTTCATAATTATTGCTTTGGCCAGAAATGGTTGTTTTATCAATATTATCAGTGATGATATGTAATGCACAGGGGGGTATTTTTGTTATTCCTACCAGACTTTCGTTGAACTCTCATCCGTGAATTTCTTCTCCATATGAACAGGCCGATCCCAACGCCGATTGCAAGGATTGGTAGTAACACGGCTAAAGCTGGTACAGATGAAATGAAAATGTAGCAAATTGGTTTATATTATGAAATATAAACACACGTGTGTACATGTGTGTATATTCCTCGCAATTATAGCAAATGACATAATTGATATGTTTTCATTGCTTATGCGAGTTGTTACCTTTATTCTTGATAATTTTGTGAAAATGTTGACTAATTCGTATAATTTACGGGACATATGCTGACTCAATAACAAGACGATGGACAAACGTAATATTACTAACCTATTATCCAGCTGTTAGATTTAGCAGGTACTGCAGGTCTTCTTGTCGTGTGAGGTTTTATGGTCGATCCTACAGAGATATCTTTTATTCTAATACCAGTTGATCGTTCTTCGTCTATACCAGGTATATCAGCAGCAACACATTCATACGGCTCGTCACTCGCTTCAACCTCCACGCTGACGTTTTTGTTAACTGTCCAGTCTGGATTGATCCATTCGATTTGGTGTGAGGTGTCGATTGTCTTCGACGCTTGACGAAAGAACAACTTGATAGTCGGATAAAACATCACAACAGAGCATGTGATGGTTGTTTTAGACGACGTCTTGATGGAGCAGGACTGATGCTCATCAAATTTATTTTGCCCCTGACATTCAGCAATTGCGGGGAATGGGTCTTGCGGAAGAGCTACGAATAAAGGAAGATGAATTTCATTAACAAAACAGAAATACCTTGTTGTTGAATAAAGTTCCATGTATTAAATCATGTATTGATATGTACATCCTTAGTAACACTTACCTATGAAATACAGTCCGTGTGACTTCCTATCTGAAATCCCTCGTAATTTACCACTCGACAAAAGTATCGGCCTTTGTCTGCAACACGAACATTCCTGATGATGAGAGAGAATTGATCATCTACGTAACACGATCCGTCATCGAAGCGAGGACCTTCCAGGGTTTCTCTACTCCACGTGACCACTGGTGATGCTTGTTCGAGGGACTCGCCCTTCATCCAGGAGACTGATGACGGTGTCCCGTAGAAGCTGCACGTCAGTCGTCCTTCTGCTCCGAGGAGGAGTGTCGTTTCTTGATCCATCTGAACAACCCGATCTAAGTCAGAAAACGAATTTAACTCCATCGGTTGTAAACATGTTAAAAGATAAGATTGAAATGCGTACATAGACTACTGATTAAGAATTGCACATGTTTCTTGATTTAAAAAAAAAATACCTCAACGATAGCAATAAATGTTACCATTGGCTGTATAATGGTTGTCCCCTTCTGTACAATGCTCTCAAGATACAAAATGCAAATAAACTTTGAATTAAAAACGACATAAACTAACCATTTACAACGACTATGAAACGCTCCTCCAATTTCAAAGTCAGACACTACACAGAAGTAAAGTCCCTCATCGTTTGGAACCACGAGCTTGATGACTAGATCGAAGCTCTGATCATGATGATTGATGTCAAAATAGCCCTGGTCGTACCCCGCCCCTCCCTTCCTGCCGACGGTGTATTCCTGATCAATGTAGACAACGGTGTTCGAATCTTCGTAAGTTGGACCTTTCTTCCAATAGACAGCAAAAGCTCTTCTTGGGATCAGGCAGGGCAGGATCCCTTGATGTCCCGCCTGGAGGGTGACTTCGGGTTCGGTTGTGACGTATGTCACGCTCTCCGTCGGGACTGAAAATAAAGTTGTAATATTCGAGTATTACAATGCTATGACGTAACTAAAGATCAATCGATGTTTTTGCTAGTTGAATGGAGCACTGGTATCGAAACAAGCTACGGAGTTGAAACGTATTTGCAGAGATTGGTCGATTTTCCGACTGCCTGACCGCTCTGCCATTCCCCCCCCCCCTTTTTCTCTCGTCATTTTTTCTGAAAATCTTATAAGAGTATGAAAAATGAATACTTTCACAAAGCATATGGAGCATTGGTTGACGTTTTTAGCTCAAAGGTTTCTTGACACGATCATCGAAGCACCATGATTCTAATGGCACGCACTTCGATTGATATTTGAGACATCAATGATATAAAACTCAAAACGCACGCGGTTCTAATGATTTGTGTACCGATCGATTATGACACATCGTGTACCACATATATTGACTTGCGTTGTGCGTCATAATTCAAAGAACAAAACTTCCATTTATTTGCTTGCATTTTGTCCCATATATCATTGAGGTCTCAATGACATAAGTTCAATCGCCTCTCTTTCATCCTCCCTCCTTTTCTCTTAACATCTCTCCCAATAAGCTTCAGAGCTCTAATCAGTGGCTCGCAAAGATCGATCAATGTTGTTGTTGGTGTTGTTGCTCTGTCAGCCTCTCTGATTTTTGTTTAGTTCCCCTACGAAAATCTTAGACGATTAAATTATTGTGACATAATCCTTCGATAAAGATCGAGGACTAGATGGTAATTAATGTAGCATTTTCATTTGAATTGTCTCAAGTTGTTAACTAAATTTGACACAACGGCAAACTGTGATGGATCAAGCCACATACTTTCTGACATTTTCATCAAAGCTTCATAACTTAACTAAACTTAGCTGGAAATGAATAAATAACACGCACTACGATAGATATCTAAGACATCGACGATAAATGACCCAAATGCAAGAACATCAATGAAGGTGTTTTTCATCTCCAAATTATGACATCTGATGCACATTTGCCATGATTTGGGGTTTCATTCTCGTTTTTTCTCAGGATCACATCAATGAAACTTATCAAAATTATAAGGTCGTTATAATCATATGTGTCCTGTATGTGGAACGGCGATATAACTGTCCTGCCATTTTAATGCACCGGGCATCCCTTAACTATTTATAAACTATAGTTAACCATTTAAAAACTAAGGACACCAATTCCGACTGTACACCTAATTATCATCGCAGATATGGCAGAAGATGCTGGCAATATGAACAATGTAAAGATCGAGATGCTACATTTACATGGCCCCCACGTGATCGTTTACAGTGAACATATCAAGATGTTCCCTGTTTAGAAGTGGATTAAAATAGGATAGATTCACCGATATATTCTTTATCAAACTATGTCGTTACATACAAGTAACAATTACATCATACATGCACGGCCATTTCATCACTGAATAAACTAATAGTTTGCTTTTTCAAAGGTGTACCATGAATTCAGTACATCATGTATTCACAATAGTACATTCTACTCAGATGATATGTATTGCAATATCAATGATATAAATGGCGATGAAACAGTGATGGTTCAGTAACATTATGAATACATGTGGCCGCTTACCAACCTGTTAATATGGCCATCAAAAGCACGACAGTATAAACTAGAGACATCGCCATCGTTTCCAGATAGTCAGCCAGAATTGTCTCCAAATGAATGCAATATAAAACACCTGATGTTTCCGTTTGGCTACATGCGACTATGATACGTGTTGAAGTATGATTACATACGAATGACACATCAACGATAAAACAAAGATATAACGGTTGTATTCAAGCGCATGTACAACCGGGCTCCTAAGATATTTATGGCGTCATTGATATCATAACCTTGCAGGTGGATCGTTGATCGGGAGCGAAGGGCGTTTATGATTAAGTTATCTCAAGCATAGTTAAATGCTGCACGTGTAGTCGTTTGAGTGCTGTGATCACCATTCAATATATGTTCAAGAGGGAAACGATACAGTATACCTGCGAGGGTTTACAGAGATTCTAGGATAACTCGAACAATACTTCAGTTCACGCTGTATACCGGTCAGGTTAAAACAACTTCGCATCTTTTTACAAGTACGACCTGCATGACGTAACTGAAAGAATATAAAAACGATGTAGTATGTTACTTGGAGTACTTAGCCATGGATTATCCTAAGACTCCTCCCATCCCTGATCCCTGACTATTTTGGAAACATGTTACGCTGGTATTCTCCGCCTTGTATCATTTGCCAGACATGTACCATAACTGTGGCATTTTAAGGCGCGGCATCGCAATGACAGTGCTAAACCTGCTTTTCCAGGGCCAAATAAGAATGTTCTATCGGTCAAATTCGCTTCTATAGAGCCCAGTGTCAACAAGAGGTAGTCCAAGCTTAAATCCGTCCGATAGCTTGAGCTGACCCTCCCCCCCCCCCCTTCCCCCTAACATTATCCTCTCCATCCTCTCTCAGCCCGTACATGCGCAGTAGGCGGCATGAGATAATGAACTTGAAATTATGAATCTGCCCTCTGCACACACACTGAGCGACTAAAGTGTGTTAATGATTAACAGTGAAATGTCAACAAAGTTGTTTAATTTCTGATCGTGACTTCAGTAGTCACGTAAAGGGCTAACCTACTGCATAGTGAGGTATAAACTGTATTTTCTTTCTTATACTTGTGGCGTTGGTAGAATGTTCGTTACCCACGTATTTTAGGTGTGGCTATTTAGCCATCCCAACCCTCTTAGCCCTACCTACGGCAGTTTGCTACGGATTATTAACCATTTTGCCGCCAGGCAATATGTAGCTCTATTAAACCCAAGTGCATTACTGGTGAAAAATACACACATTGCACACACAGAGTTAATGGAAATCCCTTGTATGGGCACTGATTCCCTATTCGTTTCTTCCACACGTTGGGCTCCGATTAAGCCTATCTGGCGTTAATTTATTAGTCTATTAACTTGCCCGTGGAGTTAGTGGAAGTGAAGAGCAGCCCGGCGGACTTATCTTAACTATATCCAATGACTGCATGTGAAGCTGTTTATATATTGCCATCAGCACTCGTGATATACTAAGAAAAAAAGTCTTGTTAGGAGGATTGGTAGAGGTAAAGACGTGAGATAGGGGAGCAGGCATCGCGTTCTCATCAAACTGTGGTCACAACCAGTCCCGTTCTATAACACGGGGGAAAGAAAAAAATGGTTAACAAAGAAATGGAAGAAGAAGGTTAGAGCTTATTTTCCCTCTCTATCTCTCTTCTAAGATACTTCCTCAATCTCCCTCTTCCCCTCACTCCCCTCTCCCTCTTCACTACTCACTATTCTCCTTTCCTCCTTTTACCTTTTCACGTGCTTGTTGCCCATTCTCATCTCTTTCCCTTTGTTTTCTTCTCTCTCTGTTTATCTCAATTAGTTCGCCTTTTCCTTCTCCCTCTGCTTTTCCCTCATTCGCTTTCTCCTTTGAGCAGGTATATTTTTAATGGTGAAACAATACTTACATGACACATACAGAGTTCATGAAAATCCCTTGTATGGCCACTGATTCCCTATTTTGTTTCCTCCACACGTCGTTGATTAGTCTATTAACTTGCCGTGGAGCTAGTGGGAGTGAAGAGCAGACCGACGTACTTATCTTAACAATATCCAATGACTGCATGTGAGCTGTTTATATAATGCGATCATTTCTCGTGATATGCTCAGAAAAGAGTTTTCTTGGGAGCATTGGTAAAGGTAAAAACGTCGGATAGGGGAGCAGGCCTTGCATTATCATTTAACTGTGGTCACACCAGTCCCCTTCTATAACACGGGGGAAAGAAAAATAATGGTTAACAAAGAAGTGGGAGAAGAAGGTAAACGCTTACTTTTCTTCTCTCTCTCTCTCTCTCTCTCTCTCTCTCTCTCTTCTAAAACATTTTCTCGACCCCCCTCTTCGCCTCTCTTCCCTCTCCCTCTTGACTATTCACTATTCCTCTTTCCTCCTATCACCTTTATATGTGCTTGTTGCCCATTCTCTTCTCTTTCCCATGTTTTCTTCTCTCTCTGTTTATCTCAATTAGTTCGCCTTTTCCTTCTCCCTCTTCTTTTCCCTCATTCGCTTTCTCCTTTGAGCATGCATATTTTTTTTAGGCCTACTTGTATATCAAGTGTTTCCTATATAAAGATAGTGCTAAGGATGAACATATCCACAATAATTACACTAATTATCAAATACATTTTTTTAAAACACGTCCATCGTATTCTCATTCATAGTTTGTCATATGAATATGTATCGCTATCCAGTCGTTATCTTAGTTGGATCTAAGTTAAGATGAGCCAACAATCTAATAGTATTTGAAGAGCTCATTTGCAAAAGGGGTTAGATCCATTTTTCATCAAATGAGATCTTTTTTTGTATCTATGTATAAATTTGATGTAGCTCTGTGAGATGATACCAAAGAAAGTTGAAATTCCCAGTAAAAAGTGAACAAAAACGGCAAAGGAAAATTACTTCTTTTTCAAAAGGGGCTGGATCCATTTCAGTTGGTTTGCAAAAGGATCCACAAAGATAATTTTCGAAAAAAATATTTAAAAAATATGACGACAGGTAGATTTCGTTTGTACCCAATTTTATGTTCACATGGTAGGGTAGTATATCATGGTTATTCAGTTTTGCAGAAGAATAATGATAAAGATTTTTCTCAGAATGGTCTAAAATACTGTACATAAACTCTTCATGTGTATGTTTTGCCACAGGAGTATTTCATTTTTTTTTTGTTTAAAGTCTCCTCTTATTGGATTATTCCATGATATATATAATTTTACACATTATATTCTTTGTGCTCTTCCTTCATATATGAGAGAAAATGAGAAAGAAAAATTAAGAAGAGTGCGTCGACAATAGATAGAAGGGGACAAACGACAAAATAATTAAAATGCTTTAGTAAATGTAAAGTATCGAAACATATTACTCATATATAAATGACAGCACACATTAAGTAAACCAGAAAAGGTGGAATTTGCTGAGTTCAATAACATTTTAATGCAAGATGGTCGTGACATGAGCTAATAAAATGGTTAACACATAATCTCTTGGAAAAGCGATGTATACAATTGGAACATATTATACATAAAATCACGATATCATGCTTAGAAAGGTAACCGATTTTATCACGTATGCGTATGTGCATTTATGGAGCTTGTTTGAACATGAATATGCGAAAATATAGACGGGTGGTAAAGCAGTGTTGTTCGAACTTTTTTATTGTTACAATGTTTACAACTCACTGACACAGATGAATATTCGGACAGCAGTAGATTACTTACTGTAATCTTTTCATAGAAGCCGATTATATACACTTATTTACATGTTCTTTAACAAGGAACGACCTTAAAACTTGTGGAGTTACAGTATGCTCCAGAAATAACGCATGTCACCATGAAAACGTTACCGAGATATTGACTGGTATGGAGCGTAAAACCATATTCAATGGAGTTATATCTTCACAAAGGGTTGTATAAACCAGAGGCGCGCGGCTCTGAGTGACAATAAAATCACAAGTAAACATGTAAGAAGAATGTACCATTACATTCCCTACTAGTTAATATTTGATATATCACACGATGTGCATTGTACTTACATACATGCAGATCTGCAGATAAAAAAATATTGACAAATGGGATCAGATACATGATCAATTATCAGGTTAATTTCTTGAACATATCTTTTAAACTTGTGTGGTGATATGACGCCACGCTGATCACAATGTCAAGTACACACACAGCCATAAAAACTGTTGCTGAGAAAATGATACACCATTCATCATCCAAAGGATTTGACCAACACCACGCGTGATGTCGTCGACATTCTGATCCGTACCACAACAAACAAACAATAACAAAAATATTAGATACAACACCTTGTAATAAAGAAATAAAGAAACCATGTGTTTCTGCCAAAAGAAAATTCAGTTAGGCTATCTAAGCAATGTGAACGAATGATTACTACAAACCTCGTATTACATATTTCTTAACTTGAATATAGGTAACCATAAGCATTGTAAATCGACCATTGCAAAATCATTCAGTTTCATGCATTTCTTGCGCACATTGCATCAGTAACCCTGATGACTCTTAATGAAATTCATAATCCGAGCACATATTTTTGTAATGATTACCACATTCTGTTCAGTGTACTTATACAGGCATACGAGAAAATTAACAGCATGTAGATTAACATGGAATACATTTAATAGCAAGATATCTCTCCACTTGATGACAATACTTTTACACATTAAAGCTACGATTATGATCGGTGTCCCTATTCACATACAGATGTATTAGCTAAAGATTGAGAGTGCACTACAATATATCTATAAACATATATTGCAAATATGGTATTCACGACGAAGTTCAGAGGTCGCAATACTGAAGAAGATGGCATGTAGACAGCCCGAGAATGAGAAATAACGCGATCACTTTTGTTCTGTTAACATCGAAGGGTTGGTACCATATTTAATTTCTTTTTAAAGATATATAATTCGATAATGTTAAATGTGTTACTCATTGCGGATAAATTGCTTGTGGTAATCGCTTGTCTCGCAATGTATGGTCAACGGAATCTAAAAATATCACGACGTTTCGTGCACCACTGCAACACTTCCTCGGGTGTGATACAAAATTGTAGTAAGCAGGATTTTATATACCCTTTGGACAGTCCAGCGCACTAACCGAAACCTGCTCATAAACGGTCCTATAATATTGGCTCGGCGCACCCGGATGGCTCGCATCGTCGGGCTGTAACAAGTACGGACAAAGGACAAAAGGACAAAGCCCACTGGCCGACAATTACGGGTAATCAATCAGTCAATTATACTGATTATCCTTATATAGCGATATATAATTCGTTTGGATGAAGCTGCATTTCCTAATGAATATCTACGATTTCGTTATCAATTGTAATTCCTATTTACAGAGAAAAATTCATTTACATTCTAACAAAAAGGAGTTTTACAATATAATATTTTATGTAAGATATGATTGGAAGAAATAATGAAGAAAATAAAAAAGTCATCTGATATAATTTATCCAAAGCGTAAAAAGCAGTGAAGCAAAGTAAAGATATACTTAAAATAAAAACATAATACGAAACTGGAGCCTAACATTAAAATATCACAACTATACACAGCTTCAATCGTACGATTAAAACAATTGGAAAACATGACATAGTTTTGCATGTAAGTATAAGGCTTTCGTTTAATCTAGTCGTGTTAGTATATTGTCGTAGCGGTTAATTTCGTCTCTATAAAACGTTTTAAAAATATACACAATTGAAATGTCTCATGTCGTTAACTCAATTTGACACAATGGCAAACGGCAAACTGTGATGGATCAAACCACATTCTTTCTTACACTTTCATTGACGCTTGATAAGATGAGTAACTTAACTATACTGAACTGACACTGAATGAATGACACGCACTACGATAGATAGGTATCTGAGACATCGACGAAAAATGACTCAAAATGCACGAACGTTAATGAAGAGTTTTTTTTCTTCTTTTTTTTTTATCTCCGAAACCTGATGCATGTCTGTCATGATTTGGAGTTTCATTCTGGTGTCGTGTCAGGGTCACATCAATGAAATTTATCAGAATCGTAAGGTCGTTGAAATCAAATGTGTCCTGTATTTGGAACAGCGATATAACTGCCATTATGAGGCATCGGTCATCCCCTACCCAACTATCAACTATATTTAACCATTTAAAAACTCAGGACACCAATTCCAACTGTACACTGAAATAACATGGCAGACATGACAGAAGATGGTGGCAATTTAGACAATGTACAGATAGAGATGCTACATTTACATGGTCACCACGTGATTGTGTACAGTGGACGTAGCGAGATGTTCTCTGTTCAGAAGTAGAGTAAAATAGGAAACATGCACCGATATATTTCATTAAACTATGTCGTTACATAGAAGTAACAATTATACCATACACTTCCGTATATAGTATAGTATATTAAACTTCCTCATACTTAAGTTTACACTGTATGCATACATGAAATACAGGGGAAATTATGGATGGTAAGCGGTTTAGTGAGACCAAACAATCTGTACAGTTATGAAAAATATAAAAAAAATTGTTGTCCTTGCGCATGGACAATCTTGATGTCGTACTGTGCATTTTGCACACGGACACGAAGAGATTTTCAAGGTGCGTCAAATGTGCAAGGTGTACACAAATTATTGCCCGTATTCTCAAATACATGACAGAACTAATGTGGTTGGAAGAGTGGAGTAAAATTTGTACCAAATGTACTAATTTTGAGGTTATGTGGCATCTAGTATTTGCAACTACTCATATATTTTCATCAACTACACGCATTTTCAAAAGACAACTTTACTATTCTCACAAAGAAACGCTCTGCCGACCCTGAATATATTGTTTATTGATGGAGTAGTCGAGCTGTGGTGCACCTTCGGCATATTGGCTACATATATTTATTTTCTGCCGTAGTTTGGACAAATCGATTTGACACCCAACAATTAAGGAATCACGTATAAATTATTTTACA
Organism: Arbacia lixula; assembly: GCA_963669155.1. NCBI lineage: Eukaryota > Metazoa > Echinodermata > Echinoidea > Arbacioida > Arbaciidae > Arbacia > Arbacia lixula. The sequence goes on along the minus strand of OZ022587.1, from coordinate 6,104,179 downwards.
TTCACATTTTCATGAATTATCTTTTCCCTCGCTCTCAGTACTCTTCTAAATATGCATGTAACTAACATTATACCCTCTCTCGCTGTAGGAATTAAAGAAGTATTCTTGTTGCTCATTTCTCCTCGTAGACTCATTGTCTTTATATTGTTACGATAATAAATGCGCCCTCAGCGGCGAGGTTGGACAGTTTATGGAAAATGGCGTTCCGCATGTGTTTTCTAATTTGTGATATTTTATGTGACTGTTTGTCGTGAAAGAGATGCGATCCGTACATGTGGCTAGATCGAGGAAACGCCACAAATGGTGGAGAACCCGGGCAGGAAAATGGCTGCGAACCTGGGAATGTACAGACCTTAGTGAGAGCAGTTGATACGACTGTATTTTACAGCTCTGTAAGCCTTGTGTGGGACATTTCGAGCTCGGAATCGCCGTGCACTATTGAGAAGCATGGCTACCGGCAGAGCCCCGCAGTTCCAGCGGAGCGTGATGTCTGAGCCACGAGGTAAAGCTATGCCCAGGTATGCCTGGCCAGCACAGCCCAACGATGATCGCTTCCTCTTCAACTTGATTGGGGCAGATAGGGAGGAGAGCAAACCAAATAATGTGTACAACTGGAAGCCCAGCTCCACCTTTGCGGAACCCCCTGCTGCGCTTGTTCGCAGTAAGAAGTCTAAGAACAAGGAGAGGGATCTTAACACGTTGGGCCAGCAGGAGAGCCGGGGTGGAGCTGCCATGAGTAACGGACCTATGCGTCGGCACACCCCAGCCACGTACCCCAGGACTCAGCATGTCAGCTCCTTGCTGGAGAGAGAGGAGCTGGAGAATCTGCGGCATCAGCTCACCTACAGTGATGTGGATGACCAAAGTACGGATAGCCAGGCTTTAGGCTCAGTCAGCCGGGCTAATCGAGTCAACAATGCCAGAATGATTGACGACCAGCCAGTACACGCAGCTGCTGCCATTAGACCATTGTCTGCCCTGGATACCATCTTTTGTAATGAACGGTCTGGATGCTATAGTGTCTACTGAAAAACCTCACACAAGGATTTTGGCTGCTACAAACAATTTCTGTATTTAGATTGAATAGAGTGAGTATTGTCATTCCATGCTTACACAGATTCGGGGAGTTGTATTTTAAATTGCTGAGAAATGACACGGTGAAAGTTTCCAGTTTCCACGCAAACGAGAAAAAAAAAAAAAAAAAAAAGCAGACCGTACATTTTTTATTATTACAACAATATTAATATCATACTTAAGTTAATCGAGAAAGTACATGTATGTCAGTGTATAATTCAGTAAATAGAATGTAATTTTTTCAATATGTGAGTAACATATTGCAATATTGCAGACTCTCCATGATTTATATTACTTATGGAGGTTGGTGGTATAATGAGCTACACTTCCTATTCTTGTGTAATGTAGTGAGTTTGTAATTTACAGTGTACCTGTACAGAATGTTGATAGAGCAGGATACAATCCCAAAATGTTTTATTTTCTCTTTTGGTTCGTTTGAGACTACACAATGTTGACAGGTTGACAATGTGGTCATTGGGCCTCGGGATATAGGTACAGTATTGAGATTGCAATGTGTTGGAATAGTATCTATCGACAGACACAACACTTTACAGTTATTGAAACTTTAGGCTCAGGTGGGGTTGTTTCATTATTGTCAGTTGTAAATGTTTTCATATCTAAGGTAATAATGTATGGTTTTACAGCTAATTGGACTGCTATACATGTACATACATGTGTATATACATGAATAGTATGGGAGTCAGTGGACTCACATGGATTGTTCGTGTATTATAATGCCTACAGTGTATGTTAAAATCACACAAGCAACAAGCAACTGCAACCAACAAACAAAACACACACACACACACACACACACACATACACACACACACACACACACACACACACACACATACATACAACACACAAGTTATGGCCATATACATGCACAGATTGTTTTCTTGCCTTTTGGTATTTAGGTGTGTAGGCACTTAATTGCCCATTTTGTATCGAACTTTCCTACTATGGAATGTTAGTGAATTTTCGTGTATTAGAGTTACATTAGTGGCCCTCTTGTTCGGTGGCCTCATGATTTGTTAATGCATTGTTTCGATGAGAGTTATATGCTGAAGCAGCATTTGTTCTAAAGGATGAGAGACGTGGTATTTTAAAATGTTGTCTACATGTGTATGTTAGTACCAGGGTGCATTCATTACACAATGTCATGTGCCTTACAAAAAAAAAAAAATAAACATTTTGGGCTGGTTTTCTACATGTACCATGACTAGGTATGCTTGTAATATTGAATATATGCAGTCCTTTCCGGGCTCTGTTCAGTTTTGTTTCAACACCCTGTCATGATGTATGTCCATAGAATTTGAAGTAGAACCGAAGTATGTGGGAAGATTATATCATGTTCTGTATGCCAGAGGTATTTGGGCTATATAGTATAGACAGCCTGTGGGTATAGTAACGAGGTGGAAGTCTTTTAATTTGTTTAACTTTAAGAGAGTTTGTGTCTATATAGTGGTACGAAGGGCAAATTTCTGGCACTCGCCTATCGTATTTTTTTTTCCAAACTCCCTTGGGTTTTGCCCTGTTTGCTTATGATGATGAGTAATGCGATATAACTTCTACTTGTATGTCTGTTCCATGTATTCTGGGGAATATGGCTATTTTATTGTGCCACAGTGGAATGTGAACATTTTGGAAATGTACCATTCTGACTGGCCTGATAACCGGTTTATGTTTGTCTCATAGGTGCATGGTAGTTTCAAATGTTAAGCCTGGGCTTCCTTTTTTTCTATAGTCACCCCCCCCCCCCCCCACATTGTTGTCTCGGCTGTGGCCTGCTGGTTGTAGTTGTCTCGGGCCTGATCACCCCTGGACACTGTTTCCTGCTAGCCAGTTGTCGTTCCGGTTTCTCTTCGGCGTAACAATGGTGTAAGGCGATTCCGGATAGCCAACCATTGAAATTGTGCCTTCAATTTTTCAAATTTCCATATTGCTCGAAATATACTACTATTATAGCTCAGTCACATTTGAAATTCCATTGTGCTCCCTGTATGAGTCAGTACCTGTTCGGTAATTTTGTGAGGTATAGCATGTGTAGAGGGTTCACTTCATGGTTCATTGTGTAAATTTGGGAACATGGCTTGACTATTGTAAGTGTGTTATTCAGTTTCTCTTCGAAATTGTTCACTTGTTGAAACTCGGGGGACCTCGTTTTGGTGGCCCCGGGGGAGATGTTACGATAATAAATGCGCCCTCAGCGGCGAGGTTGGACAGTTTATTGAAAATGGCGTTCCGCATGTGTTTTCTGATTTGTGATATTTTATGTGACTGTTTGTCGTGAAAGAGATGCGATCCGTACCTGTGGCTAGATCGAGGAAACGCCACAATATTATATAGCTCAACATAGACGTATGCATGTAAATGTGGTCTCCTTTAAGACTGTAATTGCCTTTCAAATATCATGATTTCGTGTGCCAGCTCCAAGAATCCATGTTCTACCAACTTGTTATTGAAATTCCTGTGCTTCCTTGAAGCTTCCATGTAAGGCAAGAAATCTTTGAACCTATTCCAGAATGAACGCCTAATTTCTATTACCCATTTCCTCATCCAAGCTTGAATCTTTTCGGACACGTCGTCAGCTGAGTTCACCCCGTCTTTTCTTATACCGTCCAACCCGAGCAATTTGCAGAGGTCCTGTCGTTCGTTCACATTCATCTTGGCAACCATGTCATTGACCAGTCTGGACCCAATGTGCTTCGAACAAAAGTCCCCTGCCAATGAAGACATATTGCATGAGATGCATGAAATGAAAAACTGGTACACATCTATACAAACAATGTGAATACAACATTCATACTATCATGTATCATCTTTGCGATGAGATTGCAATCACCAGATGGATTGAAAAAATAATGTAACCACGATAGGAAATTGAATAAAAGATTAAGAAGGTGGAGGAAAGGGCACATTTTGTTAATGAAATTGAGATGCTAGCCCTGATGCGTGGAACTTTGATGGAAACTCCATTGGTCAGCAATAGTACACTAGCACCATGGGTAAAGAACACAATATTTCTATTGTAGTATTTCACTTGGTATCAATATATATTTTTGTTCACGAATTTGTCAAATACACGCTACAGACCCATTTAAAGGACAACAACAAACCTGCAATGATCTTGGCAGCCACTTCAGGTTGAAAGTCTTGAAGAACCTCTGCTAGAGCAGAACGGTAGTGGAACGAAGCCGGGCGGATTCTTCTCTTCCACTTGAAGAGCATAGCAACTACGTCAGGAGCTTCTCCGCCTTCCAGGCATTCCTTCATCTCATCATCGGTGAGTTGAAGCGCCTTTCCTAGATTCTTCTCGAATACCAGGGGAGTACCATCTGGCATGTTGGTGACAAAGCCAGTCTTGTCAGCAGTGTCCCCAGTCGGACTGACAGAGGGCTTTCCCACGTCATGTTCATGTGTCGTAGGCTGTTCTTCAGATGATGCATTTTTATCATCTTGGCATGCACAAGCGGTAATTTTGATTTTACTTTCATTGACTTCTTCGTAAGAAGTGGCTTCACAATGGGGATCGCGTGTTAGTTTACCGTTTCTGTCTTTTCGCGTTGCAGACCATGCTCCCTCCGACTTATGCTCGCCATTCTTGCTCTCATCCAAACTGATGTCTCCTGTATTCACCTTTGGCTCCAGCCTAGAGGTGCAGCTATCGTCACCAGCGTCTCTTTCCTCGTGATGAGTTGTTCCCTCTTTGGGGGTAGCTGACAACGTGGTAGATTTATCCTGAGCGCTGTCCTTGGGACTTGTTGAATCAGCGCTTTTCTCTGAGGAGTCAGTGATTGACTCTGCGATGGCTTCTAGCTCACCAAATGTACAGTCATAGTCTGTAGTGAAGGAATAAAGATGTGATTATGGATCGTATGCCAACATTTTACAAAGAATATTTGTGACCTATCATCACGTAACCAGCATAAAAATAGTGTAATTGAAATGTTTAGATGTATGAAGCTTACCAAGATGCAACATGCCCCTGTATTTACTCGTCGCACACTGGGAGGATGGTGTTGGTGCAAATACAACTATCAAAAGTCCATCTACTCTGCACTTGCATTGACAACTTGGTACAAGCTTTGGGGTGACAGGTTACATCGATATTTTCTTCTATGTTTACAAGAGCCCAAACATCACTGCGATAGTGAACATGAAGTCAATTTGTAACTATTAACTTAATGCGTCATCACTAAATGACAGTTGGAGGGATCTTGCTTTGCCTCTGTTAGGCTACTACGCCACTAACCGCTAACGATGAATGCAGTGTCATGTGATATAAGTCCCTTTATCACTCCCCCTCCCAAATCATGTCTAAACGCTTATGACCACCTTCCAGAAGCCCAATAACTCTCAAGATAATAGCCGACCCTCGAGTTTTATGGGGCTTGTCCCTGAATGACATTTACTGGAATTCAGGAACTGTGACGTAGTTAAGGTCCATTTTCTGTGGAATATGCATGATATCATTATACATAAAAAAAAAACTAACCTTCTGTTTGAATTTCACTATAATTGCTTATTCGAATCTCGCAAAAAAGTATATTCTGAGAGAGTTCAGAGAGTTCGAATAGGATTCAGAAATTGAGATTCATAAGGCACATTTATCAGAGGGTTATTCCAGAGACACAGACAGATTCATCACAGAGCTTTTATTCATTAGAGTTTTTGTGTTTTAAATGTACTACAACCCGTGATGCACTTCGAGTCCACTAGTCCTCCTTCAGGTTCAACTCAGACTTAAGTTAAGCTATAGACTTTATCATAGGTAATCCCGCAACACTTCCACAAAAAACAACAGCAGCAGGATGAATACAGCAAAGATAATTTCTATATTACAAGTAAACCCACGTAAAATTCATTGCCTCCCAGATTGACTGATAGATTCGCTGAAAGAAATAAATACGTTACCTAGATCAAACATAGGTGCGATGTCAAAATTGCTGCCTTGTTTGAGGACTTTAAAGAAGTCGTCATGATGAGATGTCGTTACATCTGGGATGTGACCTATCTTTTCCTTGGAAAGTTGGAATACCAGTTTGACTGTGCCCTTCTCGAGATGATCAGGCTGGAACGGATGTCTGTACTTGGTAAGCTCATCCTGGGTGATACCAAGCTCCTCAGCAAATGGAAGAACATCCTTCATGAAGAGATGGAAGGCAAAGTTTACGAGGTCAGCCTTGTAGACAAATTCTTCCCTGCGAAGCCTAGGTATCAGCCCTGAGAAAGCAAATGAGAAGGTGGGCTAAGAATTGTTTTATTATAAGCACTTTTGAGGTGATTAGAAAGACTTACAGTTGTCTAGTTTATTCTTCACAGTCGTTTTAAAGAGTGGGCTATGATCATTTTATTTAACAGAAAAGGGACAATTAAACGCCGACGTAACTATTGTTGAATACTTTACGTTAATTCATAAATTTTAATTCAAATTTAGTCTATAATGTAGACTTACCGGGAAAACGCATTGTGGCAAGGTTTTGGGATATCTGTTTTCGATAGGCTTCAAGTGCCCTTTTAGTAGCAAAACTTTGCAACTTGTTGATGTCTGCGAAGAGATCTGGATGGTCGTTGTTCCCCTTGTGCTTCTGATTTATTGGAAGATTAGCAGTGAGTTTGAAACAATCGCCTGGGCACTTCACTGTTCTGGTTATCCTTTGAAGTTCTTCCTCAGTCAGCGTTAACACTGAAACACAACGAGTGTGAAGTAATGTATATTCAACTATTCATAAACAGACAGACATAATGTATACAAATGTGGCTGTATGAATGTGTATCTATATGTGTATGTTAAGAGAAATATGGCAACGTGATTACTAGACAGTTATTCTACGTGCCGTTGTAGTACGTTAATCATGTACAAAGGGTTGGTGAATATGATTGTGTGAACTACTTAAAGTAGACATTAAAGAGAACATTAAAATATATAGCAGCATTTTGCATGTTCTTTAATTATTTGAATCACTTTGGCAACTTGGGGATCGGGAAAGTTTCGTGGTATAGTGCTTGTGAATGGTGACTGAAGATCGCAAAGTCCATGTCCAAGCACTTGTGTCCTTCAGCAGGATACTTGATTCATCTAGCCGCTCTCTACCCAGGAGTTTAAATAGGTAGATGGCCGATTATATGAATGATCTTGATCCAGCGCTAATATCGTGCCACGGGCAAGGAATACTTTATACCTGCACTGCAGATGGTCAACATAGTGTGCTTAATATGTTCTTATATCTAGTGACCACGGATATGATTTTAACATTACTCTCAACTCAGTCCCCGTACCGCACGTAGGACAGACCCTCTACACCATTAATTGGTTTGACGTTGATGACAAACAAAATCTACGAGCACGTATTATATACTTGATAAATAATATATATCTATACATAAATGGAGTAAGAGTCATGTCGTCATGTTAACTCTGCAAGAAAGTGGCAACAGCATCATAATATATGACGCCCTGGAGATGGAAGCAGATGGTCTAATAATGACTGTCAAACATCTTATGATACAAAGATAATATACTTACAAGAAAAGTCTACCTCACGTAGGGCTTTTAACACGTCACTTCTTTTCATGTCAAGCATGGTCTCAGGCTCAGCCCTCTTTCCATGATGTTGAATGGCTTGAGGTGTGATTTCAACACCCATTGTATAGAGAATAGAGCACAGTTGTTCTGTATTTCCTGGCGTTAGATAAGCTGCAATCTCTGCGAAGTCGTCGTCATAAACTCGATCGTAATCATACGGTTCTGTAGCACACATAAAAGAATAACAAAGCCGTGTACAATATCTGTATATGTTTTGGCCCTGTATGATCGTCCGCTCAACGACTACAAGTCTGCAAGTTGTCTACAATATGTTTAATCTGGACTCGAATGAATAATTGTATGTAATTGTTGCCATATCGGTTTATTTTCATTTTGCTGGTTCAATCCTTTAGTATGTGTATAGGATGGGGATAACATAAGCATGTCTTACCTTATGTTGATAGTGCATTATAACTTTAAAGATGACAACTGTTCCATGGTTTATTTTAATCTTGCAGGTTCAATCCTGGAGTGTGTGTGTGTGTATGTGTGTGTATGTGTGTGTGAGGGGGGGGGGGGTTGTTGCACTGGGAATCGTCCATAACTTTACGTAACTACAGTAAAAGAAGATTTTTCTCATTGCTGTAGTGCCCCGTTGAACACATTTTACATTTGGACTTTTAGTAGATTAGTGCGTAACTATATCAAATCGTCCTCTACGGTAGTTCAGATTATTGGTAGTACTTTCGGCTTTCGGGCCAATTGATTTTTTTTTTGCTATTTAGGATGTGTTAATCATTCAAACAAGTTAGCTAGGCCCGCGCCCCACCCCCCTACATCCCTACATTTACCCATACGAGTGAAATGTGCTCACTGTGAAAGTATGTTAACGCTTCGGACAATGTACACCAGACCCTTATTATAACTAACCTCTCAGGTCATGACGACCCACTGCCTTCCCTGCAAATATGATACGTTGTCTCTTCTCGTAATTGCTGCAGTTTTGGACACTCAGCCAATCAATTAGCATTTGGGGTGTATTGAAAAGAGCTTGATGGTTCTCCTCAACGATCTGATAGATATTAGCTTTGAAGACTTTCCCGGTGATCGTGCAAATATCGTGTGCAAGTCTCATGGAGTGTCTGCCAGTCAGCTTGCGGACAAAATCTTTGACGTCTTCTTCTGTTATCGGCGTCTTTTGATAATCGGGAACTGATGTAAAATGTGAAAGTGAATGGAATAACATATCAACCGGCATGACTGCTTTTACCACAGGAATCTTTAAGCATAAATGTCACTGAGCAGCATTTCCAGGTACAATTTGTGTGTTTGGTGTGAAATTGACTTCACAACCACAAATTTTATCTGAAAAGAGATAATTACTCCACTGCATTCACCAAATGTAAATATAAATATATTTGGCCTGCGTACTACCGACAGAAATGTAAATATCCTTTTCACGATGTTATTCCGTGCTGGGAGGGGGAATATCTTTTCTACGCTCTTAAAAAACTGGTGTTTTATCAATTGTGCTTAAACGAGACCATGTCACATAAAGCCGTCTTATTCACTATATGTATGCACATCCTACGGATGCATTTTAATGCATTGTTTATCCTACCTACACAGATTGTCCAATGCTTGTCGCACACGCAGTAACAATTTAAATGGATTTTAAAAATATTCTGCCAAATTATTTCTGCAATCATTAACAGGTATAAAAAAAATGCCATATATCAGCACAATGCGTATAATCTTCATGACATGTTCAAAACATGAATGATTTACAAAACATAGCTTATTAAGAAAAGTCTTACTTTTTGCCATCTCCCTTGCACTTGATCTGCATCCAATTTTCTCCAAGGTCAGTGAAAGCTTAATGAGAGAATGAAGGTAGGAACGTTCACCCATCCACTCTTCAAAATCGTTCAGCAACGCAGCAATGATTGACGTCGTAGGCTTTTGTCTAGATTCACCATCCTTCAGGGCCTGAGTTGGTACGTGAAGTTCCTTCATGAACCTGTTTATTAATCGCAGATCATCCAAGTGCCAAAGGATGTGCTCGATATCTAATTTGAGTTTCGCTTTTTGTGTAGTGAGATCCAAGTCTGTGAACAAAATAAATCGTGTTCCATCATTATGTTTGGAAAAGCTGGAACACCTGGTATGACACGCTGACAGTGATGTCAAATTTAATATGATAATGCAGTCAAGTTTCAAAGTACACTGTTGTTGCGCAGGCCAACTTTTCCATAAGGCATCATTGTAGGAAAGTTGGATTTCCAATGGGTCATACTTAAAATTTGAAATCGACAAAATTGTTGTTATAGCTTCCATCTTGTTATCATTATTTTTGTACAATTCGTCTGAGTAGAAAAGTTGATTTTCATCACATTGATACGTCATATATTATATATTTTTTTCATATCAATTATTTCATATTCATTAATTTTCAAACTGAACACACAATGACAAGAGAGCTTTGACCAGTTAATGTTAATGTTTATATGTATTATAATATGTGATATGAACAAATAGGAAAAGTGGCATTTATACTTTTTTACTGATTAGATAATATTTTTGTGAAGCGGCTCATCATCATTCAATTAATCGCTAAGGAGAATACTGGTTGCCTTCTTAAGAGGCAGAGCTATATGCTTGAAAGATACGTACTTTTGTTTCCAAGATACAGTCTTCCATTGTAAGTTAGGATACATTCATTAGTGTAATAATGAGAGTCAAAAGAAGAATCGATCAATGTTCCATAGGATTCAATGGTCACGGGGCTCACAATATATTATTTCAAAAAGGGCATTGTTAGTTCGAAGCACGGTTACCATCTTTATGCGTTGAGAGTAAATGGGCACAATTGTAAATTCACGAGGATTCTTTGTTTCCTGGAGATGAATATTCACCTCCTGTACAGGGAGAATTTTGTTGGCCTGGTAAAATTGTTCTGTTTCTATGAGATCACTATTTTCTACATACCTTTTATTTCTTTTAATGCTCCCTGTAGTTTAGCTTTCTCACATGGAGCAGTAAGTGTTTTCTTTTGCATAGACTTCTTGGTTCGCTCTTTCCAATTGCAAAGTTCGTCGTAGCATTCCTCTGATGATGTCAAAGTACAAAGTCTTACGCGATGGTGCTTTAACAGGGTATCTGTAGGATTACACGAGGCTCCTTTTGCATCTGGAGATCTCGGCACTGTTTCTTCCACATCTTGATTCAGTTCCTTCAATACCGCCATAAGCTTTCGATATTCATTATGCATGTCAACAATCTTCACCAGTGTCCACAGCTCAACATATGAAACGGGATCTTTAACACAATTTTAATAACAAAAAATCTGTATTACTTTATGACACACAACCTCAATCATCACGTGTATCATTTCTTACTAGATATTGTTGTTATATACTTTTAACCGGAGAGGGTGCTAGTCGATATTTTAAAATGTCAGTGATTTTTTTTCAGCCACAAACTGTTTTTTGGATGTCAACATTTTCTATCGCTTTGAATGTACACCATTAATAACAATAATTGGACCCTTAAACAGAATTACCATTATGAGATAAGACAGTTCCTGGTCTGGTTAATTGTATTATATTTTGAGATGAGTCCTTCAGGGGATCCTCAGGAGAAAAGAGAACGGAGCCTGTTATAAAGAAAAACCGTTTCGACCGTGCTCACGAGATTTGCCATCTTACGTATTGCAGTACGTAACCTGAAATTCTTGTAATTCACAGTACGTTTATTTCTTGACATACTGTATAGAGTGTGTTTCTCTAAAAGGATGAGAGTTTCGCATTAGTTAAAACAGGTATTGTTTGCTAGAAAAATAGACAATTAGTCATATTCATTCATACCATCCTCCTTCATAGGCTTCAAAAGAGTGCTGCTTGCATCGCCTATAAGATTATCAAAAGAATTGGAGAGAGAGAGAGAGAGAGAGAGAGATACATAATAAGATGGTGCGAGGGCATAAATAACAGAATTGAATCTGCCTAGATTCAGGTAAGAATACTCAATATTTTCCGAGGTGTCACAATTTAAATAGTAAAGGTAAGTAGAATCCGTAATAAATGGAGTGCCCTTCAGCCATGAGTCATGACCATGGGTTTCATTCTTATATCAGTTTAGGATACCATGTAGGAATCATCAACAGATTTAAAAACTGTTTAAGCATCTTTCTAGCGTTTTCATTTCATCGCAACCGCAGGAAAACGACTTATACATATATGCATATCACGAACATCAATATTCTTAAAATATATTAACTTCTTGTTTAATTTGCCTTATGCCTTATGTGAAATTACGCCGCACAGGTTGGTTATTTCATGTTGACATGTTTGCTTCATTTATAGTCTTACAGAGTACACAAAAAGGAACAAAACTGAGCCATCTCGCTGGTCAGAATAAATAAAAGCTAAAAAGAATATGAGAAGATACAATACAACACTGCTCTCTACCCTTCAAATAGAATGGTGTCAGAGGTTGTAATGCGTGAATTATCCTTGTATTTTTAGATGGTTCCTTCAGGGGATCCTCAGAAAAAAAAGGAGAGCGGAGCCTGTTATAATGTAATACTTTTTCTGCCGTATTCACGATATCTTCCATATTACGTATTGCTGTACGTAATCTGAAATGTCATTCATTATTTAGAGTATGTCTATTACATGAGAGAGTTTAGATATTGTGTTTCTCCAATAGTTAAAGCATGCTTTATTTGCTAGAGTGAGAGACAATATGTCATATTTATTCATACCATCCTCCTTCATAGGCTTCAGACGAATGCTGCCTGCATCACCTTTAAGATTATTCAAAGAATCGGAGAGAGGGAGAGAGAGAGAGAGAGAATGGGATACATAATGAAATGGTGCGAGGGGTGTGCATGACAAATAATGTTATCACAAGTGCATAAATAACACAATTGAATCTGCCTAGATTCAGGTAAGAATACTCAATATTTCACGAGGTATTACAATGTCAAGAGTAAAGGTAAGTAGGGTCAATAATAAGTGGAGTGCCCTTCTGCCATGACCATGGGTTTCATTTCTATGTGAGTTTAGGATGTCATGTAAGAATCATCAACCGATTTTAACTTTGTTGAAACATCTTTCTAGCGTTTTCATTTCATCGCTACGGCAGGAAATCGACTTATTCATTTATGAATATCACGAACAGCAATATTCTCAAAATTGTTGTTAACTTGTTGTTTAATTTGCCTTATGCCTTACGTGAAATTACGCCGCACAAGTTGGTTATTTCATGTTAATATGTTTGCGTCATTGGTAGCCTTACATAGTACACAAAAAGGAACAAAACTGAGCCATTTCGCTGGTCAGAATAAATAAAAGGTAAAAAGAATATGAGAAGATACAATACAACACTGCTCTCTACCCCTCAAATAGAATGGTGTCAAAGGTTCTAATGCGTGAATTGTCCTTGTATTTTGAGACGATTCCTTCAGGGGATCCTCAGAAAAAAGGAGAGCGGAGCCTGTTATAATGCAATACCTTTTCTGCCGTGTTCACGATATTTTCCATACTACGTATTGCAGTACGTATTACAAATCTGAAATGTCATTCGTTATTGAAAGTATGTCTATTACATGAGATAGTTTAGAGATTGTTTTGTCTCCAATAGTTAAAGCATGTTTTATTTGCTAGAGTGAGAAACAATTTGTCATATTTATTCATACCATCCTCCTTCATAGGCTTCAGAATGCTGCTTGCATCACCTTTAAGATTGTACAAAGAAATGGGGAGAGAGGGAGAGAATGAGATACAGAATGAGATTATGCGAGGGGTGTGCATTGTAAATAATATTATCACCAATGCTACAATAACACATGTGATTTCCAGAGGTGTCACAACTTAAAAAGTAAAAGTTAATTGGACTCGTTATCAATGGAGTGATCTTCGGTCCGGACTAAGGGTCCCATTCTTAACTGCGAGAATAACACATGTGAATTTGCCTACATCCAGGTAACATTACTACAGATTTTCAGAGGTGTCACAAGTTGAAAAGTAAAGGTAAATTGGACGCATTATCAACGGAGTGCCTTCTGCCTGGACTAAGGGTCCCATTCTTACTCGAATTTAGGTAACAGGAAGTAATCATCTAAAGGTTTTTATTAATGTGGGAAAAAAATGTTTCTCGCGGTTTTTTTTGTTTGTTGTTGTTGCAAACGCAGAAACTTGAATAATTCATTCCTGAATATCACGTGTCAATGTTCTTCAAAATAAAATATTAATATGGTGATTAATTCTTTAAACATGTTATGTAAATTCACGCCGTGCAAACTATTCATTTCGAGTTGCGTCATATTACCCGACTCCTAAAATGCGTAATATTTGGCCAGTTCATGGGAATGCTTGCTTTAATGACAGTCAGAGTAAAAGAAAGTTAAAAGAACAGGAGAGACACTGTTTATGTACCTTTCCTATAGAATGGCATCAAAGGTTTTCATACTTGAAGTGTCATGTTAAAGAGTATGAATTTGTCTGAACATAAAGTACTGGATGAACATTATCATATTGCTTTGGCCAGAAATGGTTGTTTTATCAATATTATCAGTGATGATATGTAATGCACAAGGGTTCATTCTTGTTATTCTTACCAGAGTTTCGTTGATCTCCATTCCGTGAGATTCTTCTCCATATGAGCAGGCCGATACTAACGCCGATTGCAAGGATTGGTAGTAACACGGCTAAAGCTGGTAAAAATGAGATGAAAAAGGGGTAGATTGGTTTATATTATGGAATATTATGGAATGCAAACAAACGTGTGTATGTATATTATTCGTAATCATAACAAATTAGTGTTCTCATTGCTTATGCGATGTGTGTTTGTTATTCTTGATACTTTTGTGATAGTATCTACTAATTCGTATAACAAGCAATACTGCGTAAAGGTTTGTGTTTGCTGACTGAATTACAAGAAGAGGGACAAATAATAAAGTAATACTAACCTATTATCCAGCCGTTAGAAACATCACGTATTGCAGGTTTTCTTATCGTGTGAGGTTTTATGGTCGATCCTACGGAGATATCTTTGATTCTAATACCAGTTGATCGTTCCCCGTCTATTCCCGGTATATCAGCAGCAACGCATTCATACGGCTCATCACTCGCTTCAACCTCCACGCTGACGTTTTTGTTAACTGTCCTGTCTGGATTGATCCATTCGATTTCGTGTGAGGTGGCCATTGTCTTCAACGCTTGACGGAAGAACAACTTGATAGTCGGGTAGATCCTCAGAACAGAGCATGTAATGGTTGTTTTAGACGAGATCTTGATGGAGCAGGTCTGATTTTCAACAGGGTTGTTTTGTCCCTGGCATTCAGCAATGACGGGGAGTGGACCTTGTGGAGAAGCTACGAACAACGAAAGATGAATTGAATTGAAACACGAGAAATAACGAGAAAAGAAGACACCTTTGTATAGGTGTAAAAATAGTATGCACAAATAGATTAAGGAAACGGAAGACAATATTTACGGATGTGTTATTTGGATTTCAACACCAGTGCCAAATAGCGATCTGCATGCAATAAGGACTTGCCTAGAACACGAACAGACTTAATTTACAATATCGTTTGTACATCATGTCATTAGGCCTATTGAATTTAGATCATGTACTGATATTCATTAGATACACTTTATGAGATAGGCATGTACCTCGAGAATAAGGAGGGCTTATCCCTAGGAAACAAACATATGAAGAACGAACACCATAGCACGACTGTTTGACCCTTGCTGTGACAGATAAAATGTTGCTCATGAGATTTTATTTGCATTATTGGTGAATAAAATGAAACATTGCAAAAAGACCAGTTTCTAGTTATGATTTCTTATACTTCATACTATTCACAAATGCTGTATTCAAATGGCTGGTTATGGAGTCGTTAGTTTTTGCGTAATTATATTAATCACGGAAAACATATATATATGTAGAGAGAGAGGGGGAGAGAAAGAAATAATCTACATATGTATGTAACCCATATGCACTGTACTGACCTATCACCTGGACATTAGTGTGGTTTCCTATGAGGATCCCTTGGTAGTTGACCACTCGACAGAAGTACCGGCCTTCATCTACAATATGGACATCCCTTACAATGAGTGAGTAATCTTCGTCCACATCACACGACCCGTCATCGAAGCGAGGACCTTGCACGGTGCCTTTATTCCACGTGATCACTGGTGACGCTTCTTCCAGGGAGTCGCCCTTCGACCAAAACACTGTGAATGGTGTTCCGAAGAAGCTGCACTTCACTCGTCCCGTTGTACCGAGCAAGAATGTTGTTTCTCTATCCATATCTACAACCCGATCTTCGCGAACAGTGTAAAATTCAATACAAACGTAACTGATAGGTATTTCACCAAATATGTTTGATCATTTTTATTCGAATAGTAAATGCTGATGCGCAATAATTACTATAATAAGTGGTAAAGATTTTGAGCACCTGCGACCACTATTTACCTAAAGTACGTAGGTACGAGTCGATTTTGTAAAGATAGCATGATTTAAATCAATCATAATGGATTTGGCATCCGTACAGCCTGCGCAATGATATCTTTTTAGCGTTTTCCTCAATGGTGCGTTTTAATGTTTGTATAAATTGTGTAAATAAACGGCGTTTACATACGGTTGCGTCAGAATCAATGGAAAGAACGAGACGTACCGTTCACATAAACTGTTGTTTGATTATGAAATGCTCCTCCAATTTCAAAGTCAGACACTTCACAGAAGTAGACTCCTTCATCCTTCCGAACCACGTGCTTGATGACTAGATCGAAGTTCTGACCATGATGATTGATATCGAAGAAGCCCTCGTCGTACCCCGCCCCTCCCTTCTCACCGACGGTGTATTCCTGGTCAATGTAGACAACGGTGTTCGAATCTTCGTAAGTTGGGCCTTTCTTCCAGTAGACAGCAAACGCTCTTCTTGGAATCAGGCAGGGCAGGATCCCTTGTTCATTTACCTGGAGGGTGATCTCCGGTTCGGTTGTGACGTACACCACACCCTCCGTCGGGCCTGAAATTGTAATATTCGAATACTACAATGCTATGCAGTAACAAAAGATCAGTGGCTCGCAAAGATCCATCAATGTTGTTGTTGGTGTTGTTGCTTTGTCAGCTTCCCTGATTTTCGTTTAACTCCCCTCCAAAAATCCTACATGATTGAATTATTGTGCCAAGATATATGACAATTTCAAATGAAATGTCTCAAGTTGTTCAGTCAATTAGGCACAACGGCAAAATGTGATGAATCAAGCCACATATTTTCTTTCACTGTCATGAAAGCTGTATAAGATGACTAACGTAACTAGACTGAACTGACAATGAATGAATAACACGCACTACGATAGATATCTGAGACATCAACGATAAATAATGAATGTGTCCTGTATTTAAAATGGTGATATATAACTGTCAATATAATATATCGGGCATCCTTACCCATCTATCAATTATATTTAACCATTTAAAAACTTCTGACAACAATCCCGACTGTACACTGACTTAGGGATCACAGAAGATGCTGGCAATATGGGCAATGTAAAGATCGAGATGCTACATTTACATCGTCAATACGTGATCGTGTACAATGGACATCGCGAGAGGTTCTCTAATCAGAAGTGGAGTAAAATAGGATAGATGCACCGATATATATCATCAAACTTTGTCGTTCTATAGAAGTAACAATTACATCATACACACACGGCCCTTTCCCTACTGAATGAATTCAGTACACCATGTATCCACAAAAGTACATTATACTCTTATGATATATATTGCAATATCAATTATATGAATGGTGATGATACATTTATGGTTCAAAAACATTATGAATAGGGCCTACATGTAGCCGGCTACCAACCTGTTAATATGGCCATTAAAAGCACGACAGTATACACTAGAAGCATCGCCATTGCTTCCAGACAGTCAGCCAGAATTGTCTCCAAATGAATGCAATAGAAAACACCTGCTCTTTCCGTTTGGCTCCATGCGAGTATGATATCTTGTTCAAGTATGATTACATATACTTATGACACATGAGCGATAAAAAAAAGATAACAGTTGTATTCAAGCGCATGTACAACCGGGCTCCTAACTTATATATGGCGTAATTAAGATCATGACCTTGCAGCTGAACCGTTGATCGGTAGCGTCGGGCGTTTATGATTAACTCTAGCTGTTTACATACTGCCATCAGCACTAGTGATGTGCTCAGAAAAACAGGTGTTCTTGGGAGGATTGGTAGAGGTAAAGACGTGGTATGGGGGAGCAGGCATAGCGTTCTCATCAAACTGCGGTCACACCAGTCCCCTCTTATAACACGGGGGGGGGGGGGGGAAATGGTTAACAAAGATGTGGACAGAGGAGGAAAAGGCTTGCTTTCCCTCTCTATCTCTCTTCCAAAATATTTTCTCAATCCCTCTTTTCCCTCTTCCTCCTCACTATTTATTATTCCTCACTCCTCCTTTTACCTTTCCATTCTCTTCTTTATCTCTTTGTTTTCGTCTCTCTCCCTTTGTTTTAATGAGTTCGCTTTTTCCTGCTCCCTCTTCTTTCTCCTCCCTAGCTTTCTCCTTTAAGCATGCTTAATTTTTCAGCCTACTTGCATATCAAGTGTTTTAATTTCTCTTCTATTATGACATAGCTTAGTGTGAATATATCAACTATTATCCTCATCATTAAATACATTTTCAAAACATGCACATCGAAGTCTCATTCATAGTTTGTCATATAAATATGTATTTATTGCTATCCAGTCGTTATCTTAATTGCATTTCAGTTCAGATTAGCCACTAATCTACTAGTATTTGTATGTTTTCCCCCTTGGGGTATTTCAGCTTTTATCGTTTAATCTCTCCTCTTATTGGACTATGCCATGATATATATTATTGTATATTGTATTTTGATTATGCTCTTAATTGATAATATAAGAGAGAACGAGGAAGAAGAATTAACAAGACTGTGTCGACAATAGATAGAAGGGGACAAACGACACAGTAATTAAAGTGCTTCAGTAAATGTAAAATATCGCAAACACATCACACATGAATAAAAGACAGCAAACATGCAGTAAAACAGAAAACGTGGGCTTTGCTTCGTTCAATTACACTTAAATGATGATCGTAACATGAGCGTATGAAATTGCTCGAGACATAATCTCTTGGCAAAGCAATGCATTTAGTTGGAACATGTTATATATAGAATTACGGTATAATGTTTACAAAGGTTAACAATTTTGTCACGTATGTGCATGCGCATTTATGGAGCTTCAACGTAATTATGCGACAATATAGACGATTGGTGTAGCAGTGTTGTTTGAAATTGTTTAATGTTACAATTCAGATAACCCAATGGTACAGATAAGATGTTAAATAAACATAAATATAAAATGTAAATGTTAAATGTTAACTGTTAAATAAATTTAAAAATAAATGTAAACTTCATTAGATTACTTACTGTAATATTGTCTTCTTCGTGTATTTCATGGAAGCCGATCATATGCTATAACTATAAACGGCTTTAAAACTACTGGAGTCACTGTTATGCTCCAAAAAAAAAACGCATGTCACCATTAAAACGTTAACGAGATATTGACTGGTATGGGGCGTGAAACCATATTCAAGGGAGTTATACTTTCACAAAGGGTTATATAGACCAAAAGCGAGAGGCTCCGAACGACAATACAATCACAAGTGAAGATGTAAGAAGAATGTGCCATTATATTCCCTACTAGTTAGTATTTGATATATCAGACGACGTTCATTGCACTAACATCCAAATGGATCGGCAGATAATAGATATTGACAAATGATGTACAATCAATTATAAGTTTAACCTCTGGTACATATTTTTTTTACTTGTGTGGTGACATGACGCCACCCTGATCACAATGCGAAATATATACACAGCCATATTAATTAGTACCTATAATATGATATCCAAGATATTATCATAAGTAAGCGGGATTTGATGCACAATATACGTGGGTTTGTTTGTTTTTTGATCCACACCACAATAAACAATGCAACTAAACACTAGTTACATAAGTAATTGAATAACTTATATGACTTAGGCAATGTGAATGGAGGATAACTACATGCCTTGTCCTACGCAAGTCGTAACTTATAGGTTCCCAAAAGTCGATCATTGCACAGCTATAATGTTGCATGTTATACGGTATCCTGCGCTCAATACATCAGTAGTCGTGATGAACGCAAATAAAAAAACTTTAAAGTTTTTCTTTTTGTAGTGAGCAATTTGATTGTGTGAGTATCAACATTAACAAGAGGAAGAATATGGTTAGCGTTTATAAACAATAACAATCGACACATTTAGTAAAGTTACTTTTACACATCTAATCCTATGATTATGATTAGTGACCCTATCCACACCTATGTATATACTCTAGATTAAAAATACACTACAACATCTATATGTGTGTGTGTGTGTATATGCCATACCATTGAACGCGTGAAGATACATGACAAAGCACAAGAATCAAAACACTGAAGGAGATGTTATGTATACATGCCCAGAAGAGAAACAAACGTAATCAAGCTTATGCATCGAAAAATTTGGTATTAACGCATCTCACTCTTCCCCTGCTCCCCCCCCCCCCCCCCCGTTTTGCTAAAGCATGCATTTTCCAATGAATGTTTACACTTTGAAAGTTATCACACTATTCGCAATTCCTACGAACGGTCAAAGACTAAATCTCTCCACATTCTAGCACCAAACGTATCTCACAATCGTCCCCCAAATGACCAAAATTGTATCTTCATTTGTTTAGAAAGCGTAAAAGGTAATAAAGCAAAACATCTGTATAGATATATGAAGATATACATTGACGAGACAACAGAAAGCTGTGTTGACGATGAAAATATGAAGACAAGATACAAAGCAATATACCGTAGATGATATAAAGCTGGATCGCACAGAAAAAAACCCAAGTACTTATACAATTAATCATGATAGTTACAATACTGCAGAGATATCATATTTATATGTCTGTATTGGCTAGTTATGTTATATATTTATGACACTTTTCGTTAAAATATTGTGTGGTAGCCATGAGTATCGCCTCTCCAAACATTACAGAAATATATACACATCGTTCTTATAATTGTATTGCTGTAGTCATTTACTTGTTTAAATTGTCATCTTTACACATCTGATCCTCGTACATTGCAAGAAAATCCGGAAATGGAATTTAATGATGAGTTGTGTAAATACACGATAATTTTACTCTTGTACAAATGTTGGCATTGGATGTATACCACTGTGTGTTTATTTATGTTAGTTCCTGATGTCATACGAAACCAATGCAACCAATTACTAATGTCTGACCTGTTGTCATCATTTCATATCCTGAAACAGTTAATACCAATGCCTTGGATTAAAAGGAAGCTAGTGAGATATACGGGGGTATATTTAAGAAGAACTTATCGTGCTCAACATTGACGTTTAAATACATACATGCAAAGTGTATGGTGTGCGTTTTTAGCTTTCCATTTGCTTAAAAAAAACAATGACATTTTCAAATGGTGTCGAAATACTCACAGATTGTTGCTCGTTTTCTAGGTGGTATGAAAGAAAGTCGTTTTGAGCATGGTGAGAGGTGTAGAGTGAAATAAGTACCAGCAAAAGCATTTATTTTAAACAAGCTTAATAAATGCTTATGAAGGTAATTTACTTTCGATACAAAGTATTTAATTGCTGTGTCACCTTACATACCTCGTATATTGAGTGAATAAGTCGGGGTTTAGTGCACGTGCGAGATAAAGACCAATGCCTTTTTGAGTTTTAAATCGTTTTTTTTTTAGAAAATTTCATTTCGTAACAAACTTTGTGGAAATCATGTATACGATACTTTCTTATCAGGTTTATGTACCCCCAGCCTTAGGTAGCATTTCATTATACATCTCGCCCCTCTTGAAGTAAGTACAACGCATCATTTATCAACTTTACGAGCTCAATGTGCACGCGTAAAGAGTATTCTCTTTTAAGACAATAATTGCCTTTCCAAAACCATTATCTCGTGCGCTAGCTCAAGATATCCATGTTCCACCAGCTTGTTATTGAAATTCTTGTGCTGCTTTGCAGCTTTCTCTAGACGAGCGACTGCATCTTTGAACATATGCCAGGTTGATGGCTTCATTTCTTTCACCCATTTCTTCATCCAGGTTTGAATCTTTTTGGACACGTCATCAGCTGAGTTCACCCCGTCTTTTCTCACACCGTCCAACCCGAGCAATTTGCAGAGGTCTTGTCGTTCGTTCACATTCATCTTGGCAATCATGTCATTGACCAGTCTGGAATCAATGTGCTTCGAACAAAAGTCCCCTGCCAATGAACCATCATTGAATGAGATACATGAAATGGAGGACAGGTACACATCTATACGATCAATATCAATACAACAATTATTACTAATCATTGATGTATCAGCTGCTGTTTGATTGAACGTAGCCACGATAGGAAATTGAATAAACGATTTGCTAGTTATAGCAAAAGGCATATTTTGTTAATGAGAAAGATGTGCTAACCCTACTGCGTGGCCGTTAACTTTGATGAAAATTCCATTGGTCAGCAATGGCACACTCAACGGGATTGTCATTGTTCTTCTGTACCATGCGTAAAGAGGGCAATATTTCTATGCAGTTGACCAGTTCATGCTCATATAATTTGTTTTGGTTCATAAAGCGGTCAAATACACATGTGACAGAACTAATTTAAGGCAGTATGTAACAACAAACCTGCAATGGTCTTGGCAGACACTTCAGGTTGAAGGTCTTGAAGAACCTCAGCTAGAGCAGAACGGTAATGGAACGGAGCCGGGCGGATTGTTCTCTTCCACTTGAAGAGCATAGCAACTACAGGAGCGTTTTCGCCTTCCAAGCATTCATTCATCTCATCATCAGTGAGGTTCAGCAACTTGCCTAATTTCTTCTCGAATACATAGTGAGTGCCTTCAGGCATGTTGGTGTCAGCATATGTGACCTCATTTGCACTGACAGAGGGCTTTCCCACGTCATGTTCTTGTGTCGTAGGCTGTTCTTCAGAAGATGAATTTTCATCATCTTGTAATGCAAAAGCGGTCATCGTATTTTGACTTTCATTGACCTCTTCGTAAGAAGTAGCTTCATGATGGCGATTGCGTGTTTGTTTACCGTTTCTGTCATTTCGCGTTGCAGACTCTGCTCTTTCTGACTTGTGCTCGCCATACTTGCTCTCATCCAAAGTTATGTCTGCTGTAATGGCCGTTGGCTCCAACCCGGAGGTGCCGCTCTCGTCACCAGCGTCCTTTTCCTCGCGATGAGTTGCCTTCGTTTCATGGGAGCCTAAAAACGTGGAAGATTTATCCTGAGCGCTGTCCTTGGGACTTGTTGAATCAGCGCTTTTCTCTGAGGAGTCAAGGATTGCCTCTGCAATGGATTCTAGCTCACCGAACGTACAGTCATAGTCTACAGTGAAGGAATAAAGATTTGATTATAAATCGTAGGCCAACATTTTGCATAAAATATTTGTGACTTATCATCATGAAACTAGCATCAAATTAACAAAGGTGTAATTGACATTTTTAGATGTATGAAGCTTACCAAGATGCGACATTCCCCTGTATTTACTCGGTGAAAAATGGGAAGAAGGTGTTGGTGCAAATACAAATACTAAATGTCACTCTTCTCTGCACCTGCATTGACACTTTAATAGGAACTTTGTTGTGACACGTTACATCTAGATTTTCTTAAATTTTAAAAAAGAGCCCAAACATCACTGTAATAGTAAACATGAAGTAAATTTGTTACTTTTAGCTCAATGCGTCATTACTAGATGACAGGGGAAGGGATGTTGACTTTGCCTCTCTGAGGCTACTATGGTATTAAGAACATAAGAATGGTGTGACAAATGACAAAACAGAATAAATAAAGCAAGGAACATACAACTTTCATAGTGGAGAAAGCGTCACTTAAAGACCTAAATACGTTACCTAGAGCACTCATACGTGCGATGTCAAGATGACCGCCTTGTTTGAGCACTTTTATGAAATGAAGGTGCTGATACATGTGGCCTTCTTTCCTATTATCTCGCATTTCTTTGAAAAGCTGCAATACCAGCTTGACTGTGCCCTTCGTGAGATGATCACGATGGAACAGATGTCTGTACTTAGTCAACTCAGCCTGGCTGATACCAAGCTCCTCAGCAAATGGGAGAACATCCTTCATGAAGAAATGGAAGGCAAGGTCGACGAGTTCCGCCTTGTAGACAAATCCCTCCTTCTCACGAGTGTGGGGTATTAGTCCTGAGGGGGTCAATTAAAATGTTAGCAGAAATTGAGTGATGCATATTAAATACGTTTGAGGTAAAAGATCATCACTTTAAAATAACTGTACTCGTAAGTAGACAGCGGGCATAGTATAGTATGAATGTATTTAGATGTGAAATTTGTAAGTATTGATGTTTAATGACAACTAATTTAATATCGATAAAATTCACGTCGACTTACTGGAAGTATTTATCGTGGTCAGGTTCTTCATTAACTGTTTACGCTGTTTCCAAAGTGTCTCGTTAGTCGCAAAACTTTGCAAAGCTATGAGGACTGAGTGAAGTTCTGGTTGGCCTTCTTTCCCGTCGTGGTTGTGATTCTTCGTAAGATGACTAGTGGGGGTGACGCATTCGCCCGGGGATTGCACTTGTCTGGTTATCCTCTGAAGTTCCTCGTCAGTTGGCTTTAAAACTATTCAAAAAAAGTTGCTCATAAGATCTACAGTATATAATAGTTTAGAAACACTTACATATGACAATGTTAGTGTGTGTGTGTGTGTGTGTGTGTGCTTTTTCGTATGCATGTATTATAGTCAATAGAAAGTCTACACATGTTGCTCAGCGTTAGTGTTTGATATGCGGAATCCTCACCAATATACTCCACACACGTCTGAAGTGCATCACCGATATACGTAGGTTAGGTTAATCTCAGTTGGTGTTACATGAGTAATTGTAAGACATACTAACGAATATAATCCAAATTAGAAATAAAAATATAGATTGAAAGGAATATCAATAACATGCATGCATGATAAGGAATTGAATCACATTGGCCACTTGTACATGGAAGATTTGACATTGATGATTCTCATGTAGCTATCGAAATGACAGTCCGTACACACTGGTACAGAAAATGAAGAACTGCAAGAACGTTTTTTTTTATGTATACATTAAGGAGTCATAGTGATATTAAATACCAAGATGTGCAATGATTTATCTTTATCATGACTGGGGTATGCAAATATTAGGCTCAGCATGAATGAACTATGTGATAAATTAGATTATTCTTCGATAAAGTAATAAGGAGAACAAGCTGAACACATATGTGAAAGGGCGTCCGAGGAAGCGAACACACATTATAACAATCAAGCACTCGACGACACAAACAAGAGGCACTTACAAGCGAATTCTACTTCCCGCAATGCACTCAACAGATCGCTGCGTTGGATATCAAGAATGGGTTCGGGCTCAGCCATCTTTCCATAGTGTTGAACGGTTTCAAATGTGATTTCACCTCCCAGTGAATGGAGGATATCGCACAGTTGTTCTGTACTTCCATGCGTGAGATAAGTTGTAATTTGCGCGAAGTCGTCGGCACAGATTCGACCGTAATCATGCGGTTCTGGAGCACACATGAAATGAAAAAAAATATAGCAAAAACGTATGCTTTATCTATATTTGGTTTGTTTATGTATGATCGTCCGCTCAATGACTACAAGTCTACAAGTTGTCTACAAGTCGTTTAGTCAGGACCAGCATGGATAACTTTGTCTGACTTGGTAGCGGAGGGGGTGGGTACACGAGTAATCGTCGATCGATATAATTACATAAACGTGTCTTACCTTGTATATGTTGATAATGCATTATAACTTTCAAGATGACAAATAAGGAGGCCAAGTTTGCTATTTAGAATGTATTAATCATTCAGAAATGTTAACTATGCCAGCACCCCACCCCCTATATCCCTACATTCACCACTACGAGTAAGATGTGTTAACTGTGAAAGTGTGTTAACGTTTCGGACAATATACGCCACACCCTTATTATAACTTACCTCTCAGGTCATGACGACCCACTGCCTTCCCTACTAGTATGATACGTTGTCTCTTCTCATAATTGCTGCAGTGCTGGACACTTAGCCAATCAAATAGCATTTGGGGTGTGTTGAAAAGAGCTTGTTGGTTCTCGTCAACGATCTGATAGACATGAGGTTTGACGACTCTCCCGGTGATCGTGCAAATATCGTGTGCAAGTCTCATGTAGTGTCTGCCTGTCAGCTTGCGGACGAAATCCTTGACGTCTTCCTCTGTTATCGGCGCCTTTTGATCATCGGGAACTGATGTAAAATGTGAAAGTGAATGGCATAACACATTTTAAGCATACAATGTCACTAAGCAGCATTTACAGGTACACTCCGTGTGTTTTGTGTAAAATCGACATCACGACATCCACATATTTTATCTCATGATATAAGATGAGATACTCCACTGCTTACACCAAATGTAGATATGAACATGATTGGTTTGCGTAGTACCGACAGAAGTGTAAATACCTTTTGCACGATGCTATTCCGTGTTGGGAGGGGGAATATCTTTACTGAGCTGCAATCATTTAATCCTTTCTGTGCGATACAAACTGTTGCTCTTACAAATTTGTTGTTTTATCAATCATGTCAATTGTGCTTAAACGAGACCATGTCACATAAATCCGTCTTAATCACAATATGTATGCACATGCAACGGATGCATTTTAATGCATTTGTTATGCTACCTACGCAGATTGTCCAATGCCTGTCGCACACACAGTATCAACTTAAATGGATTTTGAATATATTCTGTCAACTTATTTATGCAATTAATAAAAATGACATGTTTTAAACATGAATGATTTATAAAATATAGCTTAATAAGAAAATTCTTACTTTTTGCCATCTCCCTTGCACTTGATCTGCCCAGCATTTTCTCCAAGATCAGTGAAAGCTTAAAGAGAGAATGAAGGTGGGAACGTTTACCCATCCACTCGTCAAAATCGTTCAGCAACGCAGCAATGATGGACGTCGTAGGCTTTTGTCCAAATTCACCATCCTTCAGGGCATCTGTTTGTATGCGAAGTTCCTTCATGAACCTCTTTATTAATCGCAGATCATCCAAGTGCCAAAGGATGTGCTCGATATCTAATTTGAGTTTCGCTTTCTCGGTAATGGAGTGCATGTCTGTGAACGAAATAAATCGGGTTTCATCATCATGTTTGGAAAAGCTGGAACACGTGGTATCAAACGCTGACAGTGATGCGCAATTTAATATAATAATGCAGTCAAGTTTCAAAGTACACTGTTGTTGCGTAGGCCTACTTTTCTATAAGGCATCATACTAGGAAAGGTGGATCTCCAATGGGTCATACTTAAAATTTACAATCGACATAATTTTTGTTATAGCTTCCATCTTGTTATCAGTATTTTGGTACAATTCGCATGAGTAGAAAAGTTGTTTTTTCATCACAATGATGTATCATATATCATATATTTTTTAAATCTAATTATCAATTATTTCATATTAATTAATTTTTGAACTGAAAACAAAATATCAAAAGAGATATGACCAGTATATGTTAATGTTTATATGTATTATAACAGGTGATATGAACAAAAAGGAAAAGTGACATTTATACTTTAGATATTTTTTTGAGAAGCGGCTCATCATCATTCAATACATCGCTAAGGAGAATACTGGTTGCCTTCTTAAGAGGCAGAGCTATATGCTTGAAAGATACGTACTTTTGTTTCCAAATGAGAGTCTTCCATTGTAAGTTAGGACACATTCATTAGTGTTATAATGAGAGTGAAAACGGGAATCAATTAATGTTCCAGGATTCCATGGTCACGGAGTTCACATTATACATTACAAAAAGTGCAATTGTGAGTTCGAAGCACGGTTACCATCTTAAGCGTCATATTATAGGTTGAGGGTAGAGGGGCACAATTGTAAATTCACGAGGAAACCCTCGTTTTCTGGAAAGGAATATTAACCTCCTATATAGGATAATTGTGTTGGCCTGGTAGAATCATTCTGTTTCTATGAAATAATTATGTTCTACATACCTTTTATTTCCTGTAATGCTCCCTGTAGTTTAGCTTTCTCACATGCAGCAGTAAGTGTTTTCTTTTGGATAGACTTCTTGGTTTGCTCTTTCCAATTGCAAAGTTCGTCGTAACATTCCTCTGGTGATGTCAAAGTACTACCGAGTGTTACGCCATGGTGCTTTAACAGGGTATCTGTAAGATTACACGAGGCTCCTTTCGCATCTGGAGATCTCGGCACTCTTTCTTCTACATCTTGATTCAGTTCCTTCAATACCGCCGTAAGCTTTCTATATTCATTATGCTCGTCAACAATCTTCACCAGTGTCCATAGCTCAACATATGAAACGGGACCTTTAACACAATTATAATAACAAAAAATATGTATTACTTATATGGCACGCAACCTCAATCATCACGTGTATCATTTCGAACTAGATATTGTTGTTTTATACTTTTAACCGGAGAAGGTGCGAGTCGATATTTTAAAATGTCAGTGTTTTTTTTCAGCCACAAACTTTTAGTTTGATCTGAACATTTTCCATCGCTTTGAATGTACACCATTGATAACAATAATTGGATACTTGAACAGAGTTACCATTATGAGGTCAAGACAGTTCCTGGTCTAGTTAATCGTATTATATTTTGAGATGATTTCTTCGGGGGATCCACAAAAGAAAAAAGAACGGAGCCTCTTATAAAGGAAAATCGTTTCGGCCGTGCTCACGAGATTTGCAATCTGAAGTATTACAGTACGTAACCTGAAATTTACAGTACGTTTATTTCTTAAGATACGCTATAGAGTAAAGGTAAGTAGGATACATAATGAGTGGAGTGCCCTTCTGCCATGACCACGGGTTTCATTTGTGAGAAGAAATACAACATGGATACATTGTTTGCCATTTTCTCAACATTTATTCCACTGGGGATAGAATTTCCCCCTTTCAAACCGTCCAACAATTAATGTCACAATCAAATAACAGAAATGCAATGAATGGGGCGATATCTGTACCCGCACTATTGTACATGGAAGAGGGGAGAGTCTAAATAAAAACGAGATACTAAGTAGGGGAACCCGGGTCACGTGATCAGCCGGGAGGAAGAGATCCAACCGAAGTCCCAGTTTCCTGAGATTACAGATTCCCCTAAACAACCTCTCCTAGTGAGAGCCCCTCCTTGCCATTGGGCAAACCGCTCTCCCCTGTTCTGAACAACAATTAACATAAATATCAATAGCAATAAGCAACCTTGACAATTTTCAACCCCAAACATACATACAATAATTTCATAGCAGGATGAGATATGATAAGCTTCGATACATCTATCTGGGCACTTATATTTACTTAATTACAGTGTCCAAGAAAGTTCTACGAGCCACAATCCTTCAGCATATTTTCAAATCAAAGAATGCCAAAACCGTATTTTCAGATGAATCTTTAATCCAAACCACCCAACCAAGACTTTGTTTCAATTAAGAATACAAGTCCATCCGGTCAACCCTGAAACTAATTATTACTAGCCCTGCTGCCAACCCTTCATTCATAATAGTCTATTGGCTTAACCAGCCAGCCATTTATTGGAACACCACTAGCCCAACCAACCAACCAAACTTTGTCCCACTTAAGAATACAAGCCCATTCAGCCAACTTTAAAACAAATCATTATACTAGCCCAGCCAACCATTCATTAATTAATAGCTTACTGGCCCACCCAACCAGCCTTGTCTGTTGTATAATTACAAATGTTATTTCGTCTGTCTTCCCTCCGACTCCCAAAACAACCAAAAACACAATAATACACTTCAATTATTGTGGGATAGCCTGACAACGACTACTGGGAGCCGGCCTCTTATTATCTTTGAATGCTTAACAAACATTTTTTTCTCGTTTCCTTCAGGAAACCGGACCGAGCGTGTTCCAGGATAAAAAAAACCCAGAGATAAAACTCGACGAGAATAAAAACTCTGGAAAACCTTGGTGAACATAGTCATGAAATAACATAACACAACATACTGTCATTGCAACTAAAAGTTGTCTCGTTGAAAGTTCAAACTGGAATTATTCAATAACGTACCCCCACACGTGCCCAGGTCACCGCACGGACTGTATGAGCTGCCTGTGCACATTACATTTCATCGGGGCAACGGCCCCGTACCCAACATAAGTATGCAATGATTAACAATACAAACAACATTTGCCTGCTACACAATTGTACCGCAGACAAATGACATTCTTGGAACATCCCTAGCCCAACCAACCAACCAACCCGACTTTGTTCCAATTAAGAATACAAGCCCATCCAGCCAACTTTGAAACAAATTATTATACTAGCCCAGACAGCCATTCATTCATTAATAGCTTACTGGCCCAACCAACCAGCCATTTCTTGGAACCTCACTAGCCCAACCAACCAACCAAAACTTTGTTTTAATTAAAAAATAAAAGCCCATTATACTAGCCCAGCCAACCATTCATTCATTAATAGCTTACTGGCCCACCCAACCAGTCATTTCTTGGAACATCACTAGCCCAACCAACCAACCAAAACTTTGTTCCAATTAAGAATACAAGCCCATTCAGCCAACTTTAAAACGAATTATTATACTAGCCCAGCCAGCCATTCATTCATTAATAGCTTACTGGCCGAACCAACCAGCCATTTCTTGGAACATCCCTAGCCCAACCAACCAACCAACACTTTGTTCCAATTAAGAATACAAGCCCATTCAGCCAACTTTAAAACGAATCATTATACTAGCCCAGCCAAGCTTACTGGCCCAACCAACCAGCCATTTCTTGGAGCATCACTAGCCCAACCAACCAACCAAAACTTTGTTCCAATTAAGAATACAAGCCCATCCAGCCAACCATAACACGAATTAGTACAAGCCCAGCCAACCATCCATTCATTAAAAGCATACTAGCACAACCAACCAGCCATTTCTTGGAACATCACTAGCACAACCAGCCAACCAAAACTTTGTTCCAATTAAGAATACAAGCCCATCCAGCCAACCATAACACAAATTAGTACAAGCCCAGCCAACCATCCATTCATTAAAAGCATACTAGCCCAACAACCGACCATTTATCTTAAAATGCATCGAGCCAAACCAACCAACCATAATCATTCTCATCACTTATTTGTTTTTGGCCACATGTCTCAAATCTATCCTCACCGAGCCCTGCTGTGTATATTTACCTCCCCCTTTCTTTTTAGCTCTTTCACTTTCTACTACTTAATCCTTCCTTTCTTATTGTCTGAAGAGTAGAAGGGTGGGGAGGCGGGAAAAGAAAAACATCCAACCCCAGTGGAACTTGTTGAGCATGTGAGGCGAATTCAGTTGTTGTGCCGCGTGTGCTAACTTGGAATGCGCGCACTTTACCGGTATCGCGCGCGATGCGCTTAACTAATAGTTTCTCTTTTGACCTTCTGCACTTTGCACGCGTAAACACTTTGACCCTGAACTATATTGTTTACGTTGCATTCTCTCACAAATGCGCTGATTTGATAACTCGAATAATCGAATTGTGAGAAGAAATACAACATGGATACATTGTTTGCCATTTTCTCAACATTTATTCCACTGGGGATAGAATTTCCCCCTTTCAAACCGTCCAACAATTAATGTCACAATCAAATAACAGAAATGCAATGAATGGGGCGATATCTGTACCCGCACTATTGTACAGGGAAGAGTGGAGAGTCTAAATAAAAACGAGATACTAAGAAGGGGAACCCGGGTCACGTGACCAGCCGGGAGGAAGAGATCCAACCGAAGTCCCAGTTTCCTGAGATTACGGATTCCCCTAAACAACCTCTCCTACTGAGAGCCCCTCCTTGCCATTGGGCAAACCGCTCTCCCCTGTTCTGAACAACAATTAACATAAATATCAATAGCAATAAGCAACCTTGACAATTGTCAACCCCAAACAGCCAATACAAACCATTCTTTTTTTGCCTCTTAGATGGTTTTGTCTGTTTTGTTGCTTTCTGCCATAAACGGACGAACAATTAATTGAAATGATGTTATCTGTTGTCACTTGGGCGCATTCAAACAAAGCAAACTATAGTCATCTATTTAAGGGCATTTATCAAAGACACTAACATTTCTATTTGTATTTTCTTTTCTCCATCGGTTCCCAAACCTTAATACCAAACCAGGTGCTTAAAGTCTCTGCACCATTATCACTATACAAGACAATAATAACATGTTTGACCGTGTACAGTCGAGCTGCCCAGCCTCCAATAAGATTCAGTCATTAATCGACTGTCCCTTTTTGATCGAACGTACATTTACATGCACACCTTGTATTCATCTGTACAATCTACTGTTATCTTATTATCTTTGGCATTATTCCCTAAACTAGAAATATGCAAGTAGGTATACTTGACGAGCTGCCAAACCAAAACCAACAACAAAACAACCATGATAGCAGCGTCAACGAGCCATATCATGGTCCAAATCAGATTCTGCCTTGTTCTATTTACATGTGCATGTATATACACCCTTTGCGATGATCTTTATATTCAGCTTAAATGTTAAAGTGTTGAGTCACAAGCCTCAAGTGCATTACTTTGAGGGAGTCAATATATTTACATGGCGTTTTCTCAGAGATTTCAAGTTTAAATTTAACCAAGCCATTCGAGCCGCCGTTGCGAAACTCTGTAACAAAATGTCACATCCACTGTCCGACAGGCGTCTCCCGTCCCTGTTGAGGTGTTCTTGCGCGATGAAGTTGTGCATGATGAACGATGCATTGTGCAGGAATAGAAGGAGAAGGAAATGAAAAATATGAACCCAATTTTCGCAGTTAATGATTTCTCAGTCTTTAATTATCACGTCACATACAGTACATAATTTACACCTACACAGACGAATTACAATCATGTTTAGATATGTTTTTCTAACTCATTGTTTATTGTTTATATGTGTCTCAAGTATCGCTATATATTGTTGTGTTATTGTGCTGGTGGAAAGCAAATTTCCATGATTTTGGACTGAATAAAATATCTTGTATCTTGTATCTTGTATATGCGCCCGATCTTTCTTCTATCATATTTGTTCAGGGATTTCCTCACCTTATTAATCGCTGATTGCTAGTGCACTGTACGGTTATATCCCTAGTAAGACAAACGAGGCATTATGCTTGAGAAGAAATGCGGCACCCCGGTAATAGTTCCCGGGCTGTGGTGAGGGCATCATCTAATGCCTGTCGACATTGCTTGGCTCCATAGCGGCCGAGGTTGTTCGAACCCACTTGAATGATCATGATGGTAGGAGCTGGGTTGTACCTTAGTAAGTCCTGGAGAGCTCTCGGAAATTCGTGTAGGGTTAGGCCACCTCTGCCAAACCATTTAGCCTCGCTTGCATTTAATCCCAGGTTGCGATTTCCTGTCCAGGATGCCCTCGGCTCTCCTGACAAAGCTATCCCCCAATAGCCACAACCGTTGGGCTCGAGTATCTGTGGTGTAAACAAAAGAGTTCTCCGGGGAAGTATACATGTATATAATTCTTTTCACGATAATACGTTTTTCATAGTCCACCCTCTTCGACTTGTTTGTAGTTAAGGTTAAAACGAGCATCATATTGTGCCCGTGCTATAATTTGGTAAGCAAGATAATCGGTTTCTTATTATTTGTACATCATTTATTTATTTATTTATTTTCATATATATATATAAACATACAGTATATATTTTTTCACGCTGTATAAATGACTTTTTCAAGACTTATGATCAACTTACAATAATTTGCTTCATGTGAGAGATGAGGAAGATCACTCTCAATTTTATTATGTTACCTACAACCTTCCACGCTATGACCTTTGGAAGGAGGATATCTCTAAAACGACTAGGGTCTTACATAAGACCTGTAGGCCCCGCTGCGCCATCGCCCCATATCTTTTATTTTTTTTTCTGTGGGTAATCCATTCAAGGCAGCCGTTGTGGCAGCACCAATACGAAATGAATGAGTGCCATAATGGGTTGATTGCACCCCTGAAAAGATCAACGCCTTAATCAGTACTGCTCTAAATGGGTACCTGGTTAAGGCCCCATTAGCGTGGCAGAACAAAGGGCCATGGGTTTTGGGTCTCAGGTTGAGAAAACTACGCATTGCGGCAATTGGGCAACTGTTGTGGGAACCATTTCCTTCCACGCTATGGAGTAATCTTCCTTCAACACGTGCTGAGGCCACGCACCACTGAACCACTTGTTCTGAAAGTAACCGCCAAATCCTATGCTTCCGATTGCATCTGTGAATAAGTTCAAGTCTTAGTCAGTTGACCACTGCCTAGCTTGAATGATTGTGACCCCGTAAAATTCTTCCAGAAAAGACAACTTAAGTTCGAGGTCAGCACTGGTTCCCTCCGTTAAACGCTGTGAACCTTTTGACCCGTCTTGTTTTCAGGAGATCTATTAACCTCCTTTAGGGACGCTCTACCTGGCCGTACGGCTCGACAAACAAAATTCAAGGATCCTATTAACGACTGTATCTTCCTCAGATCCAAAGACTTTTGTTCTAAGGCCCTGCGGATTTCTGGTTCAAGGCTGCTACCTTACCGTCAAGTATCCGATCTTGAATGACGCTGGTGTCGATCTCCAGGCCTGGATATGTAAATTTTGTACAGAGCCCTTCCGATTTTTCCATAGCCAGAGGGACACCTAGTTCACTGCATAATGAGCGAAATTTTATTATTATTCCTAAACATTTAATACCTCCTGCATTTGCCGACCCTACTGCTAAAGAAAAATCGTCCATGTAGTGAACTATCCTATCTGTTCCTAGCCTGCCCCTCAAACAGAATTCTAGAAATGAGGAGAATTCTTCGAAATATGCCGGAGCGCATCGGATCCCCATTGGTAAACACTTATCTACATTTTACTTTACCTCGACTTTTATTCCTAATAATTCAAAGTCCTGGGGTGATATGAGAAGTAGTCTGAATGCAGATTTTATGTCTTCTTTCGCTAACTCGGCCCCTATTTCCGTCCGAGAAACTAAATCTACGGCAGTATCAAAGCTTCTGTATTCTACTTTACATGCGTCATCGGCAATAAAATCATTAATCGAGTACCCTTTTGGATAGGATAAGTGGTT
Source organism: Arbacia lixula (assembly GCA_963669155.1). Taxonomy (NCBI): domain Eukaryota; kingdom Metazoa; phylum Echinodermata; class Echinoidea; order Arbacioida; family Arbaciidae; genus Arbacia; species Arbacia lixula. Next base: position 6,069,329 of record OZ022587.1, on the reverse strand, counting down.
TATTAGTTGGAAATCCCCTGGGTTTTTCTTCGGGACTAAGCCAGTTGGGCATGCTCTCAAATTTTGAAGGGGTCTTTTCTCGTATGGGCCTGCATAGCGTCCCAAAGTAACTTCCTTATCGATTTTCTTTTTTGTCGCAACCGTATTCTGATCTGCCGATTTTAAATTTGGTTGATCGGCAGGCAACCGAGGGCCGTTGTAATTCAATATGAAGCCCTGGGTGAAACCGGTTACTAAGAATTGCGCTGCCTTTTTATTGGGATATCTTTCTAGCTCTGCTAGTACTAGTCTTTCTACTTTAATGGGAGATGGAGCTAGTAAGTGTAATTCAGGAATTTGCACTGCTGACGTTCACATTTTCCATGTCCGAGGGTAAATGTATAGCATACACCGGGACCAGACTGGCGAGCCCCGAGCTGTCGGCCGCCCAGCCGGCGGGCTGGTTGACTCCAGTAAGCCTGACTTTTGGTGCCCGATGTTCTGGGGTATTGCCATTGGGACTTAAATGGTCTGGTCCCGCTTGGTCCTCCACGCTTGGAGGCTTAGCCGTGGGGTTTGTATTGTTGTTAGTCTAGGCGCCCCACCCCCTACAACGTGCATGAGCCACAACTCTCCATCGATACTAGCCCACGATCCATTAGATATTGATTTACGAGAGCGAAACTCCACATCATAGTCCCGTCATCTGTACCCCGTGTATTTGCTCGATGCCGACCGTATGAGGTGGCAATATTTTAGGATTTCTTGTGCGGCGCAGTTTTGGATGTGCCTGCAAATAGACACTCGCAAATGTCAAAAAGGCGTTTGTCCATGCCTCAATGTTGTAGATCTTGTTTCTTGCTGTTACTGTTGGTTTAAGCATGAGCTGTTGTCCCGTTTGAACTACAGTAAAACCCGATTGACACTCTTCCATTGGAACGTATCCCTGCCCTCGAGCCGTCATCCCCTGGTTGCCTAGTAGTAACCCCTTAAAATCGACGTATTCTCCCTTTCATATTTTTTCTTTCACATTGTGGGGAACTGTGATACCCAGGGTTTCTGTTTGGGCGACAAGTCATTGGTCCGATTGGAGATGGCATCGGGACTTGTTGAGACTGAGATTGACATTATGGGGATGGGGGTTGAATTGAGACGGGATCGGATCGATTGGTTTCGGGTTTAGATCTAGATCTAGATCTAAGTCTACTACATGATCGCCCAGGTCTGGTTTTAATTAGACCTTCATCCCACCCTGGTACTATAGGGAACGATACGGTAGGGACGAGGGCTGAATTGGTCTCTATGCTTTCATTAGTCTAGATCTAATGCATGTAATGTCAAGCCGACGGTTGTTTATCTACGAACTCACCCGGCTGTGTAGCGACCGAGGGTCGTCCCGACGACTGACTGGGTGTTGCTGCCTGGGCTGCGGGCGCCTGCTCCACCGTCCCTTGGCTGGTCACTGGCTGATCTTGCGACACCGATTCTTTTAGCATTGGTCTTGATGTGTATCCCCCTCTCGAGCTCTCCTGCTAGTAGTAGGCCTAGAGCAAATAGTACTAGGCCTTGTCACTCTCGTGCTGGGTCCTGTGTTAACACTAACATTCCGTGCTGATGCTCTGGTCTGGCGGTCTTTGCGTTTAGACGTCTGCCCGCCTCTTTTCTTCCCCATTGTCACTGTCCAGTTCGGGTTTCATCGAGCGCTTTAGTTTGTATAGTAGATCTAGACTTGATCACTTCCAGGGTTATTATCAGGCGATAGCGTGGGCTAAACCATCCTCGACGAGCCAGCACGGTGAGCCAGCACGGTAAAAGTTGTCTCGGTAATAACATTGTTCAAGTGCAGACACCATAAAGGTATAGGCTACGTGTATATTCAAGTTCCTACGTGAATATTCCTGTTCCTTAAATCAGGGAGAACTAAAAGAAAAACATCCAACCCCAGTGGAACTTGTTGAGCATGTGAGGCGAGTTCAGTTGTTGTGCCGCGTATGCTAACTTGGAATGCGCGCACTTTACCGGTATCGCGCGCGATGCGCTTAACTAATAGTTTCTCTTTTGACCTGAACTGCACTTTGCACGCGTAAACACTTTGACCCCTGAACTATATTGTTTACGTTGCATTCTCTCACAAATGCGCTGATTCGATAACTCGAATAATCAAATTTTATATGAGTTTAGGATGTCATGTAACTGTAAGAATCATCAGCAGAATTTAAAATTGTTGAAGCATCTTTCTAGCGTTTTCATTTTGTCGCAACGGCAGGAAATCGACTTATTCATTTATAGATATCACGAACATCAATATTTTCAAAATATATTAACTTGTTGTTTAAATGTTTGCTTAATTGATAGTCTTACAGAGTACACAAAGAACAAAACTGAGCCTTTCACTGGTCAGAATAAATAAAAGCTAAAAAGAATATGAGCAGATACAATACAACACTACTCCCTACCTTTCAAATAGAATGGTATCGGAGGTTCTAATGCGTGAATTGTCCTTGTATTTTGAGATGATTCCTTCAGGGGATCAGGAGAAAGGAGTCTGTTATAAAGGAAAACCTTCTATGCCGTGTTCACGATATTTTCCATACTACGTATTACATTACGTAATCTGAAATGTCATTCGTTAGTTAAAGTATGTCTATTAAATGAGATGGTTAAGAGATTGTTTTTCTCCAATAGTTAAAGCATTTTTTTTTTTTTGCTAGAGTGAGAAACCATATGTCATATTCATTCATACCATCCTCCTTCATAGGCTTTAGACGAATGCTTCTGACATCACCTTTAAGATTGTACAAAGACACAGGGAGAGAGAGAGAGAGAATGAGATACAGAATGAGATTGTGCTACAGTAATATATGTGATTTTGCAGAAGTGTCACAACTTAAAAAGTAAAGGTCAATTGGACTCGTAATCAATGGAGTGACATTCGGTCTTGACTAAGGGTCCCATTCTTCAATACGAGAATAACACATGTGAATTTGCCTACATCCATGTAAGATTACTACAGATTATCAGAGGTGTTACAAGTTGAAAAGTAGAGGTAAATTGGACCCATTATCAATGGAGTGCCTTCTGCCTTGACTAAGGGTCCCATTCTTACTCGATTTTAGGAAACAGGAAGGAATCATCTAAAGGTTTTATTAAAATTGTGGAAAATGTTTCTCGCGTTTTTATTTTGTCGCAAACGCAGAAAATTGAATAACTCGATCCTGAATATCACGTTTCTATGTTCTTCAAAATAATATATTAATATGGTGATTCATTTTTTTAACATCATATGTGAATCTACGCCGTACTTAAACTATTCATTTAGAGTTGCGTCATAATTACCCGACTCCTAAAATGCGTAATATTTGGTCAGTTCATTGGCATGCTTTCTGTAATGATAGTCACGGCTCATATATACAAATAAAAACACAAAATTGGGCATAGCCCTAACCCCGGCCAGAGTAAAAGAAAGTTAAAAGAACGGGAGAGACAATGTTCATGTACCTTTCCTATAGAATGGTATCAAAAAGGTTCTCATACGTGAAGTGTCATGTTAAAGAGTATGAATTTGTCTCAACATAAAGTACTGGATGAACCTTATCATATTGATTTGGCCAGAAATGGTTGTTTTATCAATATTATCAGTGATAATATGTAATGCACAACGGGTTATTTTTGTCATTCTTACCAGAGTTTTGTTGGCCTTCTTTTCCGTGATTTTATTCTCCATATGAACAGGCCGATACCAACGCCGATTCCAAGGATTGGTAGTAACACGGCTACAGCTGATACAGATGATATAAAAAGAGAGCAGATTGGTTTATATTATGGAATACAAACACACGTGTGTATATTCTTCGTAATCATAACAATTGACATAATTGATATGTTTTTTTTGCTTATGCGAGTTGTTACCTTTATTCTTGATAATTTTGTGAAAATGTTGACTAATTCGTATCATTTACACGATATATGCTGACTGAATTACAAGACGATGGGCAAACATAGTATTACTAACCTATTGTCCAGCTGTTAGATTTATCAGGTACTGCAGGTTTCCTTGTCGTGTGAGGTTTCATGGTCGACCCTACAGAGATATCTTTGATTCTAATACCAATTGATCGTTCTCCGTCTATACCAGGTATATCAGCAGCAACACATTCATACGGCTCGTCACTCGCTTCAACCTCCACGCTGACGTTTTTGTTAACTGTGCCGTCTGAATTTATCCATTCAATTTGGTGTGAGGTGGCCATGTTCTTCAACGATTGACGAAAGAACAACTTGATAGTTGGGTAAAACCTCAGAACAGAACATGTGATGGTTGTTTTAGACGACGTCTTGATGGAACAGGCCTGATGTTTATCCAAATTGTCTTGTTCCTGACATTCAGCAATTGCGGGGAATGGGTCTTGCGGAGGAGCTACGAATAAAGGAAGATGAATTAACTTGATACAACAGAAATAGCCAAAAAGAAACAAATAAATGTGACACCTTGATATGTGTGTCAACGTCATTCATGTAACAGTCAATATTGTTATTCGTAATAACCCAAAAGACATAACTCAATAGAGTTTCGCTGACGTAATTAATACAAACCCCTACAATCAGACAATAAAGAATAACATGAATCATTGATCTTACAGTCCATTATTTATTTGGAAAGAAACGCAAATTGTCCAAATCATAATGAAAAAATGTAATGTCAATTCAGATTGACTCTAAACAATTCTGAAAGACACGTTGAAATAGCGCATTCTTGTATATCATGAATTTTAATTGGAAAGTCCTAAAAGAAATGTATTCTTGCAATCGTGCTCTATATGTTTTCGACTTTGCAGCGTAATAACGTCAGTGCAATATACATAATATCTGGTAATATGTTTACCATAACCTATGACTTACCTATGACCTTAATGTCTGTGTGGCCTCCTATCTGAAATTCCTCGTAATTTACCACTCGACAAAAGTACCGGCCTTCATCTGCAACATGAACATCCCTGATGATGAGAGAGAATTGATAATCTACGTAACACGATCCATCATCGAAGCGAGGGCCTTCCAGGGTTTCTCTACTCCACGTGATCACTGGTGATGCTTGTTCGAGGGACTCGCCTTTCATCCAGGAGACTGTTGACGGTGTCCCGTAGAAGCTGCACGTCAGTCGTCCTTCTGCTCCGAGAAGGAGTGTCGTTTCTTGATCCATCTGAACAACCCGATCTAAGTCAGAAAACGAATTTAACTCCATCGGTTGTAAACATGTTAAAAGATAAGATTGAGATGCGTACATAGACAACCGATTAAGAATTGCACATGTTTCTTGATTAAAAAAAAAATACCTCAACGATAGCAATAAATGTCACCACTGGCTGTATAATGGTTGTCCCCTTCTGTACAATGCTCTCAAGATACAAAATGCAAATAAACATTTAATTAAAAACGACATAAACTTACCATTTACAACGACTTTAGTTGGGCTATGAAACGCTCCTCCAATTTCAAAGTCAGACACTACACAGAAGTAAAGTCCTTCATCGTTTGGAACCACGAGCTTGATGACTAGATCGAAGCTCTGATCATGATGATTGATGTCAAAATAGCCCTGGTCGTACCCCGCCCCTCCCTTCCTGCCGACGGTGTATTCCTGATCAATGTAGACAACGGTGTTTGAATCTTCGTAAGTTGGACCTTTCTTCCAATAGACAGCAAAAGCTCTTCTTGGGATCAGGCAGGGCAGGATCCCTTGATGTCCCGCCTGGAGGGTGACTTCGGGTTCGGTTGTGACGTACGTCACGCTCTCCGTCGGGACTTAAAGTAAAGTTGTAATATTCGAATATTACAATGCTATGACGTAACTAAAGATCAATCGATGTTTTTGCTAGTTGAATGGAGCCCTGGTATCGAAACAAGCTTCGGAGTTGAATCGTATTTGCAGAGATTGGTCGATTTTTCCGACTGCATGACCGCTCTGCCATCCCCCCCCCCTTTTCTCTTGTCATTTTTTTCTGAAAATCTTATAAGTACATGAAAAATGAATACTTTCACAAAGAATATGGAGCATTGGTTGACGTTTTTAGCTCAAAGGTTTCTTGACACTATCATCGAAGCACCATGATTCTAATGGCATGCACTTCGATTGATATTTGAGACATCAATGATATAAAACTCAAAACGCACGCGGTTCTAATGATTTGTGTACCGATCGATTATGACACATCGTGTACCACATATATTGACTTACGTTGTGCGTCATAATTCAAAGAACAAAACTTCCATTTATTTGCTTGCATTTTGTCCCATATATCATTGAGGTCTCAATGATATAAGTGCAATCGTCTAAGTGCGTGCCATTAGTCGTCTCACGAAGCTGGCCTCTCTTTCAGCCTCCTTCCTTTTCTCTTAGCATCTCTCCCAATAAGCTTCAGAGCTCTAATCAGTGGCTCGCAAAGATCGATCAATGTTGTTGTTGGTGTTGTTGCTCTGCCAGCCTCTCTGATTTTTTTTTAGTTCCCCTACGAAAATCTTAGACGATTAAATTATTGTGACACAATCCTTCGATAAAGATCGAGGACTAGATGGTAATTAATATAGCATTCTCATTTGAATTGTCTCAAGCTGTTAACTAAATTTGACACAACGGCAAACTGTGATGGATCAAGCCACATACTTTCTTACATTTTCATCAAAGCTTCATAACTTAACTAAACTTAGCTGGAAATGAATAGATAACACGCACTACGATAGATATCTGAGACATCGACGATAAATGACCCAAATGCAAGAACATCAATGAAGGTGTTTTTCATCTCCGAATTATGACATCTGATGCACATCTGCCATGATTTGGGGTTTCATTCTCGTTTTTTCTCAGGATCAAATCAATGAAACTTATCAAAATTATAAGGTCATTATAATCATATGTGTCCTGTATGTGGAACGGCGATATAACTGTCCTGCCATTTTAAAGCACCGGGCATCCCTTAACCATTTATAAACTATAGTTAACCATTTAAAAACTAAGGACACCAATTCCGACTGTACACCTAATTAACATCGCAGATATGGCAGAAGATGCTGGCAATATGAACAATGTACAGATCGAGATGCTAAATTTACATGGCCCCCACGTGATCGTTTACAGTGAACATATCGAGATGTTCCCTGTTTAGAAGTGGAGTAAAATAGGATAGATGCATATTCTTTATCAAACTATGTCGTTACATACAAGTAACAATTACATCATACATGCAAGGCCATTTCATCACTGAATAAACTAATAGTTTGCTTTTTCAAAGGTGTACCATGAATTCAGTACATCATGTATTCACAATATTACATTCTACTCAGATGATATATATTGCAATATTAATGATATAAATGGCGATGAAACAGTTATGGTTCATTAACATTATGAATACATGTGGCCGGCTACCAACCTGTTAATATGGCCATCAAAAGCACGACAGTATAAACTTGAGGCACCGCCATCGCTTCCAGATAGTCAGCCAGAATTGTCTCCAAATGAATGCAATAGAAAACAACGAATGTTTCCGTTTGGCTACATGCGAGTATGATATCGTGTTGAAGTATATATACGAATGATACATCAGCGATAAAACCAAGATAATGGTTTACAGTTTACATAACGGTGTACAACAGGGCTGCTAAGATATTTATGGCGTTATTAATATCATGACCTTGCGCGTGGACCGGGGATCAGGAGCGAAGGGCGTTTATGATTAACTTATCTCAAGCATAGCCTGCACGTGTAGTCGTTTGAGTGATGTGATCACCATTCATTATATGTTCAAGAGAGAAATGATAGAGTATACCTGCCATGGCTTACAGAGATTCTAGGATAACTGAAACTATACTTCAGTTCACCCTGTATACCGATCAGGTGAAAACAACATGGCATCTTTTTACAAGAACGACTTGACGCAACTGACATAATATAAAAACGATGTAGTATGTTACCTGGAGTACTAAGCCATGGACTATCCTAAGACCCCTCCTGTCACTGATCCCTGACTATTTTGGAAACATGTACCGCTGGCATTCTCAGCCTTGTATCATTTGTCAGACATGTGCCCTTACTATGGCATTTTAATTGCGCGGTATCGCAATGGCAGTGCTAAACCTGCTTTTCAAGGGCCTCATAAGCCTGTTCTATCGGATGGTCAAACTCACTTTTATAGGGCCCAGTGAAACAACAAGTAGTCCAAGCTTACCGCCGTTTTATAGCTTGAGCTCCCCCATCCCACCCCCTCTAACATTTTCCTATCCATTTCCCTCTAAGCCCCTACAGGCGCAGTAGGCGGCATAAAATTGATAGATTAATATGAACTTGAAATTATGAATCTGCCTCTGCACACACACACTGAACTATTAAAGTGTGTTAATGGTTAACAGTGAAATGTCAACAAAGTGGTAATTTCTTATCGTGACTTCAGTGGCCACATAAATGGTGAACCTACTGCATAGTGAGGTATAAACTTTTTTTTGCCTCTTATGCTTTTGACATTGGTAATGTGTTCGGTACCCACGTATTATAGGTGTGGCTATTTAACCCCTCCATCCCTGTTAGCACTACCTATGGTAGTTGGTTACGGATGATTTACTATTTTACAGCCAGGCAATATGTACCTCTATTAGACCTAAGTGCACTACTGGTGAAAAATTACATACATGACACCCACAGAGTTAATGAAAATCCCTTGTATTGCCACTTATTCCCTATTTCGTTTCTTCCGCACGTTGGGCCCCGAGTAAGCCTATCTGGCGTTAATTTATTAGTCTATTAACTTGCCCGTGGAGTTAGTGGGAGTGAAGAGGCCGGCGTACTTGTCTTAACAATATCCAATGACTGCATGTGGAGCTGTTTATCTACTGCCATTATTTCTCGTGATATGCTCAGAAAAGAGTTTTCTTGGGAGGATTGGTAAAGGTAAAGACGTCGGATGGGGGAGCAGGCTTTGCATTCTCATTTAAGTGTGGTCACACCAGTCCCCTTCTATAACACGGGGGAAATAAAAATAATGGTTAACAAAGAAGTGGGAGAGAAGGTAAACGCTTACTTTTCTTCTCTCTCTCTCTCTCTCTCTCTCTCTATTTCAATTTCAATTTCAATTTATTTTCATACTTCTCGATGAATACAATGTGCAAAACAAAATAATATACAATATCCAACTTGGATGTACAACTTAATACAACATAAATATACATATATGATAAGATGGAAATTGAGAGAGAAATATGATGGGACCTACTAGAAGCAAGCTTGATAGGCGTAAGTCCCGGTAAAATTGGTGTATATATAAATAGATATAGAGTACGGATGCAACTTAGGACCAAACTAAAACAAGAAATAACACAAATTCTTCGAGGACGTAAAACAGATACTTCTCATATATAAGTGAACAAGATTTAACCTGTGAATTTAGGGCTATGAGAATGCAAGGAGATTTTTACACATACTTAATAGCTTGAATAAACAATCAAGAGCACGTCAATAATTATCCGATTGAGTTTTTGATGCTGTCTTCATATGATACAACGTGTCGAGATATTATGCAAACGCGTAAATTACAATACCTAAGGAATCCAGTCTGCGTACTACAACTATATGTATATCGGATGAACAACAGTCAAATTAAGTTCAGATTGATATGAATAACAGTTCGTAACATTGGAATGTTATAGCGTTATCGGCCTACTATGTATTGAGTAGCCACCAGCCAGCTGCAATGAGGTGCTAAGAACAATGCCTGCTGCTGCCGCGCTTACGAAATCATGAGCATATAATAGTGAAAAACAGTATCGGGCAGGATTTCGGAAGCGTGCAACAGCAAGGCATTATGTAAATTACACATGGAAATGAACATTATACACAAAAGTTTAGAATCTCAATGAGCTTACGTAGAGTAACTATTCAATAGATGCATTCTAAGTTTACGTTTGAATGGATATAATGATACACAACCACTGACATCTTGGGGGAGATCATTCCAGTATTTGGGCCCTGTAAACATAATTGTTTTTTGTGCAAAAATTGTTCGAGTACGTGGAAGGTGATAAGCGTCATGTTGCCGGGTTGGATAGTTATGAACAGAGTTATTTCTAGTGAACATTTGAAGGAAGACTTCAGGAAGCTCATTAGTGGAAAGTTTATGCATAAAAATACCAACATTATAGTTAAACAAGTCAATCAATTTCAAAACTTTGTTATTTCTGAAAAGATCAATTGTGTGAGATAAATACTCGGCGTGGTTAACAATTCTTATTGCACGTTTTTGTAGAATAAAAAGAGAATCGAGCAAAAGCTTTGATGAATTTCCCCAAGCTAAAATTCCATAGTTAAGATATGGAGAAATTAAAGTTGAATATATGGTTTGTAATATGTGAGAGGGAAAGAAATGTTTTAGCTTGTTTAGAATTCCTGTGTTCCTGGATAATATTTTGCATAAAAAATTAATATGAGTTTTCCAGGATAAATCGCTATCAATATGAAGTCCTAAGAACTTAGTACTGTCTACCTGTTTCAAATTGATATCATTAATAATTATATCATTTGGAATAACTTGCAATGAATTGCTAAATAACATATAATGTGTTTTGTCAATATTCAACGATAATTTGTTTGCATGGATCCAAGACTGTACATGGGTTAATTCATTGTTTAATATAAGTGTGAGCGTGTTAGGGTTGCGATGTGAGAAAAATAAATTGGTGTCATCTGCAAAGCATATAAAAGAAAGGATTTGTGACGAATTTTGAAGGTCATTGATATACAAAATGAACAACAATGGGCCTAAGAGGGAACCCTGGGGGACACCACAAGAAATTAATTTCAAACTAGATTCTTGTCCATTGATATTTACATATTGTTTTCGATCAGTAAGGTAATCCCTAAACCAATCTAGAGCCTTCCCACGGATACCGTAATGACTTAATTTATAAAGAAGAATGTCGTGGTCAATCGTATCAAACGCCTTAGAAAAGTCGAGAAAAACACCGATGGTATGGGAAACGTCATCAATTGCGTGAGCTACTTTGTCAATAAAAGCTAATAAAGCATGAGTTGTGCTATGTTTTTGTCTGAATCCAAACTGAAAATTTGAAAGAATCTTACAATTAACAAGAAATCTGAGAGTTCGTTTGTAAACAAGTCTTTCAAGAATTTTTGAGATTGAGGTTAAAAGAGATATTGGGCGGTAATTATTTACAATTTCTTTTTGGCCTTTTTTAAATATAGGAATAATTTTAGCAATTTTCATTTTTTGAGGGACCTTTCCAGTAGACAAGGATTGATTTAGGATATGAGTTAGGGGAGAAATGATTTCATCTATTATGTTTTTCAATAGGAATATTGTGATACCATCGTTACCTGAGCTTTTTTTGTTGTTTAGATTTTTGACTATTTCTTTGATTTCTTCTTCAACAATGGGAATGAAAAACAGGGAATTGGCATTTCTTTCTTTTAGAAAAGAATGAAATTTAGTCTGCGTATTTGGTATTTTGTTAGCAAGATGTGGCCCTAGGTTTACAAAAAAGTCATTGAATACTTCCGCCATTGCCACTAGATCATCGATATGGCGACCATCTTGAATAATATGATTTGGAGAATTAGAGTCAGTTTTTGCTTTCAAAGCTGTGTTTATCACCTTCCACGTACTCTTGATATCAAACTTATATTTATCAAACTGTTTAGAAAAATACAATTTCTTAGCTAAACGTAGTGTAGATGACAGAGTGTTACGATAGCGAGTATAACGAGATTTATTTATGACACTAGAGGCTTTACGGTATTTACAAAAAAGTTTGTTTTTTTTGTTAATAGACCTGAGAAGGGATTTTTTGATCCACGGCTGTCTTGGTATTTTCTTGTAGTTTGATCTGGTTCGTCTATGTAGAGGAATAAAGACGTTAAAATTTGTTGTTAAAATGTTCATAAAGTTTTCAAAAGACGAGTTTGCATTTCTTTCATTATACACTGCGGACCAGTCAACTAACCTCAATCCCTCCCTAAGTCTATTAAGATTACATTCAGACATAACACGATAACCAGAGTTATTAACAGGATTGTTTTTAGTAGAAAAATGTGATGTCAGTGCATATATTGGGAAATGATCAGTGAGATCTGAAACTATTATACCAGATGTGTCAACTGAGGATAAGTTATTAACAAATATATTATCAATAAGAGTAGAAGAGGTATCAGATATACGAGTGGGTTTTCTTGTAAGTGGAATGAAAGATTTTGACAGCATAAGGTTCAAGAAGTCTTCACTAATAAGAGCATGATCATTACAATTTAAGAGATTTATATTAAAATCACCCATTATGAAGCACGTCTTGTTGTCGAAATAATTATCAAATAATAGACCGTGAAGAGTATCAATAAATTCAGTAATGTCGGAATTAGGTGGTCTATAAATTTCCCCAAAAATGATATTACCCTTTTTAGGAGTGCTTACCTCAATAAAAATACTCTCGAGGCATTCTGACATTATGGTATATTTATGCAACAATTCAAAATCTAAACTTTGACTGACATAAAAACCTACACCTCCACCTCTTTTACAATTTCTATTGTTTATAACCAATTTGAAACCATCGATAGCTAATTGTGAAGAAGGTGACGTTTCCTTTAGCCAAGTCTCACTTAGACCAATAACACTATGTTTGAAGTGTAATTCATTTAAGAATACAAGTAATTGGTCAAAATTTTTATTGAGACTTCTAATATTAAAGTGTGAAACAAAAAGTTTGTTCGGGTGTGATTTAGACAAAGAAATAACATCCTTTTCCAGGTTGTATTGAGAAGACACATTTTGGGGTAAGATATCATTTGATTCAAAATTGAGCTTTAATTCTTCAGTTTCTAAATTCAAAGATTTGATAATGTCGAAGTTGTCACCTTCTTCGCCGTCAGAAGAGTTAGATGATAAACTCATTGCAACTGGCTGGTCGTCACTTACTTCATTATTTATGACAGGGATAAAATTTTCATTATTTGGCTCATCCATGGTCGATGATAGAAAAATATGTAATGATTAATAAGTTGTATACCAGCATTCTAAATTCAATATAATGAACACGGTAGAAGGGATTGCTATGAACAAATTTGCATATCAAATACGGCAGGTCATTACAATTGATGAACATGTGTTTCAAGCATAAGGTTATGAAAGACATCACATTAGTACTTTTGGGACATATCGAATTTTTACAAGTTTTGAGTAACACAAAGCAGATGTGATGAGAAGTAAGACAAAATTGAAGAACTTTAGAACAAATAAAAAAGTCTAAAATAAAGTACAGAAATGGCTCATGCTTTGAGCACATAAACACGTATAAATATACAGTCAAGAACAGACTCCAGATGTACATATTGGAGTTTGGACCCAGATTAACGGGCTCTTACAGTCAACCACCCTCCCCTCCCACCCCAAACCTAGTACAATTTTTGTGTACAGGTCTAACATATCTTAACAAATCAGTATGGGAACGATTAAAAGAAGAGCACAAATATGGCTTGAATGCAAAAATATACATGTAGGCTATTTTGTGAGCTCATTGAAGAGAGGCATATAATTATTGCCTTGTATGCTAAATAGGAATGACGAGTAACAATTCATAATCAATGTAACAATTTTACATGAGAGTATGTTCCAAGATGAACGAGCTTGTCACTCAACAATAAATAAAAGTGATGAAGCCATATGTTGCAGGCAGAGAAAATAATCATAGAAGGCCAGAAATTCGGTTTTACATTTAACACGACTGCTAGGCGTATTAAATTTGCGAATAACAGATCAATGGTACTATTTGACGGTTTATCACTGTAGATACTAAATCAAACATTCGGTGCTCACCAATTGGAATAAAAATCAATGACGCAGAAGACGATGTCGAGACAGATTTTGCTCAAGATAAAATTAAATTCTCGTCGAGACAGATTTTGCTCAAGGTAAAATCAAATTCACATGAATCAAAAGGTAAAGAAGCTCAATCTTTGAACAGATTCCAGGCTTGTGTGCCTTTTTCTTTCCATTGGAGTAGCACATTCGTTCCAACCACCGATATTTTGGTAGATACATGTTTCTCCTTACGCAGGTTGTACGCCGACTTCGCTAGGGCGCTCCTCTTTGCCTTCAATGCTGGAGGAAGATCAGTGCGAACAGTGATCCTTCGGTTGTTCTGGTCCGATGCGGCGGCGTTGGAGGTACGTGGTTTGCGCTGGCGCTCTCTCTCTCTCTTCTAAAACATTTTCTCGACCCCCCTCTTCGCCTCTCTTCCCTCTCCCTCTTGACTATTCACTATTCCTCTTTCCTCCTTTTACCTTTTTCATGTGCTTGTTGCCCATTCCCTTCCCTTCCCTTTGTTTTCTTCTCTCTCTGTTTATCTCAATTAGTTCCACTTTTTCTTCTCCCTCTTCTTTTCCCCCATTCGCTTTCTCCTTTGAGCATGCATACCTTTTCTAAGCCTACTTGCATATCAAGTGTTCTAATTTTTCCTCTATAAAGATAGGGCTTATAATGAATATATCCACAATATTTATACTAATGCCTATCGTATTCTCATTCATAGTTTGTCATATGAATATGTATGTATCGCTATCCAGTCAATATCTTAGTTGGATCTAAGTTAAGATGAGCCAACAATCTACTAGTATTTGAAGAGCCCATTTGCAAAAGGGGTTAGATCCATTTTTCATCAAATGAGGTTTTTTGAGTCTCTATGTATAGACTTAAAGTAGCTCTATGAGATTATACCAAAGAAAGTTGGAATTCCCAGTAAAAAGTAAACAAAAATGGCAAGGAAAATTACTTCTTTTTCAAAAGGGGCTGAATCCATTTCAGTTTGTGGGCAAAAGGAGGTAGATCCACAAAGGTAATTTTTCGAAAAAAAAATTTAAAAAAAATATGAAGACAGGTAGATTTATTCTATACCCAATTTTATGTTCACATGGTAGGGTAGTATATCATGGCTATTCAGTTTCGCAAAAGAATATTGAAATATGGGAGAATAAAAACAATGATTTTTTTTTTTAGAAAGTACACAAACTCTTCATTTGTATGTTTTTCCCCAGGGTAATTTCAGTTTTTGTTTGTTTAAACTCTCCCCTTATTGGACTATGCCATGATATATATCATTGTATACATTATATTCTTTATGCTCTCCCTTGACATATGAGAGAAAACGAGAAAGAAAACTTAAGAAGAGTTCGTCGACAATAGATAGAAGAGGAAAAACGACAAAGTAATTAAAATACTTTATCAAATGTAAAGTATCGAAACATATTACTCATATGTAAATGACAGCACACATTAAGTAAACCAGAAAAGGTGGACTTTGCTGAGTTCAATTACACTTTAATGAAAGATGGTCGTGACATGAGCTAATAAAATGGTTAACACATAATCTCCTGGAAAAGCAATGTATACAATTGGAACATCTTAAACATAGAATAACGATATCATGATTAGAAAGGTGAACGATTTATCACGTGTGCGTATGTGCATTTATGGAGCTTGTTTGAACATGAATATGCGGCAATATAGACGATTGGTATAGCAGTGTTGTTCGAACTTGTATATTGTTACATTTTTTACAACTCACTGACACAGATGTTAAATCAACATGAATATTCGGACAGCAGTAGATTACTAACTAAAATATTTTCAAAGAAGCCGATTATATGCACTTATTTACAAGTTCTTTCACAATGAACGACCTTAAAACTTATGGAGCTACAGTAAGCTCCAGAAATAACGCATGTAACAATTAAAACGTTACCGAGATATTGACTGGTACGGGGCGTAAAACCATATTCAATGGAGTTATATTTTCACAAAGGGTTGTATAAGCCAGAGCCGAGCGGCTCTGAGTGACAATACAATCACAAGTAAACATGTAAGAAGAATGTCCCATTACATTCCCTACTAGTTAATATTTGATATATTACACGATGTGCATTGCAATTACATCCATGCTGATCTGCAGATGAAAAAACAAATTGGCAAATCGGATCAGATACATGATCAATTATCAGGTTCATTTCTTGTACATATTTATCATACTTGTGTGGTGATATGACGCCACGCTGATCACAATGTCAAGTACACACACAGCCATAAAAACTGTTGCTGAGAAAATAATTCACCATTAATCATCGAAAGTAAACAGGATTTGACTAATACCACACGTGACTTTCGTTGACATTCTGATCCGTACCACAACAAACAACAGTAAAAAAAAAAAAAAAAATATTGGATACAACACCTTGTAATAAAGAAATGGAGAAACCATGTGTTTCTGCCAAAAGAAAATTTAGTTAGGCTATCTAAGTAATGTGAACGAATGATTACTACAAACCTCGTATTACATAATTCGTAACTTGAATATAGGTAACCATGAACATTGTAAATCGACCTTTGCATAATCATTAAGTTTCATGCATTTATTGCGCACATTACATCAGTAACCATGATGACTGTTAATGAAATTAATAATCCGAGCACCTATTTTTGTAATGATCACCACATTCTGTTCAGTGTACTTATACGAGCATAGGAGAAAATTAACAGCATGTAGATTAACATGGAATACATTTAATATCAAGATATCTCTCCACTTGATGACAATACTTTTACACATTAAAGCTATGATTGTGATCAGTGCCCCTATCCACATACATATATATGCATTAGCTGAAGGTTGCGAATGCACTACAATATCTCTATAAACAAATATATCATTGTAAATATGTGTAATCACGACGAAGTTCAGAAGTTACATTACTGAAGAAGATGGCATGTATACAGCCTGATCATGAGAAATGAACGTGATCACTTTTGTTTCTGTTAACATCGAAGGTTTGGTAGCATATTTCATATTTTTTAAAGATATATAATTCAATAATGCTAAATATGTTACTCATGCGGATAAATTGCTTGTGGTAATAGCTTGTCTCGCAATGTATGGCCAACGGAATCTAAAAATATCACGACGTTTCGTGCGCCGCTGCAACACTTCGCCGGGTGTGATACAAAATTTAGCAGGGAAGTGTAAAGGAAGGAGTAGAAACTCGAGCATAATACATTCAAACATCTGTATGGGTTCTAAAGCGTGCTCATGAATGTCGAAAGAATTCAATAATCATGACAATGATTTGATGTTCCATGTGCCGAAAAGAAATATCTTTAATTTCCCATTTGTCTGTAGACGTTTTGTTTTTGACAAATTCGTTTGCAAACTATAAGGAAGTTAACGGCAGATAATGACAGATCCTAATACTCTGCTTTTGTTTCGAAAAGTATTGAGGAATCATTAAAAATCGGACGTATAAGCTATTTGTATTAATTACAAAATTGACAAATTTCTTCACTTTCCGACAACTTGTGCATTTGGGAGATTCAACCACCCTCAAAATGATATATTAAGCTGTGTGTTATCATTAATGGCGTTTGTGTGTGTTTGCGTGAAGCAGAGATATTTTACTTGAAAAACTTGTTTATTTGTGTTTGTTGATACCTGTTGTGCTCATGGAAGTTGTAATGTCATTAACAGAACGGGACAAGCGAAATGAGACTGTACATTTCTTTTGTTCTCTCTGAGAAACCGTTGCCACACAATCATGTTCATAATTGTTCAAACACCTGAACAGCACCTGTTGAGAACACCATAACTTTTCAGCGGCTTGGCACATGGGTTAAAAGAAAGAAAGTTGCTTCATATCCTTCCATAACACATCCCTGATTGTAGCAAGTAGGAGTTTATATACCTTTTGGACAGTGCAGCGCACTAACCAAAACCCGCTCATAAACGGTCCTTTTGGCCGGTGTCACTGCGTCAGATGGCAGCCGCGTCAGGCGACCAAATATTTTAGTGTGTCATTAGAGAGACCCACTATTGTTCGTAGATATCGGATGACTAGAGGACATCGTAGGAGCTTTTTTATTTCCCTCCTACATTCATTTTTTTATTGTATCCTCAAATTTTTTGGATGAATTTCAAGCTGACCGTATTTTTCAGATTGGCCTGGACATCTGACGCGAGATGAATTGCAGCGCATGCAGCGAACTCGAAATTTGCGTGCTTTTTGAGTCAACGTTTTATATCGACGAAAACAAAGTCTGTCTGTCTGTCTGTCAAAAAAGAATCTGACTGACATTCTTCATTATGAGGACACGAAAATATAGCAGTGGGCTATCGGAGGCAGAGGAGGAAAGTAATGAAAAATGTTCCCTCCTTATTTTGCCGATGGCAAAATCTGGCACAGGGAGATGCCGATACCCAGTCCCGTCACGAGAGGGGGGGGGGGGGGTGCGTGCGTTTGACACACAAGAAGAAGACACACAAGTTTCCAATTCCGATATCAGGCAGTGCTGCTGGTGGCATAGATAGGGGCTAAAGAAAATTAGTCTTTAAATGAAATGTGCAATGTATATGGGGCACATGTATGTAGATATTCATGATCACATTGAAATGTCATGTTTCCTTTGGAACACTTTCTGTTCTACCTCTTCTTTCCGTTTTTGTTCTTAATAGTCCTCTTCCTCTGTTTCTCTTTATTTCTTCCTTTCCTTTTCTTTTAACCATTCCTTTTCCTATTTCATTTCTGTTTGTTTTGTCTTTTCTTCTTTCTTCTTTCTCTCTCTCTCTTTCTCTTTCTACTTTACATATTTACACATATATCACATATCTCTATATATTTCCTCTCTCATGGCGTTTTGGTATAGTATAGTGTATGGTCGCTCTATACTTCAATCCTGGCCCCCTAACTCCGAGGTCGGAGGTCCGCGTGCGTGTTCCCAAAATGTCCGATAAAGGGGTACTTTTTTGCGGGACAAGTTCGGCCCGCGAATTTTAAAAAAGGGGGTGTTTTTATTTGATTTTTACCCAGAGATTCCTTTGAAAAGGGGGTGTTTTTTCTCTCTCTGTGGACTCCTAAAAATATTGGAGGACAAACAATAAAAATCTGTGCATCAGACTATGAAAAGTCATTGTTTTCATGGTTTTACCATTGTTTTGTCATCCATGACATCAGGGAACCTTTATTGTAGTGACAGCTTACCTGAGATAAGGGGTTGGATTGAGCTGACCTGAGATGTAAGGGGGGGGGGGGGGGTACATTAATTGTTCCTGATTTAGGGGGTTGTCCAAGGCAGGAAAAGCCCACGAAAGGGAGTTCAGAAATGTTGGCAGACCTGAGAGGGGAGTGATTCCAAAGGGAGGGAACAAGCATATAGGCGTACCCTAAATAACACTGAGTGGGGAGGGGGGGGGGGGGGGGAGGATGCGGGACTTCGATACAGGTGTAGCCACAAACAACATAACCAAATAATTCAAATGTGCAATTTTCGATTTTTAATCTGGATTTTTCTTTCTACGACGCAACCGGATAGGTCGCATCGTCGGGCGGTAACAAGTACGGACAAAGGACAAAAGGACAAAGCCCACTGGCCGGCAATTACGGGTAATCAATCAGTCAATTATAGCGATTATCACTAGCGATATATAATTCGTTTGAATGAAGCTGCATTTCCCTGTGAACATTTACGCTTTTGTTATTAATTGCACTTCCTACTAACAGTTAGAGAAAAATTAATCTTCATTCTAACAAAAAGGAGTTTGACAATATATTATTTTATATAAGATATTACTGGAGGAAATATTGAAGAAAATAAAAAATGTTATCTGATATAATTTATCATCAGCGTAAAAAGCAGTGAAGGAAAGTATTTGTATAGATACATAAAAATATACTTAGAAGATGATATAAAGCTGGAACCTAAAACTGAAATATTTCAAGTATATATACACAGCTTCAATCGTATGATTGAAGCAATAGGAAAACATGACATAGTTTTGCATGTAAGTATACGGCTTTCGTTCAATCTAGTCGTGTTTGTATCTTGTCGTAGCGCTTAATTCCGTCTCTATAATATAAAAATAAGCACAACTGAAATGTCTCATGTCGTTAACTCAATTTGACACAACGGCAAACGGCAAACTGTGATGGATCAAACCACATTCTTTCTTACACTTTCATTAAAGCTTAATAGGATGATTAACTTAACTAAACTGAACTGACACTGAATGAATGACACGCACTGTGATAGATATCTGAGACATCGACGATAAATGACTCAAAATACACGAACGTCCCGTGTTTTTTTTTCTCCGAAACCTGATGCACGTCTGCCATGATTTAGGGTTTCATTCTGGTGTCGTGTCTGGGTCACATGGATGGAATTTATCAAAATCATAAGGTCGTTGAAATCAAATGTGTCCTGTGTTTGGAACAGCGATATAACTGTTCTGCCATTATGTGGCATCGAGCATCCCTTACCCATCTATCAACTATATTTAACCATGCAAAAACTCACGACACCAATTCCAACTGTACACTGGATTAACATCGCAGATATGACAGATGGTGGCAAGATGAACAATGATCAGATCGAGATGCTACATTTACATGGTCACCACGTGATCGTGTACAATGAATATAGCGAGATGCTCTCTGTTCAATAAACATGCACTGATACATTTCATTAAACTATGTCGTTACATAGAAGTAACAATCATACCATACATTCTTCTTCATACCATACGTCTTCATACGTATGTTTGCAATGTATGCACATATGAAATACAGGAGAAATTATGCATAGTAAGCGGTTTAGTGAGACCAAAAAATCTATACAGTTATGAAAAATATAAAAAAAAGTCGTTGTCCTTGCGCATAGACAATCTCAATTGATGGCGTGCTGTGTATTTTGCATACGGACACGAGGAGATTTTCAAGGTGCATGTGGTTGGAAAAGTGGAGTATGATTTGTATCAAATGTACTAATTTTGAGGCTATGTGGCATCTACTGTTTGCAACTTCCCATATATTTTCATCAACTACACGCATTCTCAAAAAGACAACTTTACTATTATCACAAAGAAATGCTCTGCCGATCCTGAATATTTTGTTTATTGATGGAGTAGTCGGACTGGGGTGCACCTTCGGCATACTGGCTACATATTTTTATTTTCTGCCGTAGTTTGCACAAATTGCTTTGACACCGAACAATTAAGGAATCATGTATAAATCATTTTACATTCACATTTTTATCAATTCTCTTTTCCCTTGCTCTCAGTACTCAGTAACATTATACCCTCTCTCGCTGTAGGAAATAAAGAAGTATTCTTGTTGCTCATTTCTCCTCGTAAACTCATTGTCTTTATCTTATATAGCTCAACATGAACGTAAGCATGTAAATGTGGTCTTCTTTAAGACTGTAATTGCCTTTCAAATATCATGATTTCGTGTGCCAGCTCCAAGAATCCATGTTCTACCAACTTGTTATTGAAATCCATGTGCTTCCTTGAAGCTTCAAAGTAAGGCAAGAAATCTTTGAGCCTATTCCGGTATGGACGCCTCATTTCTTTTATTTCTATTACCCATTTCCTCATCCAAGCTTGAATCTGTTCGGACAAGTCGTCATCTGTGTCCTTCCAGTCTATTCTCCTCCCGTCCAACCCGAGCAATTTGCAGAGGTCTTGTTGTTCGTTCACATTCATCTTGGCAACCATGTCATTGACCAGTCTGGATCCTATCATCTTCGAACAAAAGTCACCTGCCAATGAAGACATATTGCATGAGATGCATGAAATGAAGAACTGGTACACGCCTATGCAAACAATATGAATAAAACAGTCATACTATTTTTTATCATCTTTGCGATGGGATTGCAAGCATCAGTAGGATTGAAAAAATAGTTCAACCACGATAGAAACATAACATTTTGTTATGAAATTGAGATGCTAGCCCTGATGTGTGGAACTTTGATGGAAACTCCATTGGTCAGCAATAGTATACTAGCACCATGGGTAAAGAAGACAATGTTGCTATTGTAGTATTTCACTTGGTATCAATATATATTTTTGTTCATGAATTTGTCAAATGCACGCTACAGACCCAGTTAAAGGACAACAACAAACCTGCAATGATCCTGGCAGCCACTTCAGGGTGAAGGTCTTGAAAAACCTCTGCTAGAGCAGAACGGTGGTGGAACGAAGCCGGACGGACTCTTCTCTTCCACTTGAAGAGCATACCAACTACGTCAGGAGCTTCTCCGCCTTCCAAGCATTCCTCCATCTCATCATCGGTGAGTTGCAGCGCCCTTCCTAGATTCTTCTCGAATATCAGGGGAGTGCGATCTGATATGTTGGTGACAAAGCCAGTCTTGTTAGCATCAGTAACCCCAGTCGGACTGACAGAGGGCTTTCCCACGTCATGTTCATGTGTAGTAAGCTGTTCTTCAGAAGATGCATTTTTCTCATGTTGGGATGCATAAGCGGTAATTTTTATTTGACTTTCATTGACTTCTTTGTAAGAAGTGGCTTCATGGTGAGGATCGCGTGTTTGTTCACTGTTTCTGTCTTCTAGGGTTGCAGACCCTGCTCCCTCCGACTTGTGCTCGCCATTCTCGCTCTCACCCAAACTGGCGTCTCCTGTAATGACCTTTGGCTCCAGCTTAGAGGCGCCGCTCTTGTCACCAGCGTCTCTTTCCTCGCAATAAGTTGTTTCCTCTTCATGGGTAGCTGACAACGTGGTAGATTTATCCTGAGCGCTGTCCTTGGGACTTGTTGAATCAGCGCTTTTCTCTGAGGAGTCAGTGATTGACTCTGCGATGGCCTCTAGCTCACCAAATGTACAGTCATAGTCTGTAGTGAAGGAATAAAGATGTGATTATAGATCGTATGCCAACATTTTGCATAGAATATTTGTGACCCATCATCACGTAACCAGCATAAAAAAGAGTGTAATTGAAATGTTTAGATGTATGAAGCTTACCAAGATGCAACATGCCCCTGTATTTACTCTTCGCAAAATGGGAGGATGGTGCAAATACAAATATCAAAAGTCCATCTACTCTGCACTTGCATTAACAACTTGGTAGGAGCTTTGTGGTGACAGATTACATATATATTTTCTTCTATATTCACAAGAGCCCAAACATCACTGCCGTAGTAAACATGAAGGCAATATGTAACTATTAACGTAATTCGTCATCACTAGATGGCAGTGGGAGGGATCTTGCTTTGCCTCTGTTAGGCTACTACGCCACTAACCGCTAACGAGGAATGCAGTGTCATGTGATATAAGTCCCTTTATCACTCACCCTCCCAAATCATGTCTAAACGCTTATGACCACCTTCCAGAAGCCCAATAACTCTCAAGGTAATAGCGGATCCACGAGTTTTATGGGGCTAGTCCCTGAATGACATTTACTGGAATTCAGGAACTGTGACGTAGTTAAGGTCCATTTTCTGTGGATTATGCATGAGATCATTATACATAAAAAAAAAACTGACCTTCTGTTTGAATTTCACTATAATTGCTTATTCGAATCTCGCAAGAAAAAGAATATTCTGAGAAAGTTGAGAGAGTTCGAATCGGATTCAGAAATTGAGATTCATAAGGCACATTTATTAGAGGGTTATTCCAGAGACATAGACAGATTCATCACAGAGCTGTTATTCATCAGAGGTTTTTGTTTTTTAGCTTTAAATGTACTACAACCCGTGATGCACTTCGAGTCCACTAGTCCTTCAAGCTCAACTCAGAATTAAGTTAAATTATAGACCTTATCATAGGTTATTCCGCAACACTGTCACAAAACAACAACAGCAACAGGATGAATACAGCAAAGATTATTTCTATATTACAATTAAAGATACGTAAAATTCATCGCGTCCCAGATTGACTGTTAGATTCGCTGAAAGACATAAATACGTTACCTAGATCAAACATACGTGCGATGTCAAAATGGCTGCCTTGTTTGAGGACTTTAAAGAAGTCATAATGCTGGAATACCAGATTGACTGTGCCCTTCGTGAGATTATCAGGCTGGAACGGATGTCTGTATTTGGTAAGTTCATCCTGGGTGATACAAAGCTTCTCTGCTAATGGAAGAACATCCTTCATGAAGAGATGGAAGGCAAAGTTTACGAGGTCGGCCTTGTAGACAAATTCTTCCCTGCGAATCCTAGGTATCAGCCCTGAGAAAGCAAATGAGAAGGTGAGGAGGAATTGTTTCAATATAAGCACTTTTGAGGTGATTATAAAGACTTACAGTTGTTTAGTTTATTCTTCGCAGTCGTTTTGACGAGTAGTCTATGAGCATTTTATTTTACGGAAAAGTTACAATTAAACTCCGACGTAACTATTGTTGAAAACTTTACGTTAATACATCATTTTTAATTCAAATTCAGTCAATATTGTAGACTTACCGGGAAAACCCATTGTGGCAAGGTTTTGGGATATCTGTTTTCGATAGGCTTGGAGTGTCTTTTTAGTCGCAAAACTTTGCAACTTGTTGATGTCTGCGAAGAGATCCGGATGGTCGTTGTTTCCCTCGTGCTTCTGACTTATTGGAAGATTAGCAGTGAGTTTGGCACAATCACCTGGGCATTTCACTGTTCTTGTTATCCTTTGAAGTTCTTCCTCAGTCAGCGTTAACACTGAAACACAACGAGTGTGAAGTGATGTATATTCAATTATTCATAAACAAGCAGACATAATGTATACAAATGTGGCTGTATGAATGTATTTCTATGTGTGTATGTTAAGGGAAATATGGGTACGTGATTAATAGATAGTTGTTCTACGTACCGTTGTAGTACGTCAATCATGTACAAAGGTTAGGTGAATATGATTGTGTGAACTACCTAAATAGACATTAAAGAGAACATTAAAATACAAAGCAGCACGTTGCATGTTCTTTAATTAGTTGAATCACTTTGGCAACTTGGGAATCGGGCAAGTTTCGTGGTATAGTGCTGGTGATTTGTGACTGAAGATCACAAAGTCCATATTCAAGAACCTGTGTCCTTCAGCGGGATACTTGATACATATTGCTGCCCTCTACCCAGGAGTTTAAATATGTAGATGGCCGATTATATGAATGATCTTGATCCAGCGCTGATATCGTGACACGGGCAAGACATACTCACCTGGCAGTGGTGGTCAACATAGTGTGCATGACATGTTTTTATATCCAGCGACCATGGATATGATTGTAACATTACTTTCAAATCCGTAGTGCATATGGAACAGACACTCTACATCAATTTGTTTGACGTTGTTGACAAACAAAATCTACGAAAACGTATTATATACTTGCTAAATAATATGTACGTATACTACGTATACATATGGAGTAAGAGTCCTAGGTTTTCACATGATTCGTACAGAAAATACGGTTGTTGTTTTGTTTACTCTGCAAGAAAATGGCAACAGCATTAGTATATATGACGCCCTGGAGATGCAAGCAGATATTCTAACAATGACTGTCAAGCACCTGATCATAAAAAGATAATATACTTACAAGAAAATTCTACGTCACGTAGGGCTTGTAACACGTCACTTCTCTGGATGTCAAGCATGGCCTCAGGCTCGGCCTTCTTTCCATAGTGCTGAATGGCTTGAGGTTTGATTTCAACACCCAGTGTATAGAGGATAGAGCACAGTTGTTCTGCATTTCCTTTAGTGAGATAAGCTGCAATTTCTGCAAGTTCATCGGCACAAATTCGACCGTAATCATACGGTTCTGTAGCACACATAAAGTAAAATAATAACAAAGACGTGTACTATACTTCTATCTATTTTATCCCTGTATGATAGTCCGCTCAATGACTACAATAGGTTTTCTAACAAGTTGTTTAATCAGGACAAAATTTAACAATTGTATGTGATTGTTTTGTTGCCATATTGGTTTATTTGAATCTTGCAAGTTTAACCCTGGACGGTGTGTGTGTGTGTGGGAAGGGGGATAGAGGTGGTGGGGTTGGGGGTTCAGGTGGGGGTGGGGGGTGCACCGGGAAAAGTCGATCGATATAATTACATGAACATGTCTTACCTTTTGTATCTTGATAATGCATTATAACGTTCAAAATGACAAATCAGGAATCCGATTGATCCGTTTCAAGTAATGCTTAATGCATTTTACGTAGCTAAAGTGAAAGATTTTTTTTTCATTGATATATTGCCATATTGAAGTCAATTTACATTAGGACTTTTCTGAAATTTTTATAACCCTTTATCAAATCGTACTCTGCGGTAGTTCAGTTTATTGCCATAATTGCAGTACTTTTCGTGCCAATTGAAGTTTATTCAAGTTTGCTATTTAGAATGTGCTAATCAGTCAAACAAGTTAACTAGGCCCGCACCCCCACTCCCTACATCGCTACATTCACCCCTTCGAGTAAAATGTGTTCACTGTGAAAGTATGTATATGCTTCAGACAATAACCAGACCCATATTATAACTTACCTCTCAGGTCATGACGACCCACTGCCTTCCTTGGTAGTTCCACTGGTATGATACGTTGTCTTTTCTCATAATTGCTGCAGTGCTGGACACTTAGCCAATCAAGTAGCATTTGGGGTGTGTTGAAAAGAACCTGTTGGTTCTCGTCAACGATCTGACTAATTTGAGGTTTAAGGACATTTCCAGTGATTGTGCTGATATCTTTTGCAATTCTCATGCAATGTCTGCCTGTCAGCTTGCGGACGAAAACCTTGACGTCTTCCTCTGTTATCGGCGCCTTTTGATCATCGGGAACTGGTGTAAAATGTAAGTGAATGGCATAACACATCAACGTGCATGACTGCTTTTACCACAGGGATATTCAAGCATACGATGTCACTAAGCAGCATTTATAGGTACACTCCGCGAGTTTTGTGTGAAATCGACATCACGACATCCACATATTTTATCTCATGATTTAAGATGAGATACTCCACTGCATTCACCAAAAGTAGATATGAACATGATTGGTTTGCGTACTACCGACAGAAGTGGTGTAAATACTTTTTGCATGATGTAATTCCGTGCTGGGAGGAGGAATATCTGTACGGAGCTGCAATCATTTAACCCATTCTGTGCGATACAAAACGATTGCTCCAAAAATTGTGTTTTTTAAATTGTGTTTAAACGTGACCGTGTCGCACAAAGCCGTCCTTATCCCGATATGTGTACACATCCTCTGGATGCATTTGAATGAATTGATCATACTACTTAAAAAGATTGCCCAATGGTTGTCGCCCACAAAGTAACAACTGACATGGATGTTGAATATATTCTGCCCAAATGCAATCAATAACGACAAATGTAAATGTCACATATGAGCAGAAGGTGTGTAATACTCATGACATGTAACATGCATGAATTATGAAATATATCTTAAGAAAAGTCTTACTTGGTGCCATCGCCCTTGCAATTGATCTGCATCCAATTTTCTCCAAAGTCAGTGAAAGCTTAAAGAGAGAATGAAGGTGGGAACGTTCACCCATCCACTCTTCAAAATCGTTCAGCAACGCAGCAATGATGGACGTCGTAGGCTTTTGTCCAGATTCACCATCCTTTAGGGCCTGGGTTGGTATGCGAAGTTCCTTCATGAACCTCTGTATTGATCGCAGATCATCCAAGTGCCAAAGGATGTGCTCGATATCTAATTTGAGTTTTGCTTGGTTGGTAATGAAGTCCATGCCTGTGAACGAAATAAATCGGGTTCCATCATTATGTTTGGAAAAGCTGGAACACCTGGTATGACACGCTGACAGTGATGCCCAATTTGATATGATAATGCAGTCAAGTTTCAAAGTATACTGTTGTTGCGTAGGCCTACTCTTCCATAAGGCATCATTGTGGAAAAGGTGGATTCCAATGGGTCATACTTAAAATTTGAAATAGACATAATTTTTGTTATAGCTGCCATCTTGTTATCATTATTTTGGTACAATTCGCCTGAGTAGAAAAGTTGTTTTTCATCGCATTGATATATCATATGTCATATACTTTTTTCATATCAATTATTTCGTATCAAATAATTTTTAAGCTGAACACACAATGACAAGAGAGATATGATCAGTATATGTTAATGTTTATATGTATTATAACATGTGATATGAACAAAAAGGAAAAGTGGCATTTATACTTCATTATGCATTCATACTTTTTTACTGATTAGATATTTTTTTTGAGAAGCGGCTCATCATCATTCAATACTTCGCTAAGGAGAATGCTGGTTGCCTTCTTAAGAGGCAGAACTATATGTTTGAAAGATACGTACTTTTGTTTCTAAGGGACAGTCTTCCATCGTAAGTTAGGACACATTCATTATTGTAATAATGAGAATCAAAAGAGGAATCAATTAACGTTCCATAGCATTCCATGGTCACGGGGTTCACAATATATTGTTACAAAAGGGGCAATTGTAAGTTCGAAGCACGGTTACCATCTTGAGCGTCATATTATGCGTTAAGGGTAAGAGGGGCAAAATTGTAAATTTACGAGGACGCCCTGATTTCTGGAGAGGAATATTAACCTCCTATACAGGGAGAATTTTGGTGGCCTGTTAAAATTGTGCTGTTTCTATGAGATAATTACGTTTTACATACCTTTTATTTCTTGTAATGGTCCCTCTAGTTTAGCTTTCTCACATGCAGCAGTAAGTGTTTTCTTTTGGACAGACTTCTTGGTTCGCTCTTTCCAATTGCAAAGTTCGTCATAGCATTCCTCTGGTGATGTCAAAGTACTACCAAGTCTTACGCCATGGTGCTTTAAGAGGGTATCTGTAGGATAACACGAGGCTCCTTTCGCATCTGGAGATCTCGGCACTGTTTCTTCTACATCTTGATTCAGTTCCTTCAATACCACCGTAAGCTTTCGATATCCGTTATGCTTGTCAACAATCTTCACCAGTGTCCAAAGCTCAACATATGAAAAGGGATCTTTAAAACAATTATAATAACAAAAAATATGTATTACTTCTATGGCACGCCACCTTATTCATCACGTGTATAATTTCTAACTAGATATTATATACTTTTAACCGAAGAAGGTGCGAGTCGATATTTTAAAATGCCAGTGATTTTTTTTTCCAGCCACAAACTGTTATTTTGATCTGAACATTTCCCATCGCTTTTAATGTACACCATTCATAACAATAATTGGACACTTGAACAAAATTACCATGATGAGGTCAAGACGGTTCCTGGTCTGGTTAATTGTATTATATTTTGAGATAATTCCTTGAGGGGATCCTCAGAAGAAAAGAGAACGGAGCCTGTTATAAAGGAAAACCGTTTCGGCCGTGCTCACGAGATTTGCCATCTGACGTATTACAGTACGTAACCTGACATTTTTGTACTTTACAGTACGTTTATTTCTTGAGATACTCTATAGATTGTTTTTCTCTAAACATACAATGTATATGGATTTCGCATTAGTTAAAATATGTATTGTTTGCAAGAATGACAGATAATTCGTCATATTTATTCATACCATCCTCCTTCATAGGTTTTAGACGAGTGCTGCTTGCATCGCCTATTGCAGTATGTAATCTGAAATGTCGTTCGTTATTTAAAGTATGTCTATTACATGAGATAGTTTAGAGATTGTTTTTCTCCAATAGTTAAAGCATTTTATTGTTTGCTAGAGTGCGAGACAATTTTATTCCTACCATCCTCTTTTATAGGCTTCAGACGAATGCTGCTTGCATCACCTTTAAGATTGTACAAGGAAATGGGGAGAGAAAGAGAATGAGATTATGCGAGGGGTGTGCATTGTAAATAACATCATCATCAATGCTACAATAACACATGTGATTTCCAGAGGTGTCACAACTAAAAAAGTAAAGGTGAATTTGACTCGTAATCAATGGAGTGACCTTCGGTCTTGACTAAGGTTCCCATTCTTATATGCTAGAATAACGCATGTGAATTTGCTCACAATAAGGTAAGATTACTACTGATTTCCAGTGGTGTCACAAGTTGAAAAGTAAAGGTAAATTGGACCCGTTATCAATGGAGTGCCTTCTGGCTTGACTAAGAGCCCCATTCTTACTTGATTTTAGGAAACAGGAAGGAATCATCTAAAGGTTTTAGTAAAATTGTGGAAAATGTTTCTTGCGTTTTTATTTTGTCGCAAACGCAGAAAATTTAATAATTCGATTATGAATATCACGTGTATATGTTCTTTAAAATATTATATTAATATGGTGATTCATTTCTTCAACATCTTATGTGAATTCCCGCAGTAAAAACTATTAATTTCGAGTTGCGTCATATTACCCGACTCCTAAAAATGCGTAATATTTGGCCAGTTCATGGGCATACTTGCTTTAATGATAGTCACGGCTCATATATACAAATAAAAATACAAAATTTAGCCTAACCCTAACCCCGGCCAGAGTAAAGGAAAGTTAAAAGAACAGGAGAGACACTGTTCACGTACCTTTCCTATAGAATGGTATCAAAGGTTCTCATACGTGAAGTGTCATGTTAAAGAGTATGGATATGTCTCAACATAAAGTACTGTATGAACCTTATCATATTGCTTTGGCCAGAAATGGTTGTTTTATCAATATTATCAATGATAATATGTAATGCACAAGGGGTCATTCTTGTTATTCTTACCAGACTTTCGTTGAACTCTCATCCGTGAATTTCTTCTCCATATGAACAGGCCGATACCAACGCCGATTGCAAGAATTGGCAGTAACACGGCTAAAGCTGATACAGATGATATAAAAAGAGAGCAGATTGGTATATATTATGGAATACAAACACACATGTGTACATGTGTGTATATTCTCAATTATAGCAAATGACATAATTGATATGTTTTTATTGCTTATGTGAGTTGTTACCTTTATTCTTGATAATTTTGTGAAATGTCGACTAATTCGTATGATTTACAGGACATATGCTGACTCAATAACAAGACGATGGACAAACGTAGTATTACTAACCTATTATCCAGCTGTTAGATTTATCAGGTACTGCAGGTCTTCTTGTCGTGCGAGGTTTTATGGTCGATCCTACAGAGATATCTTTGATTCTAATACCAGTGGATCGTTCTCCGTCTATACCAGGTATATCAGCAGCAACACATTCATACGGCTCGTCACTCGCTTCAACCTCCACGCTGACGTTTTTGTTAACTGTCCTGTCTGGATTGATCCATTCGATTTCGTATGAGGTGGCCATTGTCTTCGACGCTTGACGAAAGAACAACTTAATAGTCGGGTAGAACCTCAAAACAGAGCATGTAATGGTTGTTTTAGACGATATCTTGATGGAGCAGGACTGATGTTCAACAAAATTGTTTTGTCCCTGACATTCAGCAATTGCGGGGAATGGGCTATGCGGAGGAGCTACGAATAAAGGAAGATGAATTTATTTGATACAACATAGATAGCAAACAAAAGAAAAATAAATCTGACACCTTGATATGTGTTTCAACGTTATGTATGTAATAGTCATTATTGTTTTCCGTAAAACACAAAAGACACAACCCTATAGAGTTTAATTGACGTAAAAATCTTTACAATCAGGCTATAACGAATAACATGAATCATTGATCTAATAGTCCATTATCAATTTGAAAATAAATGCAAACTGTCCAAATCATCAAGCAAATAACTAATGACAATCCAGATTGACTATAAAGAACAGCGAAATGAACGTTGAATGCATTCTTGTATACTATGAATTTTAATTGGAAATTCCTAAGAGAAATGTGTCTAACTTAAAGGTTTATTCTTCCAATCGTATTGTGTATGTTTTCGACTTTGCAGGGTTATTACGTCGGAGCAATATACATGACATCGATTAACAGTTTTGACTCTTTGGAAAACAAAGTTTATGTCGTTATCATCATGCTATCATTGATCTTTTAATGTAAAGCTCTCTCAGAAGGCAGGTTCCGATGATATTTGAAGCCTACATTGTTGTTGAATATGGTTGCCTAAAACCATCAAGTGACACGTACGGCGTTTGCAACTCTTACCTTTGACCTTAATTTCCGGGTGGCTTCCTATTTTAAATCCCTTGTAATTTACCACTTGACAAAAGTGCCGGCCCTCATCTGCAACATGTTTCTTGATGACGTAAAAAATATCGCAACGCTATCAATGATTTTTACCGTTGGCTGTATAATGCTTGTCCCCTTCTATATAATGCTCTCAAGATACAAAATGCAGAAAACTTGAAATTATAAACATGACATATATGAGACAGACGTACCATTCACAACGACTTTAGTAGGGCTATGAAACACTCCTCCAATCTCAAAGTCAGACACTACACAGAAGTAAAGTCCTTCATCGTTTGGAACCACGTGCTTGATGACTAGATCAAAGCTCTGGTCATGATGATTGATGTCAAAATAGCCCTGGTCGTACCCCACCCCTCCCTTCGCGCCGACGGTGTATTCCTGATCAATGTAGACAACGGACTTCGAATCTTCGTAAGTAAGGCCTTTCTTCCAGTAGACAGCAAACGCTCTTCTTGGAATCAGGCAAGGCAGGATCCCTTCTTTGTTTACCTCCAGGGTTCGGTTCGGTTCTGTTGTGACGTACACCACGCCCTCCGTCGGGACTGAAATTAAATTTGAAATATTACGAGGCTATGCCGTAACAAAGAAAATCAATCGATGTTTTAGCTAGTTAGGCGGAGCCCTGTTATCTAAACAAGTTTCAGAGATGTATCTTACTTGCAGAGATCGATCACTTTTCCGATTGGCTAATCATTCTTTTTTTATAAAAAAAAAAGAATCAATCGACGGATTGGCTGGCTAGATGAACTACTGGGACAACCTTAGCAGTTTTGAAATAAGCAGTAGCGTGCTCGCAAAGATCGGTTAATGTTCTGAATGGCTGGCCACTCTTTCAGCCTCCCTCCCTTTCTCTTAGCCCTCCCTCATTTTCTCTTAGCATCTCTCCCAATAAGATTCAAAGTTCTATTCAGTAGCTCGCAATCAATGTTGTTGTTGATGTTGTTGCTCTGTCAGCCTCTCTAATTTTCGTTTAGCTCCTCTCCGAAAATCCTAGATGACTAAATTATAGTAAAAAAAAACCTTGGATAGATATTTAGGTTCAGAGCGATAATTGGAATAGTAAGATATATGGAATTTTCAATTGAAATGTCTCAAGCTGTTCACTCAATTTGACACAAGGGCATGGATCAAACAATATACTTTCTTATACTTTCATCAAAGCCTAATAAGATGACAAACTTAATGGATAATAAAGCTAAACTGAACTTACAATGAATGCATGACACGCATTACGATATTTTCTGAAACATCCACGATAAACGACTGAAAATGCACCAACGTCAATGAAAGTATTTTCCTCTCCAAATGATGACACCTGATGCACGTCTGGCATGATTTTGAATTTCATTTCCGTTTCTTGTCAGGATCACATGGATGAAACTTATTAAATTCATAAGGTCGTTGAAATCAAATGTGTCCTGTATTTGGAATTGCGATATTGTTCTGCCATTATCGGGCCTCCCTTACCCATTTATCAACTATATCTAACCATTTAAAAACTCAGGACACCAATGCCGACTGTATATTGAATTGACATCGCAGATATGACTGAAGATGCTGGCAATATGGGCAATGTACACATCGAGATGCTACATTTACATGGTCACCACGTGATCGTGTACAATGAACTTTGCGAGATGTTCTCTGTTCAGAAGTGGAGTAAAATAGGATAGATGCAACGATATATTTCATCAAACTGTGTCTTTACATAGAGGTAACCATGACATCATACACACGGTCATTTCCTCACTAAATGGCCGAATAGTTTGCTCTCTCAAAGGTGTAGGCCTATGAATTGAGTACTTCATGGATTCCCAATTTTACATTCTACTCTGATGACATGCATTTCAATATTAATCATGAAAATGGCGAAGATACAGTTATAGTTCAAAGCCATTATGAATACATATGGCCGGCTACCAACCTGTTAATATAACCATGAAAATCCCGACAGTATAAACTAGAGGCATCGCCATCGTTTCCAGATAGTCAGCCAGAATTGTCTCCAAATGAATGCGATAGAAAACACCTGATGTTTCCGTTTGGCTCCAGGCCAGTATAATGCCGTGGTGAAGTATTTATGCGAATGATACATCAGCGATTAAAAAAAAGACAACGGCTGTATTCAAGCGCATGTACAACCGGCTCCCAAGGTATTTCTGGCGTAATTTATATCATGACCCCTCGCGTGAATCGGGAGCGAAGGGCGTTTATGATTAAGTTATCTGAAGCATAGTTGAATGCTGCACGTGTAGTCGTTTGAGTGCTGTAGTCACCATGATATAGTATAACTGGAAGTATTTACAGACATTCTAGGATAATTCAAACTAAAGCTCAGTTCACCCTGTATACTGAGCGGTTGAAAACAACGTCACATCTTTTTACAAGTACGACTCGACCCAACTGAACGAATATAAAAACGATGTAATATTTTATATTTGGTGCGCTTAGCCATGGACTAACCTAAGACTCCTATCCCTGATCCCCGACTATTTTGGAAACATGTTACGCGGTCATTCTCAGCCTTGTAACATTTGTCAGACATGTGACCTTACTGTGACATTTTAAGGCGCAGCATCACAGTGGCAGTGCTAAGCCTGCTTTCCCAGGGCCTCATAAGCCTGTTTTATCAGATGGTCAATGTCACGATTATATAGCCCAGTGTGAACAAGGAGTAGTCCAAGCTTACCCCCGTCCTGTAGCTTGAGCTGACCCCCTCCCCTAACCTTCTCATCTCAAGCCCCTCTCAGCCCCTATAGGCGCAGTAGGCGGCATGAGATAATGAACTTGAAATTATGAAGCTGCCTTCTGCACACACACTGAGCTACTTAAGTGTGTTAATGGTTAACAGTGAAATGTCAACAACGTCGTTTAATTTCTTATCGTGACTTCAATGACCATGCATAGTGAGGTATAAGCTGCATTTTCCATCTTATGCTTTTGACGTTGGTAAAGTGTTCGGTACCCACGTAGTATAGGTGTGGCTATTTAACCCATCCATCCCCGTTAGCACTACCTATGGTAGTTGGTTACGGATTATTAACCGATTTGCAGCCAGGCAATATGTAGCTCCTTGAGACCTAAGTGCATTACTGGTGGAAAAATACTCACATGACACACACAGAGTTAATGGAAATATCTTATATAGCCACTGATTCCCTATTTGGTTTCTTCCGCACGTTGGGCTCCGAGTAAGTCTATTTGGCGTTAATCTACTAGTCTATTAACTTGCCCGTAGAGTTAGCGGGAGTGAAGAGAAGGCCAACGTACTTATCTTAACAATATCCAATGACTGCATGTGAAGCAGTTTATATACTGCCATCGCTATTCCTGATATGCCCAGAAAGAAAAGTGTTCTTGGGAGGATTGGTAGAGGTAAAGACGTGGGATGGGGGAGTTCTCATAAAACTGTGGTCACACCAGTCCCCTTCTATATTACGGTGGAAAGAAAAATAACGGTTAAGAAATATGTGAAAGGAGAAGGAAAAGGCTTACTTTCCCACTCTATTTCTCACCTAAGATATTTTCTCGATCTCTCTCTCTCTTCCCTCTTCCTCTTCGCTATTCACTATTCCTCACTTTTCCTTTTACCTTTTCATGTGCTTGCTGCCGATTCTCTTCTCTTTCGCTTTGTTTTCTTCTCTCTCCCTCCATTTGTCTTTAATAATTAGTTCGCCTTTTCCTTCTCCCTCTTCTTTTCCCTCCCTAGCTCTCCCCTTTAAGCATGCTATATCTGTTTTCTTCTTTTTGTGAATATATCAACTATTCTCCTTATCAATAAATACATTTTTAAAACATGCACATCGTATGCTCATGTTTATTGCTATCCAGTCGCTATCTCACTTGGATCTTAG
This sequence comes from Arbacia lixula, assembly GCA_963669155.1. Lineage (NCBI taxonomy): Eukaryota > Metazoa > Echinodermata > Echinoidea > Arbacioida > Arbaciidae > Arbacia > Arbacia lixula. Next base: position 6,033,593 of record OZ022587.1, on the reverse strand, counting down.
TTCAAATGAGCCAACAATCTACTATAAAAAATGTATGTTTTTCCCATGGAGTTATTTCAGCTTTTTTCGTTTAATCTCTCTTCTTGTTGGACTATGCCATGATATATATTATTGTACACTTTATATTGATAATGCTATTCCTTAATATTTGGGAGAGAAAAAGAAAAAAAAAGAATGAAGAACACTGCGTCGACAAAAGATAGCAGCGGACAAACGACAAAGTAATTAAAATGCTTCAGTAAATGTAAGCACACATGAAGTAAAACAGAAAACGTGGACTTTGCTTGTTCACGTACACTTTAATGCAAGATGATCATGAAATGAGCTCAGATGTTAAATAAACATAAATATTCGCGCAGCAAATAATAAGCTATCAGTAGATTAGTTACTGATTTTTTTTCTCCTTCGTGTATTTCATAGAAGCCGACTTTATGCAATTGTGTTCACGTTCTTAAACAATGAACGGCTTTAAAACTAATGGAGTTACAAAATACTCCAGAAAAACGCATTTCACAATTAAAACGTTAACGAGATATTGATTGGTATGGAGCGTAAAACCATACTCAATGGAGTTATATTTTCATAAAGGGTTATATGGACCAGAAGCGCGCGGCCTTGAGCGACAATACAATCACTAAGTTAGATTGTAAGAAGAATGTGCCATTACATTCCCTACTAGTTAATATTTTATATATCACACAACTTGCATTACACTTACATCCATAATAGATCTGCAGACAATAATTATCTATTGACAAATGGCATCAGATACAGAATCAATTATCAGGTTCACTTCATGTAGATATTTTTTCTACCTGTGTGGTCATATGACGCCACGCTGATCACAAGGTCAAGTATACACACAGCCATAAAAAAATGCACCATTCATCATCGAAAGTAAACGGAATTTGACCAGAAACCACGCGTGATGTCGTCGACATTCTGATCCGTACCACAACAAACAACAGCGAAAAAAATATTGAATATAACACCTTGTAATAAAGAAATGAAGAAACCATGTGTTTCTGTCAAAAGGAAATTGAGTTAGGCTATCTAAGCAATGTGAACGAATGATTACTACATACCTCGCATTACATATTTTGTAACTTTAATATAGGGAACCATAAACATTGTAAATCTACCATTGCATAATCATTCAGTTGCATGCATTTCTTGCGTACACTACATAAGTAATCCCGATGACTGCAAATGACAATAATAATTCCATCCACCTTTTTTGTAGTGATTACCGCATTCTGTTTAGTTTGGTTATACGAGCATCAGAAAGTAACAACATGACGATCAACATGGAGTAGTCTCTCCACTCACTTGATAACATTACTTTTACATGTTAAAGCTACGATTAGGATTAGTGCTGCTATCCCCAAACATCTGTAATTGATGACGATTGAGGAAGCACTACAATATCTCAATATATATTTATATATATCATTGAATATATGTGTATTCACGACGAAATTCAGAAGTCACACTATTCAAGAAGATGACATGTATACAGCCTGAGAATGAGAAATGAATGGGATCACTGTTTCCACATCGAAGGGTTGGTAGCAGATTTTTTTTTTTCACGATATACCATTCGTTTGGATGAAGCTGAATATCCCAATAAATATATTTACGCTGTTATCAATTGCAATTCCTACAAATCGTTCACGAAAAATCTAGCTTCTAACCAAACGGGGTATCACAATTATCTCCAATATATAACTGCAGGAAATATTGAAGGAAATAAAAATTGTCAAATGATATATGTTGATTAAAAGCGTAAAAAGCAATGAAGCAATGTATCTGTATAGATACATAAATATATATACTGAAAAGAAAACTATACGACATAATACAAACACATGATATAAAGCTGGAGCTTGAAAAAAAGTACATACATGAAGTAAGAGGTAAGTGTTTTAGAAATTCACACAGTTATTTACTTCATTGATTTGCCGTTTTTAGACCTCTGAACCTAATACGTTGCATAATACTTTTATGCGAATCTGATTGTAAATACTGTAAATACACGGAGACTCGATGCACGTATAAATGCTATCTTTCGTTAGTGGATGTATGTACCTAAGTGATGTTACTTCCTTGTGTCATACAAGCAAATTATGATTTATAGTCTGTACTTCTAATTGCATATCCTTCCTATAAAAAGGTTAATATAATTCACCTTACATTTAAATGTGTCAACAGATATCCACGATTTCGTGGCAAAAAGTTCCAATCATATATTTAACGAGAATTCCTCATCCTTAGGTTAACAATGTATGAACACATCAAATACGGGGTAAAATATTTAAGTTAAGCGTTTAACTAAGACAAAGCAATCAATAAAGCGATGGATAATATCGAATATAATTCGTTTTCCTTGCGAATGGACAATCTCACTTGATGGCGTGCTGTGCATTTGGATACGGATACGAAGAGATTTTCAATGTACGTGTGAAATGTACACAGATTATTACCCGTATTCTCGAATACATGATAGAAACTAGTCTGGTTGGAAGTGTGGAGTGAAATGGTGGCATGAAGTGTTTGCAACTACTCATGTAAGCATATCTGCCTCAACTACACATACATTCTCAAAAAGTTAACTTATCTATTCTCACGAAGAATTGCTCTGCCGACCCTCAATAACTTGTATATTGAATAGAGCAGTTGGAGTGTGGTGCATTTTCCGCATACTGGCTAGTTATTTTCATTTTCCGTCGTATTTTGGAAAAAATTGTTATGGCACCGAGAAATTTTAGGAATCACCTATACATTACTTGACATTCACATTAGTATCAAACCTCTGTACCCTCGCTCTTGGTAGCATTATAACTATGCATGTAAACTACCATTGCCCCTCCATCGCTGTAAGGATTAGGACGTGTTCTTGTTGGAACTTTTTATTCATGAACTGATTTGTTTTTCTTAGAGCTCAAGGAAGAATTTCAGAATAATCTTCCCTAGGACAGCAATTGCCGTTCAAATACCATAATCTCATGTGCTAGCTCAAAAAATCCATGTGTTACCAGCTTGTTATTGAAATCCTTGTGCTCTCCTGCAACTCCTGGATTTCTTATCTCATTCCAGAATGTAGGCTTCATTTCTCTTGCCCTTTTCCTCATCCATTCTTGAATCTTGTTGGACACGTCATCCGCTGAGTTCATCCCGTCTTTTCTCATACTGTGCAACCCGAGCAAATTACAGAGTTTATTTCGTTCGTTCACATTCATCTTGGCCATTTTGCTGGTCAGAATATATAAAAGCTAAAACGAATATGAGAAGACACTGCTCTGTACCCTTCAAATAGAATGGTGTCAAAAGTTCTAACGCGTGAATTGTCCTTGTATTTTGAGATGATTCCTTCAGGGGATCCTCAGAAAAAAAAGAGAACGGAGCCGGTTACAAAGGAAAACCTTTTCTTCCGTGTTCACGATATTTTCCATACTACGTATTGCAGTACGTAATCTGAAATGTCATTCGTTATTTAAAGGGTGTATACTGTACTAGGAAGGCAAAAAACCTTCAAAAGGTAATTGTTAGCAGTCTTCTTGCTAATGGTCTTAAATTCATGTATTGTCCATTTTAGAAGCTTGCTGAAAGTTATTTGCCCTCAAATGAGCCACATATGCAGTAATTAATGATTAACTATTATATCCTCAAAATGTTCGGGCCGAACATTTTGAGTATTTGTGATTTAATCATTCATTTCTCCAAATGTAGATCATTTGAGGGCCAATAACTTCCAGCAACCTTCTAGAATAGACAATACATGAATTTAATGCCATTGGTAAGAAGATTGCTAACAATTACATTTTGAAGGCTTTTTTGCCTTCCAGTACAGTACATGCCCTTTAAAGTACTGTATGTCTATTACATGAGATAGTTTAGGGATTGTTTTTATTCAATAGTTAAAGCTTGTATTTTTTGCTAGAGTGAGAAACAATAGGTCATATTTATTCATACCATCCTCCTCCATAGGCTTCAGAAGAATGCTGCTTGCATCACCTTTAAGATAGTACAAAGAAATGGGGAGAGAGAGAGAGAGAGAGAGAGTGATATACAGAATGAGATTGTGCGAGGGGTGTGCATTGTAAATAATATTATCACCAATGCTTCAATAACACATGTCATTTCCAGAGGGGTCACAACTTAAAAAGTAAAGGTGAATTGGACTCGTAATCAATGGAGTGACCTTCGGTCGTGACTAAGGGTCCCATCCTTAAAGGCGAGAATAGCGCACGTGAATTTGCCTACATCCAGGTAAGATTACTACAGATTTTCAGGGGTGTCACAACTTGGAAAGTAAAGGTAAATTGGACCCGTTATCAATGGAGTGCCTTCTGGCTTGACTAAGAGCCCCATTCTTACTTGATTTTAGGAAACAGGAAGGAATCATCTAAAGGTTTTAGTAAAATTGTGGAAAATGTTTCTTGCGTTTTTATTTTGTCGCAAACGCAGAAAATTTAATAATTCGATTATGAATATCACGTGTATATGTTCTTTAAAATATTATATTAATATGGTGATTCATTTCTTCAACATCTTATGTGAATTCCCGCAGTAAAAACTATTCATTTCGAGTTGTGCCATATTACCCGACTCCTAAAAATGCGTAATATTTGGCCAGTTCATGGGCATGCTTGCTTTAATGATAGTCACGGCTCATATATACAAATAAAAATACAAAATTTAGCCTAACCCTAACCCCGGCCAGAGTAAAAGAAAGTTAAAAGAGCAGGAGAGACACTGCTCATGTACCTTTCCTATAGAATGGTATCAAAGGTTCTCATACTTGAAGTGTCATGTTAAAGAGTATGGATTTGTCTCAACATAAAGTACTGTATATTGCTTTGGCCAGAAATGGTTGTTTTATCAATATTATCAGTGATGATAGATAATGCACAAGGGGTTATTTTTGTCATTCTTACCAGAGTTTCGTTGATCTCTAATCCGTGAATTTCTCCTCCATATGAACAGGCCGATACCAACGCCGATTGCAAGAATTGGCAGTAACACGGCTAAAGCTGATACAGATGATATAAAAAGAGAGCAGATTGGTATATATCATGGAATACAAACACACATGTGTACATGTGTGTATATTCTCAATTATAGCAAATGACATAATTGATATGTTTTTATTGCTTATGTGAGTTGTTACCTTTATTCTTGATAATTTTGTGAAATGTCGACTAATTCGTATGATTTACAGGACATATGCTGACTCAATAACAAGACGATGGACAAACGTAGTATTACTAACCTATTATCCAGCTGTTAGATTTATCAGGTACTGCAGGTCTTCTTGTCGTGTGAGGTTTTATGGTCGATCCTACAGAGATATCTTTGATTCTAATACCAGTGGATCGTTCTCCGTCTATACCAGCAGCAACACATTCATACGGCTCGTCACTCGCTTCAACCTCCACGCTAACGTTTTTGTTAACTGTCCTGTCTGGATTGATCCATTCGATTTCGTATGAGGTGGCCATTGTCTTCGACGCTTGACGAAAGAACAACTTAATAGTCGGGTAGAACCTCAAAACAGAGCATGTAATGGTTGTTTTAGACGATATCTTGATGGAGCAGGACTGATGTTCAACAAAATTGTTTTGTCCCTGACATTCAGCAATTGCGGGGAATGGGCTTTGCGGAGGAGCTACGAATAAAGGAAGATGAATTCATTTGATACAACATAGATAGCAAACAAAAGAAAAATAAATCTGACACCTTGATATGTGTTTCAACGTTATGTATGTAATAGTCATTATTGTTTCCGTAAAACACAAAAGACACAACCCAATAGAGTTTAATTGACGTAAAAATCTTTACAATCAGGCTATAACAAATAACATGAATCATTGATCTAATAGTCCATTATCTATTTGAAAATAAATGCAAACTGTCCAAATCACCAAGCAAATAACTAATGACAATCCAGATTGACTATAAAGAACAGCGAAATGAACGTTGAATGCATTCTTGTATACTATGAATTTTAATTGGAAATTCCTAAGAGAAATGTGTCTAACTTAAAGGTTTATTCTTCCAATCGTATTGTGTATGTTTTCGACTTTGCAGGGTTATTACGTCGGAGCAATATACATGACATCGATTAACAGTTTTGATTGTTTGGGAAACAAAGTTTATGTCGTTATCATCATGCTATCATTGATCTTTTAATCTAAAGCTCTCTTAGAAAGCAGGTTCCGATGATATTTGAAGCCTACATTGTTGTTGAATATGGTTGCCTAAAACCATCAAGTAACACGTACGGCGTTTGCAACTCTTACCTTTGACCTTAATTTCCGGGTGGCTTCCTATTTGAAATCCCTTGTAATTTACCACTTGACAAAAGTGCCGGCCCTCATCTGCAACATGTTTCTTGATGACGTAAAAAATATCGCAACGCTATCAATGATTTTTACCGTTGGCTGTATAATGCTTGTCCCCTTCTATATAATGCTCTCAAGATACAAAATGCAGAAAACTTGAAATTATAAACATGACATATATGAGACAAACGTACCATTCACAACGACTTTAGTAGGGCTATGAAACACTCCTCCAATCTCAAAGTCAGACACTACACAGAAGTAAAGTCCTTCATCGTTTGGAACCACGTGCTTGATGACTAGATCAAAGCTCTGGTCATGATGATTGATGTCAAAATAGCCCTGGTCGTACCCCACCCCTCCCTTCCTGCCAACGGTGTATTCCTGATCAATGTACACAACGGACTTCGAATCTTCGTAAGTAAGGCCTTTCTTCCAGTAGACAGCAAACGCTCTTCTTGGAATCAGGCAAGGCAGGATTCCTTCTTTGTTTACCTCCAGGGTTCGGTTCGGTTCTGTTGTGACGTACACCACGCCCTCCGTCGGGACTGAAATTAAATTTGAAATATTACGATGCTATGCCGTAACAAAGAAAATCAATCGATGTTTTAGCTAGTTAGGCGGAGCCCTGTTATCTAAACAAGCTTCAGAGATGTATCTTACTTGCAGAGATCGATCATTTTCCGATTTGCTGATCTCTCTGTCATTCTTTTTTTCATAAAAAAAGATCAATCGACGGATTGGCTGGCTAGATGAACTTTTGGGACAACCTTAGCAGTTTTGAAATAAGCAGTAGCGTGCTCGCAAAGATCGGTTAATGTTCTGAATGGCTGGCCACTCTTTCAGCCTCCCTCCCTTTCTCTTAGCCCTCCCTCATTTTCTCTTAGCATCTCTCCCAATAAGATTCAAAGTTCTATTCAGTAGCTCGCAATCAATGTTGTTGTTGATGTTGTTGCTCTGTCAGCCTCTCCGATTTTCGTTTAGCTCCTCTCCGAAAATCCTAGATGACTAAATTATAGTGAAACAAACCTTGGATAGATATTTAGGTTCAGAGCGATAATTGGGATAGTAAGATATATGGAATTTTCAATTGAAATGTCTGAAGTTGTTCACTCAATTTGACACAAGGGCATGGATCAAACAATATACTTTCTTATACTTTCATCAAAAGCCTAATAAGATGACAAACTTAATGGATAATAAAGCTAAACTGAACTTACAATGAATGCATGACACGCATTACGATATTTTCTGAAACATCCACGATAAACGACTGAAAATGCACCAACGTAAATGAAAGTATTTTCCTCTCCAAATGATGACACCTGATGCACGTCTGGCATGATTTTGAATTTCATTCCCGTTTCTTGTCAGGATCACATGGATGAAACTTATCAAAATCATAAGGTCGTTGAAATCAAATGTGTCCTGTATTTGGAATTGCGATATTGTTCTGCCATTATCGGGCCTCCCTTACCCATATATCAACTATATCTAACCATTTAAAAACTCAGGACACCAATGCCGACTGTATATTGAATTAACATCGCAGATATGACTGAAGATGCTGGCAATATGGGCAATGTACACATCGAGATGCTACATTTACATGGTCACCACGTGATCGTGTACAATGAACATTGCGAGATGTTCTCTGTTCAGAAGTGGAGTAAAATAGGATAGATGCACCGATATATTTCATCAAACTCTGTCTTTACATAGAGGTAACCATGACATCATACACACGGTCATTTCCTCACTAAATGGCCGAATAGTTTGCTCTCTCAAAGGTGTAGGCCTACTATGAATTCAGTACTTCATGGATTCCCAATTTTACATTCTACTCTGATGACATGCATTTCAATATTAATCATGAAAATGGCGAAGATACAGTTATAGTTCAAAGCCGTTATGAATACATATGGCCGGCTACCAACCTGTTAATATAACCATGAAAATCCCGACAGTATAAACTAGAGGCATCGCCATCGTTTCCAGATAGTCAGCCAGAATTGTCTCCAAATGAATGCGATAGAAAACACCCGATGTTTCCGTTTGGCTCCAGGCCAGTATAATGCCGTGGTGAAGTATTTATGCGAATGATACATCAGCGATAAAAAAAAAAAGACAACGGTTGTATTCAAGCGCATGTACAACCGGCTCCCAAGGTATTTCTGGCGTTATTCATATCATGACCCCTCGCATGAATCGGGAGCGAAGGGCGTTTATGATTAAGTTATCTGAAGCATAGTTGAAGGCTGCACGTGTAGTCGTTTGAGTGCTGTAATCACCATGATACAGTATAACTGGAAGTATTTACAGACATTCTAGGATAATTCAAACTAAAGCTCAGTTCACCCTGTGTACTGAGCGGTTGAAAACAACGTCACATCTTTTTACAAGTACGACTCGACCCAACTGAACGAATATAAAAACGATGTAATATTTTATATTTGGTGCGCTTAGCCATGGACTAACCTAAGACTCCTATCCCTGATCCCCGACTATTTTGGAAACATGTTACGCGGTCATTCTCAGCCTTGTAACATTTGTCAGACATGCGCCCTTACTGTGGGATTTTAAGGCGCAGCATCGCAGTGGCAGTGCTAAGCCTGCTTTCCCAGGGCCTCATAAGCCTGTTTTATCAGATGGTCAATGTCACATTTATATAGCCCAGTGTGAACAAGAAGTAGTCCAAGTTTACCTCCGTCCTATAGCTTGAGCTGACCCCCCCCCCCCCTAACTTTCTCCTCTCAATCCCCTCTCAGCCCCTATAGGCGCAGTATGCGGTATGAGATAATGAACTTGAAATTATGATTCTGCCTTCTGCAAACACACTGAGCAACTTGAGTGTGTTAATGGTTAACAGTGTAATGTCAACAAAGTTGTCTCATTTCTCATGAAGACTTCAGTGGCCACGTAAAAGGTAAATCTACTGTATAATTAGGTATTAACTGTATTTTCTATCTCATGCTTTTTTCGTTGGTAAAATGATCGTTACCCACGTATTAAAGGTGTGGCTATCTAGGCACCCTACCCCTCTACCTATAGCAGCTGGCTACGGATTATTAACCAATTTGCAGCCAGGCAATATGTAGCTCTATTAGACCTAAGTGAATTACTGGTGGAAAAAATACACACATTGCACACACAGAGTCAATGGAAATCCCTTTTATGGCCACTGATTCCTTATTTTGTTTCTTCCACACGTTGGGCTCCGAGTAAGCCTATCTGGCGATATGTTATTAGTTTATTAACTTATCCGTGGAGTTAGTGGGAGTGAAGAACAGGCCGGCGTACTTATCTTTACAATATCCAATGACTGACTACATGTGAAGCTGTTTATATACTGCCATCAGCACTCGTGATATGCTCAGAAAAAGGTGTTCTTGGGAGGATTGGTAGAGGTAAAGGCGTTGGATGGGGAGTAGGGATCGCGTTCTCATCAAACTGTTGTCACACCAGTCCCCTTCTATAGCACGGGGATAGAAAAATAATGGTTAACAAAGAGGTGCAAGGAGAAAGAAAAAGGCTTACTTTCACTCTCTCTCTCTCTCTCTCTCATATGAACTACTTTCTTAATCTCTCTCTTCCCCTCTCTTCCATCTCCCTCTTTCCTCTTCCTCTTCACTATTTACTATTCCTCTTTCCTCCTTTTACCTTTACATGTGCTTGCTGCCCATTCTTTTCTCTTTCTCTTTGTTTTATTTTCTCTCCGTTTGTCTTAATGAGTTGGCCTTGTCCTTCTCCCTCTTCTTTTCCCTCCCTACCTTTCTCCTTTAAGCATTCTTAATCTCAGCTACTTGCATGTCAAGTGTTCTAATTTTTCTTCTGTAAAGATCCCACTGAATGTGAACATATCAACTCTCCTTACAATTAAAGACATTTTGTAAAACATGCATATCGTATTCTCATTCATAGTTTGTCATATGAATATGTATTTATTGACATCCAGTCGTCATCGTACTTGGATTCCAGATGAGCAAATAATCTACTAGTATTTGTATGTTTTCCCCTTTGAGGTATTTCAGGTTTTATCGTTTAACCTCTCTTCTTATTGGACTATGCCATGATATATATTAGTGCACACTGTGTTTTGATTATGCTCTTAATTAATAATATAAGAGAGAACGAGGAAGAAGAATTAACAAGACTGTGTCAACAACTGTAGAAGGGGACAAACGACAGAGTAAGTAACATGATTAAAGTGCTTCAGTAAATGTAAAATATCGCAAACATATCACACATATATAAAAGAGAGGAAACATGCAGTAAAACAGAAAACATGGGCTTTGCTTCTTCAAATACACTCTAATGATGATCATAGCATGAGCTTATGAAATGGCTCGAGACATAATCTCTTGGCAAAGCAATACATTCAGCTGGAACATCTTATATATAGAATTACGGTATCATGTTTACAAGGGTAACGATTTTGTCACGTATGTGCATGTGCATTTAGGAGCTTGTTTCAACATAATTATGCGACAATATAGTTGATTGGTATAGCAGTGTTTTTGAACTTGTTTAATGTTACAATTTAGACAATCCAATGACACCGATAAGATGTTAAATAAACATAAATATAAGCGGAAAAATAAAAAATGAACTTCATTAGATTACTTATTGAAATATTGTCTCCTTCGTGTATTTCTTGGAAGCCGATTATATGCACTTATTTACACGTTCTTTAACTATAAACGACTTTATAACTAATGGAGTCACTGTTATGCTCCAAAAAAAACCCCGCATGTCACCATTAAAACGTTAACGAGATATTGACTGGTATTGGGCGTAAAACCATATTCAATGGAGTCATATTTTCACAAAGGGTCATATACACCAAAAGCGTGAGGCTCCGAGCGACAATACAATCACAAGATAAGATGTAAGAATAATGTGCCATTATATTCCCTAATAGTTAGTATTTGATATATCAGACGACGTTCATTGCACTATAACATCCAAATGGATCTGCAGATAATAGATATTGACAAATGATGTACAATCAACTATCCATTTAACCTCTAGTACATATTTTTTTACTTGTGTGGTGACATGACGCCACCCTGATCACAATTCGAAATATATACACAGCCATATTAACTAGTATATTATCATAAGTACGCGGGATTTGATGCACAATATACGTGAGTTTGTTTTTGATCCACACCACAATAAACAATGCAACTAAAGACTAGTTACCTAAGTAATTGAATAACTTATACGACTTAGGCAATGTAAGTGGAGGATAACTACATGCCTTGCACTACAAAAGTCGGAACTAACAGGTTACCAAAAGTCGATCATTGTACAGTTCTGAAGTTGCATGTTATATCCTGCGCTCAATACATCAGTAGTCGTGATGAACGCAAATGAAATCACTTTGAAATTTTCTTTTTGTAGTGAGGAATTTGATTGTGTGAGTATCAACATTAAAAAGAAGAAGAATATGGTTAGCGTTTTAAAACAATAATAATCGACAATTTTAGTAAAGTTACTTATACACATCTAAGCCTATGATTGTGATTAGTGACCCTATCCACATCCTATGTATATACTCTAGATTAAAAATGCACTACAACATCTATATATGTGTGTATGTATATGTATACCATTGAAAGCGTGCAAATACATAACAAAGCACAAGAATCAAAACACTGAAGGAGATATTATGTATGCATGCCTAGAAGAGAAACAAACATAATAAAGTTTATGCGTCGAAAAGTTTGGTATTAACGCATCTCACCCTTTCTCTGCTTCCCCCCTGTTTTGCTAAAGCATGCATTTTCCAATGAATATTTACACCTAGAAAAGTATCACACTATTCGCAATTCCTACGAATGGTCAAAGACTAAATCTCTCCACATTCTAACACCAAAAGTATCTCGCAATCGTCCCCCAAATGACCAAAATTGTATCTTCATTTATTTAGAAAGCGTAAAAAGTAATAAAGCAAAGCATCTGTATAGATATATAAAGATATACATCGACGAGACAACAGAAAGCTGTGTTCACTATGAAAACATGAAGACAAGATACAAAGCAATATAATCACCGTAGATGATATAAGCTGGATCGCAGAGAAAAAACCCAAGTACATATACAATCAATCATGATAGTTACAATGCTGCAGAGATATCATACTTATATGTATGTATTGGCTAGTTATGTCATATATCTATGACACTTTTCGTTAAATGATGTATTGTGTGGTAGCCATGAGTATCGCCTCTCTAAACATTACAGAAATATACACACATCGTTCTTATAATCGTACTGCTGTAGTTATTTACTTATTTAAATTGTCATCTTTACATATCTGATCCTTGTACATTGCAAGAAAATCCGGTTATGGAATTTAATTGTGAATTGTGTAAATACACGATAATTTGACGCTCGTACAAATGTTGGCATTGGGTGGATACCACTGTGTGTTTATTTATGTTAGTTCCTGATGTCGTACGAAACCAATGCAACCAATTGCTAATGTCTGACCTGTTGTCATCATTTCATATCCTGAAACAGTTAATACCAATGCCCTTAGATTGAAAGGAAGCTAGTAAAAAATACGTGGGTACATTTAAGAAGAACTAATAATGCTCAACATTGACGTTCAAATACAATAAGGTGTACATGCAAAGTGTGTGGTGTGCGTTTTTAGATTTTAATTTGCTTTAAAAAACAATGAAATTTTCAAATGGTGTCGAAATACTCACAGATTGTTGCTCGTTTTCTAGGTGGTATGAAAGAAACATAGTTTTAAGTATGGTGAGAGGTGTGGAGTGAAATAAGTACCAGCAAAAGCATTCATTTTAAACTAGCTTAATAAATGCTTATGAAGGTAATTTACTTCCAATACAAAGTATTTAATTGCTGTTTCACCTTACATACTTCGCATATTGAGTGAATAAGTCGGGGCGTAGTGCACGTGCGAGATATAGGCCAATGCCTTTTTGAGTTTTAAATCGTTTTTTAGAAAAATTCATTTCGTAACAAGCTTTGTGGGAATCATGTATACGATACTTGGCATAAACTTTCTTATCAGGTTTCTGTACCCCCAGCCCTAGTATGCATTTCACTATACATCTCGCCCCTCTTGAAGTAAGTACAACGCATAAGTTATTAACTTTAAGACCTCAATGTGCACGCGTAGAGAGTATCCTCCTTTAAGACGATAATTGTCTTTCAAAAACCATTATCTCGTGCGCTAGCTCAAGATATCCATGTTCCACCAGCTTGTTATTAAAATTCTTGTGCTGCTTTGCAGCTTCCTCTAGACGAGCGACTGCATCTTTGAACGTATGCCAGGTCGATGGCTTCATTTCTTTCGCCCATTTCTTCATCCATGTTTGAATCTTTTTGGACACGTCATCAGCTGAGTTCGCCCCGTCTTTTCTCATACCGTCCAACCCGAGCAATTTGCAGAGGACCTGTCGTTCGTTTACATTCATCTTGGCAACCATGTCATTTACCAGTCTGGACCCAATGTGCTTCGAAGAAAAGTCACCTGCCAATGAAGACATATTGCATGAGATACATGGAATGGAGGACAGGTACACATCTATACGAACAATATGAATACAACAATCATGATTTATCATTAATGTATCAAATGCGGTTTGATTGAACTGAACAAAACCACGATAGGAAATTGAATAAGCGATTCGCAAGTTATAGGAAAAGGCAAATTGTATCAATGAGAAAGAGTTGACCGTTAACTTTGATGGAAACTCCATTGGTCAGCAATGATATTCTCTACGGAATTGTATTTTTTCTTCTGTACCATGCGTACAATATTTCTATGCAGTTTTACATTTGATATTAATATGTTTTTGATCATGAATAAATCAAATACACGTTACAGAACTAATAACATAAACAACCAGTATACAGCTTCAGACCTGCAATGATCTTGGCAGCCACTTCAGGTTGAAGGTCTTGAAGAACGTCTGCTAGAGCAGAACGGCAGTAGAACGGCGCCGGGCGGATCCTTCTCTTCCACTTAAAGAGCATGGCTACTATGTCAGGAGCTCCTTCTCCTTCCAAGCATTCCTTTATCTCATCATCAGTGAGTTGAAGCATTTTGCCTAACCTCTTCTCAGATGTAAGGCGAGTACCTTCAGGCATGTTGGTGTCATGTGAATGTGTCGTAGGCTGGTCTTCAGAAGATGCATTTTCACCATCTTGGGATGCAGAGGCGGTAATTGTGATTTGACTTTCATTGACTTCTTTGTAAGTAATAGCTTCATGTTGACGATCGCGTGTTTGTTTAACGTTTCTGTCATTTCGTATTGCAGACTCTGCTCCCTGTGACTTGTGCTCGACATACTTGCTCTCATCCAAACTGGCGTCTCCTGTAATGACCTTTGGCTCTAGCGTGGGGGCGCCGCTCTCGTCACCTGCGTCTCTTTCCTCACGATGAGTTGCCTTCTTTTCGTGGGAACCTGACAACGTGGAAGATTTATCCTGAGCGCTGTCCTTGGGACTTGTTGAATCAGTGCGTGTCTCTGAGGAGTCAAGGATTGCCTCTGCGATAGCTTCTACCTCCCCGAACGTGCATTCATAGTCTGCAGTGAAGGAATAAATATGTGATTATAGATCGTAGGCAAACATTTTGCATAGAATATTTGAGATCCATCATCACTAAACCTGCATAAATTTAACAAAAAAGTGTAATTGAAATAGTTAGATGTATGAAACTTACCAAGATGCAACATGCCCCTGTATTAACTCTTTGAGTTATTGGTATTGGTGCAAATACAAATAACAAAATTCCTTCTCCTTTAAACCTGCATTGACAACTTGATAGAAATTTTGTGGTGACAGGTTAGATCTTTTCAATGTTTACAACAGCCCAAACATCATTGTGATAGCGAACATGTAGAAAATTTGTTACTATAAGCTTAAAGCGTCATCACTAGATGACAGTGGGAGGGATCTTGACTTGCCTCGGTTAGGCTACTATGCCACGTAGGATAAATAAAGAAACAGGATAATACAGCAAAGGGCTTGAATCAGATTGACTGATAGGCAGATACGTTACCTAGAGAACAAACACGCGCGATGTCAAGATGGCCGTCTTGTTTGAGTTTTTTTACGAACTCATAATGCTGTTGTTTGTCCAGCTTCTTGGTGCTGTCTCGTGTTGATTTGAATAGCTGTAATACAAGCTGCACGGTGCCCTTCGTGAGATGATCAGGCAGGAACGGATGTCTGTACTTAGGCAGCTCAGCCTGGTTGATACCAAGCTCTTCGGCAAATGGAAGAACATCCTTCATGAAGAGATGAAAGGCAAGGTCGACGAGTTCCGCAGTGTACTTAAAATGTTCATGGCGAGTGTTTGGTATCAGTCCTGATCAACCAAATGAGAATGTGGGCTTAGAATCATTTCATAATACGCACTTTTGAGGTTGAAAGAGAGACTTACAGTCGGTCAATCTATTCTTCGCAGTCGTTTTCATGAGTGAGCTACGAGCATCTTATTTTACCGAAAGAGGGCAATTATTCGCCGACGTACTTATTCTTTGAAACTTTTCGTTAATAAATCAATTTCAAGTTAAATCGATTCAATAACGTAGACTTACTGGGAATACCCATCGTGGTTAGGTTCTTGGATATCTGTTCTCGATAGGCTTGAAGTGTCGTTTTATTCGCAAAACTTTGCAACTTGTTGATATCTGTGAAGAGATCCGGATAGTCGTTGGTCCCCTCATTTAGTTGAAGATTGACAGTGAGTTTGGCACAATCGCTTGGGCACTTCACTGTTCTGGTTATTCTTTGAAGTTCTTCTTCAGTCAGCATTAACACTGAAAAACAAAGAGTATGAAGTAATGTATCCACAATCATTCCTAAACACATAGACATAATGTATAAACATGTGGCTATATGAATGTGTTTGTATGTGTGTATTTAAGAGGTATGCGGGTACATGATTAATAGACAGTTATTTTACTTGCCTTGTAGTACAACAATAATGTACAAAGGGTAGGTAAATACGATTGTGTGAACTACTCAAAGTAGACATTAAAGAGAACATTAAAATATATAGCAGCACTTTGCATGTTCTTTAATTATTTGAATCACTTTGGCAACTTGGGAATCGGGCAAGTTTCGTGGTATAGTGCTGGTGATTTGTGACTGAAGATCACAAAGTCCATATTCAAACACTTGTGTCCTTCAGCGGGATACTTGATCCATATTGCTGCTCTTCACCAAGGAGAATAAATAGGAGGATGGCCGATTATATGAATGATCTTGATCCAGCGCTGATATCGTGACACGGGCAAAGAATACTTACCAGGCAGTCATGGTCAACATAGTGTGCATGACATGTTTTTATATCCAGTGACCACGGATAAGATTGTGACATTACTCTCAAATCCGTAGTGCATATGGAACAGACCCTCTACATCAATTTGACGTTGTTGACAAACAAAATCTACGAAAACGTATTATATACTTGATAGATAATATATAGTACGGAAGATGTTGATCATCGTGGTAGTAGTATCGCTGGAGTAGTAATCTGTTGTCTCACGAAAAGGCAAACTGGAGATTGCGACGTTTCGACCGCTACTGCTAGTCTTCGTCAGGCAATGTGGACAATAGTCGCTGCGCGCGTCTTTTATAGCGTAAGCTGCGTTCCGAAGGTGCCGGAACCGCCGCGCTGCGATTGGTCGGCGCACTCGACCAATCACTAGCCGCGGGCGGTGCGACATCCGGGCGGGTAGCGGACGTCGGGGAAAGCCCCTCGGTTGGCGGCGGCGTCGCGGGCGGGCGAACACTGGCGGTAGCTGCACAATTGCTACTGTGGTTAGAAGCGGGCGTCGGAAGGCGGTCAAGCGGAGAGTTACGGGTGGTCGCGGGTGGCGCATGGCGGCGGATGGTCGGAAGCCATTCCTCGGGGATCTCAATGCCGTTATCCCTATTGATGTTATTCGGATGTAAGCGGATTTGGATAGCCTCTTTAACACGCCGTGTGTACCAGTGCTTATCCCGCGCTATGCAGCTTACCGCGTCCCAATTGGGAGGGTGATCTGCATTCCAAGCATGCTCTGCGACTGCCGAACTATCTATGCGCCGATGCTTGACATCTCTGCGGTGCTCTACCATTCTTTCGCTGACGGGTCTACCCGTTTCCCCGATGTACACCTTGTCACAAGTCCCGCATGGAATCTTGTAGACAACGCCATCGAGTCTGTCAGGTATCGCGAGGTCCTTAGGGCGCACTAGCTGCTTACGAATGGTAGTATCGGACTTGAAAACGGCGCGTATGCTATGCTTCTCTAAACGTCGGCGAAGCTGGCGGGAAATCGAATCGACAAACGGTAGAACAACGGTAGACTTGTACTGCATAATCTCTTTGTCGGTAGAGTTCTTCCTCTTAGTCACGCGGTTGAGGAAAGAGCGCGGGTAACCATTGGAAACTAGAGCGGAAGCAATGCGTTGTTTCTCAATGGCAGTGCAGTGCGGCTTAGAAACAATGCGCGATGCCCTGTCATAAAGGCATTTAACGACCCCGCGTTTGACGGATTGGGGATGATGCGAATCGTAAGCTAGGTATTGGTCGGTGTGCGTGGGCTTTCTGTACACTGTGGTGGTGAGACGGCCCTCACTGTCGCGGTGCACCAGTGTATCGAGAAAGGCGATGCGGCTATTGTCTTCCGTCTCCATAGTGAAACGGATAGACGGCTGCTGCGCGTTCACGTAATTCAAAAGGCAATCGGTAGCGGATCTGTTAGTTACAATGAAGGTATCGTCGACATAGCGTTTCCAAATTCTCGGCTTGAATTCGGGCGGACAAGCGTAGAGCGCGTCTTCCTCAAAGGATTCCATGTACAAGTTAGCAATAACGGCAGAAACGGGGCTTCCCATGGCCGCGCCTTCTTGTTGTTCATAGAAGAGTCCGTCGTACATAAAGTACGTGGATTTCAACACGAAACCAAGAAGTTCTGTGACCTGGGCGGGAGAAAGGTCGGTACGGTCGGGCAAGATAATATACATTGTATATGTATACATATGAAGTAAGAGTCCTAACATTTCACATGATTCGTACAGAGAATACTGATGTCGTTTTGTTTATTCTGCAAGAAAGTGGCAACAGCATTATTATAACGCCTGGGTGCAAGCAGATATTCTAACAATGACTGTCAAGCAAATGATAATACAAAGAGAATATACTTACAAGAAAAGTCTACGTCACGTAGGGCTTGTAATACGTCACTTCTCTTGATGTCAAGCATGGCTTCAGGCTCGGCCCTCTTTCCATAGTGTTGAATGGCTTGAGGTGTGATTTCAACACCCAATGTATAGAGGGTAGCGCACAGTTGTTCTGTATTTCCTTTAGTGAGATAAGCTGCAATTTCTGCAAGGTTATCGGCACAAATTCGATCGTAATCATACGGTTCTGTAGCACACACAAAATAAAATAAAAACAAAGTCGTGTACTATATTTGTATCTATTTTATCCCTGTGTGATCGTCCGCTCAATGAGTACAATAAGTTTTCTACAAGTTGTTTAGTCAGGACAAGATATAATAATTGTATGTGGTTGTTGCCAGGTTTATTTAAATCTTGCAAGTTCAACCCTGGAGGGTGTGGGAAGGTATGGAAGGGAGGTAGAGGTGGTGGGGTTGGGGGTTCAGATGGGAGGGCGGGGGAAGGGGGGGGGTGGTGGGGAATAGTCGATCGATATAATTACATGAACATGTCTTACCTTTTGTATGTGGATAATGCATTATAACGTTCAAGATGACAAGTCAGGAATGCAATTGTTCCGTTTCAAGCAGTGCTTAATGCATTTTACGTAGCTAAAGTAAAAGATTTTTTTCATTGACATATTGCCCTATTGAACTCAATTTACATTTGGAATTTTCTTAATTTTTTTATAAACCTATATAAAATCGTACTCTGCGGTAGTTCAGTTTATTGCCATAATTGCAGTACTTTCGGTTTTCGTGCCAAATGAAGTTTATTCAAACTTGCTTTTTAGAATGTGTTAATCATTCAAACAAGTTGAATAGGCCCGCACCCCCACTCCCTACATCGCTACATTCACCCCTTCGAGTAAAACGTGTTCACTGTGAAAGTATGTATACGCTTCGGACAATATACACCAGGCCCCTTTTATAACTTACCTCTCAGGTCATGACGACCCACTGCCTTCCCTGCCAGTATGATACGTTGTCTTTTCTCATAATTGCTGCAGTTTTGGACACTCAGCCAATCAAGTAGCATTTGGGGTGTATTGAAAAGAGCTTGTTGGTTCTCCTCAACGATCTGATAGATATTAGCTTTGAAGACTTTCCCGGTGATCGTGCAAATATCATGTGCAAGTCTCATGTAGTGTCTGCCAGTCAGCTTGCGGACAAAATCTTTGACGTCTTCATCTGTTATCGGCGTCTTTTGATCATCGGGAACTGGTGTAAAATGTAAAGGTGAATGTCACAACATAATAGACTGCTCTAACCATTTCCAGATACGTTCTGTATGTTTGGTGTGAAATCGACATCACGACAGCATATTCTATCTGATAAGAGATAGTTACTTCACTGCATTCACCAAATGTAAATATGAATATGACGGGCTTGCGTGCTACCGCGGGAAGTGTGTATACCTTTTGTATTATGCTATTCTGTCCTGGAAGGGGAAATATCTTTACTAAGCTGCAATCATTTAACCCCTTTCTGCGCGATTCAAACTGTTGCTCTAAAAAATGTGTTTTATTACTTGTGCCTCAACGTGACCGTGTCACATAAATCCGTTTATTCCCAATATATATGCTCATCCAATGGATGCATTTAAATGCATTGATCATATTACCTGCAAAGATTGTTTAATGCTTGTCACACACAAAGTAACAACTAAAATGAATTTTGCATATTATCTGCCCAAATGCAATCATTAACGACTAATGTAAATGTCATATATCGGCACAAGGTGTGTAATCTTCATGATATGTTCACTAGCATGAATTCGAGATAAAATATAGATTATTAAGAAAATTCGTACTTGGTGCCATCGCCCTTGCACTTGATCTGTATCCAATTTCCTCCAAGGTCAGTGAAAGCTTAAAGAGAGAATGAAGGTAGGACCGTTTACCCGTCCACTCTTCAAAAGCGTTCAGCAGCGCAGCAATGATGGGCGTCGTAGGCTTTTGTCTAGATTCACCATCCTTCAGGGCCTGGGTTGGTACGTGAAGTTTCTCCATCAACCTATGTATTGATTGCAGATCATCCAAGTGCCAAAGGATGTGCTCGATATCTAATTTGAGTTTCGCTTGTTCAGTAATGGAGTCCATGTCTGTGAACGAAATATGTGTATCTTTTTGCATCATTATGTTTGGAAACAGTGAAACATTTGGCAATTACACTCAATTTGATATGATTATGTGGTCAAGTAATTTACAGCAAATTACAATACGGGTCACAATCAAAAGCAATCCCTTGCAAAGTGCACTTTGTTGCCATATGGTGTAGGCCTAAACTTCTTAGGACTCATCGCAGAGCTGGTAGGTTTCCAATGTGTCATCCACGAATGCCAAAATTGTTCAAATTCAAAACGGACAATTTTTTCGATCGTATCATCCATCTTGTTATCAGTATTTTTTGCAATTCGCATAAGTAGAGAAACTGTTTTTCATTTAAACAATAAATTGTATATCATATCCTCTTTTTCAAAGAAAGAGTTGATGTTAACCATATCAACACAATTACAAGAGAAATATGACGACCAAATACATGCATTAAGGATGATATGTATTATACAATCTGATAGTGGCTGTGGGCAAAGAGAAGAGTCATACATTTATTTTTGCCAATTAAATAACTATTTTATGAAGCGGCACATCATCATTCGATATACATCATTATCATCATTAACATCATCACTAGGGCACTAATGCTGTAACAGTAAACGAGGACGCACGTTTTTCTGGAGAGGAATATCAACCTTCAACACAGGAACAATTTTGTAGGCCTGGCCCATTTTTTCATGCAGAGATGGAAGGTGTTGCCTACTTTTCTTACTCTATGATATAATTTTGTTCTACATACCTTTTATTTCTTTTAATGCTCCGTGTAATTTAGCTTTCTCAAATGCAGCAGTAAGTGTCGTTTTTTGGACGGACTGGCTCGTTCTCTCTTTCCACTTGCAAAGTTCTTCGTAGTATTCTTTTGGTGATGCCAAAGTATCACATTTTACGCTACGTAACAAAGTATCTGTAGGATTACACGAGCCTCCTTCCACATCTGACGATCTCGGCGCTGTTTCTTCTACGTCTTGATTCAGTTCTTTCAATACCGCAGCAAGCTTTTTACTATCATTTTTGTTGTCAATAATCTTCACCAGGGTCCACAGCTCGACATATGAAACGGGACCTTTAACACAATTATAACATAAATGTATGTTTCTTTCATGGCGCTCAGCATCAATCATCTCGTGTATCATTTCTAACTTAGGTATCGTTGTTATATATTTTTAACGAGGGAAGGTGCGAGTTGCAAATATCAGCGATTTTTTTTCTTAGCCGGAAACTTCTTTTTTCATCATAACATTGTCCAGTGTTTAAATGTACACCACTGATAACTTCTGCCATGACCATGGGTTTCATTCCTATAAGAGTTTTGGATACCATGTCGCAATGATCAATAGATTTTAAAATGGTTAGAATATCTTTCTAGCGTTGTCATTTTATCGCAAAGGCAAGAAATCGGCTAATTCATTTATGCATATCACGAACATTAATATTCTCAAAATTCGTTAACTTGTTGTTTAAATTTACATTACGCCTTATGTGAATTAACACCGTACAGGTTTTTTTTTTTTATGTTGGGTCATATTACTCGTAATTGTCGATCTATTTATGAAAAAAGAAGATACGGCACTGCTCTCTACCCTTCAAACAGAAGGTGTCAGAGGTCTCATACGTGAATTGTCCCTGTAAAGCGAACAATAATATCTCAAGGTGAATTACAGGATGAATTTTATCATATCGCTTTGGCAAGAAATAGCTATTGTATCTTTATCATCAATTGTATTACGTAATGTACGAAGGTTCATTTTTTTTTTCATTCCTACCAGATTTTCGTTGAACTCTCCTCCGTGAATTTATTCTCCATATGAACAGGCCGATTGCAAGGATTGGTAGTAACACGGCTAAAGCTGGTACAGATGAAATGAAAATGGAGCAAATTGGTTTATGTTATGGAATACAGAACTGTGCATGTATGTTCTTTCTAATATTCATATCATAATTGATGCGTCCATATTGTTTATGCGATTTTTATTGTTATTCTTGATAATTACGTAAAAGTGTTTACTAATTCATATCATATGCAGGGCAGCTTAAAGATTCCTGTGTGCTGACTCAAATACAATATATTTAATATAGTATTACTAACCTATTATCCAGCCAGGTTTTCTTGTCGTGTGAGGTTTCATGGTCGATTCTACGGAGATATCTTTGATTCTAATACCAGTTGTTCGTTCTCCGTCTATTCCCGGTATATCAGCAGCAACACATTCATATGGCTCGTCACTCGCTTCAACCTCTACGCTGACGTTTTTGTTAACTGTCCCGTCTGGATTGATCCATTCAATTTGGTGCGAGGTGGCCATTGTCTTCGATGCGTGACGAAAGAACAACTTGATTGACGGGTAAAACCTCAGAACAGAACATGTGAGGGTTGCTTTAGACGACGTTTTGATGGAACATGTCTGATTCTTCATAGACTTATTTTGTCCCTGACATTCAGAAATAACGGGGATTGGTTCTTGCGGAGAAGCTACAATAAAGGTAAATGAATTAAATTGATACAACAGAAATGACGAGAAATAAAAGTTGAAGATGTAATTGGTGCATCTCTGGCATTCACCAATGATGAGATAAGGATCTGTATATGTGTCTGATCTTTTGGCTTTCTACACGCCAGCAAGATCCCTCCGATCATCCATTCAGCAGTTTCTTTATATACCAGCTAAAACACTAAACATTACGGTGAACGCTCATTCTCTCTTATCGGCACAACTTTCTGGAACTTGCTACCTTATGAACTTTGCTCCTAATGCAACCCCATTGGAAGAGGCATAATCATGATAATGTGTGATTATAAACGGCATAACATGCCATTGTGTTACTATTACCAATGGACTGTATGAATTTTGTTAAGCCTACAGCTGCATATTTTCATATCTTCTCTTATCATGTTAATTAGTCACTTATTTTTGTGATTCAAGATGCAATTTAATGTTTGTTTCATTAAATCACATTATCTGATGTACATGGCATATACTCATAAAAGTAAATGTAAAATGTTAATTCGAGTCTTTATCATAAAAAACGCATCGAAAATTCCTCCTTCCATACCAATTGTAAACCGAATAATAGATCACAGAGAATGTACTACTCACCTATCACCCTCACTTCGGTGTGGTTATCTTTTAGGATCCCATGATGGTTTGACACTCTACAGTAGTACCGCCCTTCATCTCCAATCCGGACATCCCTGACGATGAGGGAGTATTCATCATCGACGTCACACGACCCGTCATTGAAGCATGGACCACCCTTCGCTCCTCTATGCCACGTGATCAACGATGATGATTCATCGAGGGATGCGCCTTTCTTCCAGTAAACTGCGAAAGGTGTCCCGATGAATCTGCATTTGATTCGTCCTTCTACCCCAAGCATGAGCGTTGTTTCTTTCTCCATGTAGACGACGTTATCTGGTACGACTGGAGTGGAAGCTGTGCCTGTATTTAGAAAAAAAGATAACATAAGAAAGTCGTTTAAAACTTCATATTTAAGCCATGTAAGTATTGGTACATTGTGGTATCTCATGAAACAAAAAGAAAAAGAAAAAGAGATGTCACATGCATCACAGAAGTGAATGTGGGCGGTTCGTCTAGCTGATAGCAAGGTGCCAAATCAAGGAAAGGGATATATGGTCATGATAACCGACCCTATTATGACTGCAGAGCTGCTTTGCTATTATCACGTGTCCCATGTCTAGATAAAGAATCGTTTTAAATTGATACAGCCGTGGTCCATAATGACCGAGAGAAGTGTTCTACCATCATGATGTTTACCACGACTGTCCATTGCATTGAAAAGACTGACCAACTCCGTCACCGGGTAAGCAACATAAAACGCTGACAATACAGGGATGGATGCGTTATATGAACAACATTAGCCCATGATCGCGTATCAAAATTGGTGAGGAGCTTTTTTCTTTAGAAATTGAGTTAAAAAGGAAGGTAGTTTCATTAAATTGGATCTTAAAGGTCAAGAACAAGTCATGAAGGCACATGGCGTTGTCCTCACTTAATAGTTTACTGGGTCTGCCTATCATACCTATGGGGACCGGGAAAGACCGGGGCACAAACGGCAAGATGAGTCACCCCGTGTTTTTTTATGGAAAGTCAAACACATGATAGAAGGGCGCCATGTAAGGTTTAACAAAGACTGTTTGAGTTTCTGGATGCATAGCACAAACTGCATAAACAGTGAGAAAGGTGGGGTAAGCAAAATTGAAAGACATCTCTGATTTGTTCAAAATGTTTCAACCTTTGATATCTAGGATGTTGCAAATTATTGCGCTGAGTGAATGGACACCTGGGAAATTGCTTTGAAATGTTGACTTTAATGCTGGAGATAATTGTCCCAGGTGGTTTGTACTGTAATGTTTGTATTGTACATGTGATGATAAATATTAAGTGAAGAGAAAAAAATATGTTACCTGTGTAATGTTTTACTATCCAAAAGGCCTACAATTTGAACTATGTCAAGATTTTAAATCAGCATTCCCTTTTCTGTTTCAGATGGAGATTGTGTTTTCAATTACAATACAGTTCAGTCATTTCAGATGTTACATGTTTTCATTGCTTGTTTGCAATTCATGTCGAGCAGCGGAACATTTTGATGATTATGATTTACTGGCTCGTCTTACCGATTTACACAAACCTAATTAAAGCTTAATTTCCCTTGACCAACTTACCACATCAATGGAACAAAATAAAGCCAAATCACAACAATTTTGTGAAAGCCTCTCTTGCCAGTGAAAAGAATGTCAATGGAGTGTTAAGAACTGAGTAACAAGACAAGAATTTGTACTCTTAGATTGATTTGTGCTATTACCTGAAACAGATTATGTCTGACTTCAAACTGCGAATGTTGAGATTAACTGAGTGTTATGTTGTTCGTACAGTCAACTACAGAGGGCGCCATCACTTTATCAGCAACTTTCTTTGTTGCCCCATACGGGTGAGTTTGCACTGTTCTAGAAAACTGTTTTTTATTCAAATTATATGTTTCATATGTTAAAAAATGCTATGACACACGCGTATATATCGACCACAGAAGCAAACAGATTATTGTGGTACCATACAATTTGCCAGAGGTGTTATAGTTATATTATTTTATGTAATGTTGAAGTAGTTTGTATTTAAATGTTCTTTGAATGTCTCCATGTTGAGAGTGTATCAATAAATACTATTTTGAAAATAGTGATATTTTCGGTAACACCATGTGAGTGTATTCTCTCGGATATTGGTGAAGAAAGAAGAGGAAAGTGAAAAGAGGAGATTTTTAGTTTTAGGTGTTCGAAACCGAAAATAAATGGGAGAAATTGGCAGTGAAAGAAGAGAGTAATGATGAGAGTTGTTAACTACTCACAAAGTAGTTATTAAGAGAAAAGAAGAACATTTTTGTCTGACTTGTTTTTCGTTCATTTATAGGATGGAGCACGCTATCCTTTATACTGGGTGTATGCATTAAAATTCTTTGTAGATAGATTGAGGTTGCTTTATATCATTGAATAACCGTTGACATGGAAGTTATTTACTGGTAAGGAAGAGTGTTTGTTGATGAAGTGTTAGTTGACATTCTCACTGTCAATTGCAGTAGATGACACATAGGTGTATGCAGTGAAACTGCATTACACTGAGCAATTTGGACTTATTGAGTTGCCTAGTTATCTTAGCGTTCATTTTGATGACTTTCCTATGCATGCTGATGATTGTTGATTATACCTGTTGATCATACCGCTTTGTACGTTTTATGACAGTTTTGAAAGACTAAAGTTACTCCTTTTAAAGGCGCAGATAAGGATAGACGTAAACATGTATTAAAAGTTGTTAGATTTATCTAGAAATTCGATCTTGTTTATCATTGTTTGATTGGACTATGTAACTGTGTTTACTTTTGCAATGTACACCAACAAGATGTTCTTGATTGATGATTAATAGACCTTTCTATGTCGCCCTATACAGACCTGACCCCCGCTCTGATCTTTTTTGGGGGGGATATCCTGAAACCTAATGCTGCGATACCTAGCATGCACGAGGTTCGACATGTCTACCCTCACCCCACTCCTAACACACCCGTTACACGAATTTTTGCGAAATGTATGATCCTTTTCCGGTCTCTGTTTTTATTACCATCAGTTCCCTTATCTTATTTCAATGCATAGCTTCCCCCCCCCCCCCCCCCGCTTTCTACACCAAAAAAAGAGAACACACATGATTTAGTTTTATTTAATGTGCTATGCAGGCAACTCGCACTGTAAATGCAAATATTGTGCAACATCGCATATCATCAGATATTTGTGAGAAATGAACAACAAATGCGGAATGGAATTTGGTTATAGATAAGAGACCTTCAAGTGTTTACATTACTATCCTTGAAGCTTGCTTGAAACATTTGCAGAGCCGAAGGGAGCCCGGGCTTCAACTACCTTTTTGATTTTAGAGCAAACTAAGTGTAGTAATGGGCTATTCAGACTTCTCTGAACGACGTTACACTTCACAAAATCCATCCACGGACCTGGCTTAGCCGAGAGAGGGACTCTAAGCCGCCTCTCCTTCTGGTCTCAGGCTTTCGTAAATGACATTAAAGAATGCATTACACACAAACGATACAAGTTTGTACATGGAAGTGCTAATAACGATGGCGATACGTTTATGATTTAAAGACAATGCGATAACATATGGTCGGTTACCCACCTGTAATAATACACAAGACAAGCACCACGTCAGCACAACATGGAGAAGCGGCCATTGCTATCGTGTAGTCACCCAGATTTACATCAAAAATTTGAATGGAAAGCAATAGTCTATGTCGGAATGATTCGGTCGGGCGATATGCGTGTGTGCGACTTTGTTAGATCAGTAATGCACGAATACTAGACAACCCAAGCGACGTAGTACGTGTTGAGAGCAAACTTGTCATAAATTACATTGTGCGAGGTCAGAGGGCATGTCTTATCATAATATCAACTTCATAATTTCAGTAATATCGCTAAGCACGCTGTGATAAACTGAAAAGGACAAATGAAATCTAGGATAATAACACACCGATAATGATAGTACGTAGTAACAAAAACTGTTGACTTAAAAAAGGGTGTCCATTGCGCATCGCATTGGCAGATCTAGGGGGTAAGGAGTAATGGGTCGACCCCGCCCACTTGGGAGCTCCATGTTATGAAGTGGAAATTTGGGGATCCTAACCCTAACCCCCTTGGGAGGTCCCATCCACTTACACTATCTCCCTGCCCCCCCCCCCCCCCCCCCATTCCCCACCTCCTCCCACCCCCAAACCTCACTCCCGTGATTAGCACCCCCTGGCCCCGAAGACCCACGCGCAAAATCTCACGTCTCTTAAGTTATACCCGCTACAGCACCACAAGAACCTACCAAGTCTGCTTGAAGCAGCACGCATTATTAATGACAATGTGATGCCAGTTCGAAGTGAATTGGCAGGTGTTATGCACAATGGGCGCTATTGGGTTCTGATTTAATTACCAAATACAGACGGATTTTTAGGTCAAAATTTGTCATAAAGTGAATCTCATCACACATTCAAAGGGTTATTACTAAAATGACACCTGATTACATGTCACAAAACTTACTTCTTAGACAGTGACGTCCTTTTAATTTATCATGTTCAAATCACAGCTTGATGCCAGTGGTAACCTTTATCAAATTACATGTTGCATATTGGTATGTACATTACAAAATCACTAACTCGTAAATTCGTAAATTACATTAAAGAATGCATTAGACACAAACGATATAAGTTTGTACATAGTAGCGCTAATAACGATGGCGATACGTTGATGGTTTAAAGACAAAGCGATAACATATGGTCGGTTACCCACCTGTGATAATGCACAGGACAATCACCACAGCACAAAATGGGGAAGCGGCCATTACTCTCGTGTAGTCAGTCAGATTTACATCAAAACTTCGAATGGAAAGCAATAGTTTATGTCGAAAACTTTCAGTTGGGCGATTTGTGTGTATGCGACCTTGTTTGATCAGTAATGGACGATTACTAGACAACTAAAGCGACGTAGTACCTGTTTAGAGCGAACTTGTCATAAATTACATTGTGCGGGTTTAGCGGGCGAAGGGCATGTCTTATCATAATGTCATATCATAATTTCAGTAATATCGCTAAGCTAAACTGGAAAGGACAAATAAAATCTATGTTGATAATACACCGATAATGATAGTACGTAGTAACAAAAACTGGTGACTTAAAAAAGGGTGTCCATTGCGCACCGCATTGGGGTAAGGAGTAATGGGTCGACCCCGCCCACTTGGGAGCTCCATGTTATGAAGTGGGATACTTGGGGGAATTTGGGGAGCCTAACGCAAACCCCCTTGGGAGCTCCCCACCACTTACACTATTTCCCTGCCCCCCCCCCCCCCCCCACATACCCCAAATGGTGAGCAATCCTAACCAGCCAATCATAGTCCGCGACCGTTGAATCGACGGTGGCGTGGTGTTATTATCGCGGACAGTGATTGGCTGGTAAGGATCGTTCAAAACTTCGTCATGTCTCATGCATTTTGGATTTGAACATGGTTGATATTTTGCTGGATCCTGACCCTTTTACAAGGAGAGGTTGAAAAATACTGGTACAATAGATTCCGCTTCAGATGATCTATAAGTGTTGGGGGCTCAAAAGCGATTGACATTGAAATATAGAGTTTATTTTGAACAGTATTATTTATTCAACAGTAAATGAATTTGCAATGTTCGTATTAATACACATCAATCAACAGAAGTCACCATATATTTCCATGTCAGGGGACCACTCGACATATATTTCCATGTCAGGGGACCACTCGACATATATTTCCATGTCAGGGGACCACTAATTATTTTTTTAAAGTGCCTTAAATGTTTTATTAACACCTAGTACTAGATTAGATTGCTTGGAAGAATAAATGCTTATGTTTTCCCATCATTTTAAAGACGATTTTTTTTTACTGGAAATTTGAGCGGAAAAGATGCCCAGGACATAGTACGAGAGGGAAACTTCATTTTAGAGGTTGAATCACCATGATCATACGTAATATTTATGCAGGTTTATGCTCCTATAATCATCATTCCTCCATGTAATTTGATTCTCTCTATTAAAGGCGAAAGTTCCACGAGTTAACAGTTTATTGATGATTTAAAGTTTTCAAATAAGAACATTTTAGTACTAACGGAATGTTAAGGTTTGTCGTATCAACTGAGAAAAACTCGAGTTTGACAACTCTGCATGGTTACGAATTTGATGCCGATCAACATTATACCGTTGTAGAAATGTATGCTGATAATACGATAATCAACATCATGATTATCCTTATGAGGTCTTACCTAAGATAGCCTCAAGTGTCATGAACACTGTTTCGTATGATGAATCTGCAATATAATTACCTTACTCGCTTACTGCTGAATCAATAGATCATACGGCGTGACTAGCCAAGGTTATCCCCGTTTTTGGATATAGATAATAAACCAGAACAATGGAAGTTTAGACCAATGTAATGTGTATTCATGGAAGTAAGGAAGTAAACTGAATTGGTATTTTTCGATATAATTCATTTGCATTGTTATGATAGTCGCATTGTATGATCTCGAAATAGCATTGCAGTTCTTCAATGGGAAAATACACACAATCCAATTAAATTGAATCAAAACGAATTCTCCCCTTAGGTATGGAGCAGGGGTTTATATTCATATCCCCTGTCCTATGGATAATTGGAATTGATCGCAATTTGACTTGTGATTAATACAAATCGTGACTCCGTTCGTTAGAGACTTGGAATTAGAGTTACCACTGATCTCTACCACTCGCTATGTGATTTAAATTTCTTCCGACATAACGTACGTGGCGACTGCTGGGTGTGACGTCCTATTCTAGATCGTCAGAGCTTGATCCACGACACGTCGCCCTCTCCATGAACCAATGCAAACTTATAGAGGAACAAGAAGATACACACATCATAAACCATCAAACCAGAACTTTACTTACCCTAAAAAGAATGTAAATGATTTTACGGGTTTATTCATATCAACGTAACCAACAGGCCGTCGGACCTCATGGCAGAATACAATTGATGCTTGTCTAGTCTCCAAACATTTTTATTTAATTGAATGTGATCATACCACATTATACATTACATATCATAATAACATATCAGGAACACGATGATCAAAACAGTCAGTATGAATGTGAACGTAAGCTTCAGTTAATTGAATCAAATTCTCCCCAGGGTCAGGAACAGGGCTCTATCAAGCAAAACATTGGAATTTATTACACTTTGACTTGTGGTTGATATCAATCATAAATCTGTATGTTAAAGACTGAGAATAAGCCTCGCCATTGATCCGAATCGATCGCAACTCTTTATAAGACAGGACAAAGCTATGTCACTCGATCTACCATCAGTGGCGGCTGGCAGGTGTGACGCCCCACGTGCCACGATATCTTGTTCCCTCCCAAAGCCAACGAAAACTGATATAGGAACAAGATGATACGCACGCACATTCATCCTAACATAAAAAACAGAACTTTCGGTATGTTGACAGACTAGAAACCATTGTACGGATTTATTCTTGCCGAAATAATCAACACGCTTACACTCATGACAAAGGACAATTGATGCTCATCTTGTTTTCAATCATTTTGATATCATCGAATAGGATTATAGCACATGGTGCATTACACATTACAAAATCATGTTTTCAAACATTTCAATATCATTGAATAGGATTATACCAAATACTACATTACACATTACAAAAACATATGGGGGAGACGAAAGGCGAAACAGTTTCTATGAATGTAAACGCAAGCTTCATGCAACAACCCATTAAAGGGATAGTCCACCCTAACATTTAGTTGGTTCTAATAAACTCAGAAACACAAAAAACATATTGTTGAAGATTTTACGAAAATCCGTCAAAGGATAAGAAAGTTGCGATTATTTGATTTTTTTATTTTGTGGCGTCAAGTGCAAAACGATAACCCAAATGTATTTTTTTTTTTTTTTTTTGGGGGGGGATGTGGATTTTCTCTCAAGGATATGCATCATTGTATTTGTACCTCAATGTAATTTTCCATGTAATAAAAACATTTACACCTCACTCCAGCTAACGCACTTCACACATGTTACTATCAGTTGATATACTTGTATAACAGGTTAACTTGATAAAGTATATCAAATCATGTTTTGGCACAAGAAAAAAGCAGGATGGTGTTCATGTTAAAAGAAGCAATTCAATATTTACAAGCGTAGTAAATGGGAAACATATTTTTCTATGCTGATTTTATGTAAGCACTACGTCAAAAAGATTAGTTAACACATTTTCTCCTTACTTATCGCGCCCTTGGACTTCTTCCATAAACCTTACATTTAGTTACTATTAATGGCAAAGTCTACATTAATGGTAAGTTTTGTGGAACGTGCCTCAAGTATCGTAGGCTAACAGTTAAGGCAATTTAAGTCGTATCTTTACCATGAGGTAGACCAGCCAAGAGATGGATTGATTGCATGAGGGCTGACTGTGCTACCAGACATCTTGGATCCCTAACAGAGGCAAGTAGGATATCTCTAGGTGGGAGGATCTGACTAGAAGTTATGAAGCACAAGCCATCACACGTCCCTCAGATAGTATGGACGGTTCAGGTCATGGTCAAGCTCTTCAGGTTTGTTCTGTCACCATTTGAATTGGTCGACATGAGATGAATTATTGTAATGGGTTAAAAACTCATACCGCATTGTTTGTTTTTTTCGGGGCACACTCTTACTGGTATATTCACATAGATAAAGCATATTCGCACATTCACGTATGCATACACACACGCGCACATTATATTTGTATACACTTAAGGAACATTTGTTTATGACAGGCCTGATAAGGTTTGGGCTTCCGACAGTTTCCTTTTCTTCAATAGTTTTACTTGAATGTAATTCAACTTGATATGAGGATATTATACTCCTTACAATCAATTCCGAGTTTATACTATTGGTGTAACATTTACACAATTTGTGCAACATTGATATTATTTTTCCGTAGTTGTAATACCGTTGTTACCTCTTGGTGTGCCAAATGTGACGTACTTCCCAAGTAATACGCACGATTCCGACAGGGCAGCAGTGTAGCAGGCACACCAAGTGTTAAGGTATTAATCGTTTGAATGCCACAACAAGTGTATTTTAGCACCAAAATAGTACACGCAAATCCCAGAGGAGCAGTTAGGGGGGCAGGCTAAGGTTAGCACAAAAGTCCGTGCACCATTTGGGTGACATATCCAATATAATGTACTGAGGCTCTGGGTCAGTCAAGGAAGTCTATCTCTGGTGCCTTGATCACCGTTGGTGCGATTGCCGTTAGAAGTGTCGCGCCCTCTACTGCGGCCAACAGAAGAAAGGTCGCATCATACGTCATGAATTTATCTGCGATCTTTCCTGGATTGTACGAGAAACAGGGCATACAAGTGAAAAACAGGAGGAAATGTTTACCAAGTATTTGAATCAATAAGTAGATCATCACAATACGAGGCGAGGTAAAGACGGCGTTTAACACATTAGGTTCTTCTTGAAAACAAGGGTGAAAATTAAGAAGAAAGTGGCATTACCTAGCACTTTCACCTAATTCTGTGCTGAGTATTCATTTTTTTTTTAACTGTCTGCAAGATCAGATACGGTAAAGCCAAACTTGTTGGTTAGCAAAAAAAAAATAAACATACTACAATATAGGGTTTGTAGTAACCCTATCATCACGTTACTTTCTCTCGTGACTTTTGATTTAGCAATGTAGTGTATAAGGACACATTAAAAAAAATATATATTAAGGAGCATACATTGTTAATAGAATATTTTCCTTAATATTAGACAGGAGTTACATTGATTCAAACCAAAGTTATTTATTGGAGGACTTAATCCTGATAGTCACCTGATACGAAACATCCGATCAAACATGCGATACCAAAGCATATATAAATCCCAGCTTCTGCCATCCAGTACTTGTCATGTGACGCCCTCTCTCGGGCGATTAAGGACAGCAGACACATCCTCGATCCAATGCTGAAGGCAGCCAAGGACGCCATAATCATCACGACGTAATAGGTCGGACAGAACACGTCCAGTAGAAAGACGGGGATGTTGAAGGCGCTAAAGGCAAGGAAAACGACTGGAGGGTTGCACCTTCGATGCGTAAGGAAGCCAGTGAGAAGGCGACCAGAGAGGTTACCACACGTGGCACACACGAGCACGAGGACCTGTTGATTGACGGACAACCCTCTCTGAATGGCACGGGGTAAGAGAAAGGAGTGCCAGCTACTGGAGGTGAACATGAGTGTAAAACACATCAAGAACACTACGTTCAGACAGGGATCCCTGTAGAAGTCGGAATCCCTGACTACTCGTGATATTCTTTCGTGACATGACTTGGACGAGTATGAACGTTCCGAATTGCTTGCCCGTCTGGTTATATCTTCGGTCAATGAGTATGACAGGAGCTTTGTAGATTCAGAATGTGTTGGGCATGTACCGCGGTGACTCTGAAGATAAAATTCTTCAGCACTGTTGCTAGGCCGACGCACAAGTTGGTTATCCGGCGAACGTACGTTGTATTCCTCAACAGGACAGTTGCGTTTTGTGCTAGCATCTTCTTCTTCCTGTTCAATGTATGAAGGAATGGTCAGTGCAGCCGGGATGGTGTTGGCTACGATGCCCCCGATCAGAAGCATGCCGCTTTTCCAGCCGTAAACGGGAAGGAGGAGATTCGCGATGATTTCGGGTAGGATCATCCCAAGGGAATTGCCA
This sequence comes from Arbacia lixula, assembly GCA_963669155.1. Taxonomy (NCBI): domain Eukaryota; kingdom Metazoa; phylum Echinodermata; class Echinoidea; order Arbacioida; family Arbaciidae; genus Arbacia; species Arbacia lixula. Next base: position 5,999,139 of record OZ022587.1, on the reverse strand, counting down.
ACCTTGGCGATGCTGAAGAGCAGGTTGAAGTCCTGATCGGCCGCCTCGTGGAGCACGACTGTGCCGCAGATTTGCATGACGGAATGACCGAGACCTAAACATATATATTCGAAGAAGAAGAAATACAAACGAAACTGTCACGAATCCCTCGGATCATCTGTAATGGCAATTTATATGGAAGCCTTCGATTTCTTTGGCTGTTAGGCGATGTTACCAACGTAGTTACCTTTGATGGCCGAGTTACAATCAATGTTAATTGCAATTGTGATTAATGGTAAAATGGAACGGGGTCAGGATGATGATACATTTCTAATATAATTTATAACAAAGAGACCGTTTAGACTGACAGTGATGTTCGGGACATCATAATCTAATTCTCTCAGATTAAGGCCCTACGTATGGATGTGTCTAGTTACCTTTGTGATACAATATCATCAATATGGAAAATGAAAGATATAATTGCAGTGAAAAAAAATAAAGCTCAAATTGACACTGAAACGACAAAATAAGATATCTTCATGCCAGATTTTAATTTTCGCAGTGTCTATATGCTGCAGTATGGCCCATGCATTGCTCTTTCAAGAATTGATTCGAGCCTGCAGGATTCTTTTAGCCTGTTCATTTATGAATTGGTTTCTTTATATGTCATTATAGCGTTAAGCAAATTTGAATCGTACAAAGACTATCGGCTACAGGCACGTGTGTTACTGATTGGTGTACAAAACACATCTACAGTACATCCAATTATTTTATGCATGATGCATTTAAACGTATTTGTCAATTAACGTCATTTTAGGGATATGCTTAAAATAATCATGATACACAATACGCAACTTATAAATAAACATTCTGTTCAACCCTTTCAGCGCAAGACACTAAGTAGTTCAATGGGAGTTTTGTGTATTAGTTTTAATACATGTCGCACATAACAGTTAAATGTCAAGTTCGTTATATAAACGCTCAGAAATTAAGAAAAGAAAATACTCACCAGAAACCCCCAAACAGAGAACAAAGTGCCATTTTGTGGATGAAAAAGCACACATGATAATTCCCAGAGATGCCACTGCATTTCCAGCTACTCGAAACATCCGTGGATTTGAACATCGTCGATGGATGATAGATATGAAGGGAGCTGAAAACAGAAGCGACATTGATATATCAAAACTTCAATATGGTAAACGTCTGTCTTACTTTTCATACTTTTCATGCCAATTCCTTGTTTTTCATTCCCATTGTTGAAGAAGAAATCAAAGAAATAGTCAAAAATCTAAACAACAAAAAAAGCTCAGGTAACGATGGTATCACAATATTCCTATTGAAAAACATAATAGATGAAATCATTTCTCCCCTAACTCATATCCTAAATCAATCCTTGTCTACTGGAAAGGTCCCTCAAAAAATGAAAATTGCTAAAATTATTCCTATATTTAAAAAAGGCCAAAAAGAAATTGTAAATAATTACCGCCCAATATCTCTTTTAACCTCAATCTCAAAAATTCTTGAAAGACTTGTTTACAAACGAACTCTCAGATTTCTTGTTAATTGTAAGATTCTTTCAAATTTTCAGTTTGGATTCAGACAAAAACATAGCACAACTCATGCTTTACTAGCTTTTATTGACAAAGTAGCTCACGCAATTGATGACGTTTCCCATACCATCGGTGTTTTTCTCGACTTTTCTAAGGCGTTTGATACGATTGACCACGACATTCTTCTTTATAAATTAAGTCATTACGGTATCCGTGGGAAGGCTCTAGATTGGTTTAGGGATTACCTTACTGATCGAAAACAATATGTAAATATCAATGGACAAGAATCTAGTTTGAAATTAATTTCTTGTGGTGTCCCCCAGGGTTCCCTCTTAGGCCCATTGTTGTTCATTTTGTATATCAATGACCTTCAAAATTCGTCACAAATCCTTTCTTTTATATGCTTTGCAGATGACACCAATTTATTTTTCTCACATCGCAACCCTAACACGCTCACACTTATATTAAACAATGAATTAACCCATGTACAGTCTTGGATCCATGCAAACAAATTATCGTTGAATATTGACAAAACACATTATATGTTATTTAGCAATTCATTGCAAGTTATTCCAAATGATATAATTATTAATGATATCAATTTGAAACAGGTAGACAGTACTAAGTTCTTAGGACTTCATATTGATAGCGATTTATCCTGGAAAACTCATATTAATTTTTTATGCAAAATATTATCCAGGAACACAGGAATTCTAAACAAGCTAAAACATTTCTTTCCCTCTCACATATTACAAACTATATATTCAACTTTAATTTCTCCATATCTTAACTATGGAATTTTAGCTTGGGGAAATTCATCAAAGCTTTTGCTCGATTCTCTTTTTATTCTACAAAAACGTGCAATAAGAATTGTTAACCACGCCGAGTATTTATCTCACACAATTGATCTTTTCAGAAATAACAAAGTTTTGAAATTGATTGACTTGTTTAACTATAATGTTGGTATTTTTATGCATAAACTTTCCACTAATGAGCTTCCTGAAGTCTTCCTTCAAATGTTCACTAGAAATAACTCTGTTCATAACTATCCAACCCGGCAACATGACGCTTATCACCTTCCACGTACTCGAACAATTTTTGCACAAAAAAAATTATGTTTACAGGGCCCAAATACTGGAATGATCTCCCCCAAGATGTCAGTGGTTGTGTATCATTATATCCATTCAAACGTAAACTTAGAATGCATCTATTGAATAGTTACTCTACGTAAGCTCATTGAGATTCTAAACTTTTGTGTATAATGTTCATTTCCATGTGTAATTTACATAATGCCTTGCTGTTGCACGCTTCCGAAATCCTGCCCGATACTGTTTTTCACTCGTTCTCTATATATGCTCATGATTTCGTAAGCGCGGCAGCAGCAGGCATTGTTCTTAGCACCTCATTGCAGCTGGCTGGTGGCTACTCAATACATAGTAGGCCGATAACGCTAAAACATTCCAATGTTACGAACTGTTATTCATATCAATCTGAACTTAATTTGACTGTTGTTCATCCGATATACATATAGTTGTAGTACGCAGACTGGATTCCTTAGGTATTGTAATTTACGCGTTTGCATAATATCTCGACACGTTGTATCATATGAAGACAGCATCAAAAACTCAATCGGATAATTATTGACGTGCTCTTGATTGTTTATTCAAGCTATTAAGTATGTGTAAAAATCTCCTTGCATTCTCATAGCCCTAAATTCACAGGTTAAATCTTGTTCACTTATATATGAGAAGTATCTGTTTTACGTCCTCGAAGAATTTGTGTTATTTCTTGTTTTAGTTTGGTCCTAAGTTGCATCCGTACTCTATATCTATTTATATATACACCAATTTTACCGGGACTTACGCCTATCAAGCTTGCTTCTAGTAGGTCCCATCATATTTCTCTCTCAATTTCCATCTTATCATATATTGTATATTTATGTTGTATTAAGTTGTACATCCAAGTTGGATATTGTATATTATTTTGTTTTGCACATTGTATTCATCGAGAAGTATGAAAATAAATTGAAATTGAAAATTGAAATTGAAGGACAGTCCCTGAATCGCACTTAACTACGTGTACTTAATATCAATCTTGAATAAAATTATTCATTTTTTTTTTGTTCCATCCTTCCTCTAACTCAACCCATATCCACTCCCCCCCCCCCCCCTCTCTCTCTCTCTCTCTCTCTCTCTCTCTCTCTCCTCGCTCTCTCTCTCTCTCTCTCTCTCTCTCTCGTTCCCATTTCATCATGTCGCATGATTGAGTGTGTGTGGGTGTTGCACAGGGATCCAGCATTTGTGAAAAGGGGGCCGGGAGGCCAGCTTCCCTTCCTGTTGAGAAACGTGGTTATGGTCCTGGGCGTCAATCTGCACTCGAGTATAAACTTATGGGCCGGTATTCTGAAGTCGGGTTTAAGCAAAGTTAAACCAAACCCGACTCCGGGTCGAAGTCGAGTCTAACTTTAGTCCCGGCTTAGTTAAACCCGACTTCAGAATACGGGCCCTTGTGATTATCATGCTATCATGTTAGGCTACATACATTTACATGTTGTCATGCAGAGGGGACCCACTCATAGCAGGCATGCATGCTTCCTAGGGTTCCACGGCATTACTTAATGCATGAACATACATTTACATGTATCTTTCACGTTTTTTTTATATAAATTACTGCTTAATACAGAAATGCAATATTGCAGAAGTCAATTAATAACACAATTGAGATTCTAATTAGCATTTCATGCAGATTTTAGTTCACCTCATGCATGCACACTCTATATCTACTGTTTTCGTTGTTTATGACGAATAATAAATTGATGATATTGTTAAGGGTTCTTTTTCTGCCATAGCTACAGGGCTTTGCAACGTCATTCAAATTTAAATTAATGTTATCAAATGAGTTAATATGTGGAAGTCATGATGAGTTGTTTGCCTGGGGATGTTATTATCAAAATCTTTAAAAACAATGTGTGTTATTTGCAAAACTCATAAAACTCGGCAGAAATCACCAGCATACCCTAACAATAACGTGCGTGAAATCTCACAGTCACAGCTTCACGAGCATTTTTTCAGAAAAAGTGAAAAACTATCCTGGTTAACGTTTGAAACGCGCCGATCATAGTCTTCATTTATGATTGTATTGTCTCTGTCAGCATATATTGCTCCCATTAAATGAATTCACTGTGAATCAGACCTATGTGGACCATTGCGCAGCGCCGCGGTCTCCGGTCTATAACCAATAGGTTTCGGGCGACCAAGCATTAAAACCTCCTTAAAACTTAGAGATCTCTATGATTTCACTTAAAGTCAGATCCCAGATCTTTTACTTGGAGGAAAATTCTGATACAATTTCTTCTTTCGTTTGCCGTGTGTTTCTTTTTACAATACTCTTTGGTTACCTGCAAAAGGGACACCATGTTTTTACACGTGGCAAAACAGTTGATGACTGTAGGGAGCTCATTCATGCATGTCAAAAACATGTTAAGTGCATCAATTTGTATGCCATATATATATATATATATATATATATATATATATATATGTATATATATATATATACTTATTCACAAGTAATCAACATGCATCACATCGAGTGACAATTTCTTTGGCACACAATGGCTAGTTATTTTCAATTTAGATTTTATGCGAGTGTGTAGGAACCGTGACTCGTGAAACACCCTTCATATTTGTATACATAGTTTGGCAATTATTCAAAAAGCTTAAATCCATGAAATTGATACTTAAGTAGGAAATTAAAAAACACTCGATCCTCAGAGGATTAGAGGGGATTAACCATTTCTGTGCCAGATAAACTGCTGCTCAATGGGATTTATGTGTATTACTAGTAAAAACAGGTGCATGCGGCACACTTAAGAGTTAATTTTCATTGTATTATTTTTTGTGACTGCATATTAATTTTGCAATTTTTTGCATGAAACACACATTGGGTAAACAGTTCATCATAGAAAAAAAATCGTCTAAATAAATTGGGAAATATTTAATTTCCAATGGCAGTTTTTTTTTTTTTTTTTTTTTTTTGAGGGGGAAAGGGGGGGGGGGGGAGGGCGGTATGTCTTGTGGAAGTTGTGCGGGATGGACGTCTGAACACGTCTCAATTGTATATTTTTGACACACAATACAACAGTAATGACAATTATTATATATTGAATAACAGAGTGCAAATTGAGTTTCCTGTCTCCTTTAGAAAAACAATAAACAGCATAAGTTGTACAACCATTTTTAATGGTTACACTTAAATGCTGAGGAGGACAAAAGTAACCAGAGTAAAGCAAGGGTTGTTGGGCGAGAGTCCTCGAGTATTATACAAATGTCAACGTGGGTCACTTGGATAGCCAAAAGGGTAATCGAAAAGTAGTTAAAGGGTGCGTTTATGCTCATTTTGGGGGAAACAAAATCAGCGTTTTGATACGCGTTTAATTCAAAACGCGGTTGCGTTCATGCTCATTTTGTACCTATACGCTTCGTCTCAACAGTAGGCCTATACAATACCCAGCGTTTCAAAACGCTGATTCTGCCTTTGCAAATTGACCATGAATGCACCCTAAAAGAGCATGTAGTTGGAAAAGTAAGGGTGCGAAGGGTGCGAAGGCAGAATCGGCGTTTTTAAACGCTGATTGAAAACGCTCATCCAGAACGCCGTTAATTTGGGAAGTACTGTTTACTGTTGAGATGACATAATTTAAACGCGTATACATGTGAGCTGCGCCAATGCTTCCCCATTAAACATGATGAATCAGAATCGGCGATTGAAAACGCACCTATTTTGTTCGTTTTAAAGAGACGTTTTGAAACGACGTTTATATCAAAATGAATATGAACGCAACCGCGTTCTGAATTATACGCGTATCAAAACGTTGATCCCCCCCCCCCAAAAAAAAGAGCATAAATGCACCCTAAGATAGGAAGAAAGAACAAGAAATTTGAGGGTCACAATGAGTGTCATTTAGGGCAGTCCTTGAAGACAAAACTTTTAGAATTAGCTTACACCTGGTAACTCTTCATTGACCTTTGTGTATGGTTAAATCTCCTACGATCCCAATTAATTAATTTCAATTCTTTTTGAGTAATGCGATAGTGAATTTGAATCTTCCAGGAAAGAGGTTCATATAAAGTATAAATAGTTAAATTTGATGAGCTGGACATACTATTTTAAGGGATTAAAACAGTTTCACAACCTATCCAGGTTGATTCTGCAGATAGACTGGCTTGAGAAGAGAAGATTACTGGTGAAAGCTGCTGTAATCACTGAAGTATGTAATCATCTACTGTTCGAGATTATTTAGTCGTCAAGGAATCTACGAAATGGATTGTCCTTAACCAGCACAAAACTATACCCAGAGCATCACTTGTCTACCTGTAATCTACACAGCAAGATTACCTCCCTTTAAAGAATTAATTCTTCAATTAAACTCATTTAAATTGGATCTGGTTTTTGTGGTTGATTGTTTACTTCGTGACGCCCGGCTTCTGCAACCCGTACATTTGTAATAACCTGTCTACTTCCAGAAAGTTGGGTCTTCGTTCTTCATTTCAATTCTTCTTCTTGTTCTTTAAGGAGGAGGGATGGAATCTCATGTTAATGCATTACCCTTTAATGTTTCAAGATAGCTCTGTAAAACGAAAATACCTAGCTCCATCTCCACTGGACGCTAACGATGCATTCAGTCCCCTAAGCCTTCGTTACAGCACTGAACAGATTCATTCAACTGGAGAGAAATTAAGTGATCATACGTGTCCACAATTCACGATATGTAGTCAAAATAGACAACACTGCCGATATTAGATTCATTTGTGTACATCTAACGTTAAATTTGACTACAAGTAAGTATAACATCATTGAATGCAGAAATACATCAAAGTATGTGAGGTATGGTTTTGTGTAGTTAAGCAATGGTAATTCTTGATATCAAGAACTTGAACTCTTGATATCAAGAAATCGAATTGGTAATATCAAGAAAAAGGAATAAATGTTAAAATGGCTTGCCATATGTACGACCGTGTGTAACATAGCCATCCGACAGAACTTTCATGTAGCTTCAGTCAACTTAGTAGAGTTCAACAATCTGTTACGTTACCACTCCAACGAGCACGTAACGCGCTCGAGCGATGTGTATATACAGGTCAACGGGCGTTCTGCATAGTCAGCACGCACCGGTACCCCTCTCGATGATGACGATTGTGCTCTTTTTTTACGAGGGGATTACAAATGAGATAAAGCCCTCTGGCAATAGAATAATTTAACGTCCTTTCCTTCTATCTTCTAACTCTATGTTTAGACAGAACGTTTTTAACACTGCTTACCGAGAAAAACAAGATATAGCCTGACGCCTCAATTATGTAACTCACATTATCCCTGATCTGATTTACCCGCAATACGATTTCACATATATTACACACATTTAACACCACACGTTAATCTCAGAACCGTTTGCACTTGTTTGTTTAAAATCATACATTTGGACTCTAAGAATATCCTGAGCAAATAAATTCGAATAAAGATGTAAGAAAAGAAATCACATGACTGCATATGAAAACTTGTATGCGTAACCATTCAGCTTAAATGGAGCAAAGTATTGTTTTCTTGACAAGCGTGACTCGGGGTTTATCCATGAGCAGCCAACTGTTTGTGTATTTACGTACAGAAAGGCGTCTATCATTGCCTCATTCACATTCATAATGAATGTGAGATTTAATACATCTCATCAATTCTATCCTTCCTACCCATCCCCCCTTCTCTCTACCTCTCTGTTTCCCATGCACACTCTTCTTGCTTTGCAAAATGGACCTAGTGCATTTATTCCACGTTATTAATGTACAGATAGACCATGGGTAGACCACGGGACAATTTAGGATAATACATAATTATAGTAGTCTAGTAGCTACGAGAGCTTCCCATTCCCCCGTAACATATATCTCGTGATAAGATGTAGGACTTACCAAGAGGAAAAAAGTATCTCATGTGATCCTAATTAGCATATCCAAGACGGCCGCCGTCACCATATATTCATATATGAGCTGTCATAGTTTAGTCTGTTTCGTAAGCCAAAAGTGTATAATTTTTTGAACTGAATTTCATCAACCTGGATTATATTTGATTTGATTAAAGTCTTAGAGGTATTTTATAAGTGATTTGTGGTTTCATACCAGCAATTCGAGTTCAAAGTATCATACGACATGTATTCGTTATCGTGTTCATAGACGAATGTGGAGTAGGTCTGCATCTTCCATGTTTTTGTCAAACGTTAATGTACTAAACTTGTGAATGTGTGCATCATGAATTTGCCCCCAAAGCACACGTTTTGTCAAATGTGTTATTTTCAAAGGTGCAGTTTCACAAGATCTGAGTCTGGTCTAAAAGTGGCGCAATGCAAAGCCAAATCTGCTTCACTCTTAATATCTCTAACATTATTCTCGACATTTATTGACAATGAGTACTGACCCAAAATAACAATCATCTCTATATTCATGATCTTCAAACAATCAGTAAGCCTATATGCAGTGATTACAGGGGCAACATCTAACATCTTTCATCAGAGAAGCTAAGGACCCAGAAGAATCATCATTATGATTTCAATTATTGGTGTAGCATCATGGGTCCTTAGTTCAATAACATAAACAAAGGACAAATTACAGTAACTTTGGGGGCTATGATTAGCATCAAAGGGCTCTGATCTAGCATAATAGGGCTTCACTTGCCAATAATTTGCCTTTTAGGACCTGTAATGAGCATCAAAGGGCGGAGGTCTAGCAACATGCGGCCTGTACATGGTACTACACAGCCAATAACAAGCATTATGGTGCCTTTGAATTACATTGAAGGGCCCAGATATAGCAATACAGGGCTTGTAAAATGTTTTACACAGCAAATGATAAGCATTATTACTTTAATTATTTTTTCAAATTAAACCATGGCGTGGTAATCCAGGGTTTAAGGGTCTAGATGATTTTAACTTTTAACTTTAAACTACATAATACATAGCTATATAATTGCTAGTTTCAGTTCCTTCTTTTATTCCTTTACGTATCCTTGTTTACATGCCCAATGTCATATTAGTCTCATTCACTCTTTTTAATACTTTTCACTACGCTCTAGTCAGTCTTTTCAGCCTTTTGACGATTGCCAATCCTACTCTCCATCAAAATGACTTTAGTTTACTCTATACATCTTCCTGTTTCTTTATGTTTTATCTGTCCTTCTGATTCCTCAATCCCACTATGAATTTGTCTCATCAATCCTTTTCTTTTCCCCTACATTTTATCCTTTCCACTCCCAATGCAAAATGTGTCTCTGTTGCAAAAAAAAAACACACAAAAACATTAGAAATAACAATGACAGATTGTACTTCATGGAGGAAACAGTCATAATTACTTGTGGACATTCTCTAGACTCATTTCGATATAATTTAGTGATTACTTTCAAACAAATTGCTTTTCAAAACTTAAATAATAGGATGTAAGAACGCTAAAATCAGTACCTTGTTTACTGTTTACATGTTTACTGTTCATAATCTGAAAATACTAAAATCAATAAAATCTTCAAATCAATACCTTACCAAGCAAGCTCTAAGTCAAATCAAGCATGGCCCATTCATAGAAGTTCGTGCGTACCGTTTGCCATTTGGCACATGAGGTGACGGGTTCCCTTCCCATTTAACCATTTGTGTGCCAGACAGACCCGCTCTCAATGGGATTCATGTGCATTAATGATGGAAAAAACACACACATGGCACACAAAGGATTAAAAACAACAACGAGACAATAGCAAATTGTAATGCGCATGCGTGTTACTCTTGTTTAAAGGGGAAGTTCACCCTGAAATTATTTTGGTTTCAATAAAAAGAGACAAATGAAAGAAACATATGAGTGAAGGTTTGACGAAAATCGGTCAAAGGAAAAGAAAGTTATTTGATTTTAAAGTTTTGATTTTGTGACGTCACGTGCGAGGTGCTCTCCCATATGTTGTGTACAAAATAAGTCGTTAAATTGCATTTTTTTTCCCTGTTTTTGACAACGGAATGATTTTTTTCGTACAGGTATGTGTGTAAAAACGTATTTCTAATAATGTACCAAATGCACAAGTATAAGGATGCATATCTTTGTGAGAAAATGCACATTTTCGAAAAAAAAAAATTACACAACATATGGGAGAGCACCTCGCATGTGACGTCACAAAATGAAAACTTTAAAATCAAATAACTTTCTTTTCCTCTGACCGATTTTCGTCAGACCGTAACTCATATGTTTCTTTCATTTGTCTCTTTTTATTGAAACCAACATAATTTCAGGGTGAACTTCCCGTTTAAATCATGTGAGATGCTTGTTGTTCAAGAACCATAGTCGCGTGTGCATGCCGTCTACAGAATTACCTCTCCGAATAGAGAACGAAATACGACTTGGATCAATTTCACTAATTTATCTGGATTACTGCTGTTACATAGCAGCATTGTATATTGTCACCATGATAAGTTTAATTTTCTTTTCATCTACCACCCGCAAGTGGAGGGACTTGAGTGTATTACATGTGTACTTGCGCAAAAAGGCCCGATGTGACACAAAAGGAGTTAACCCGTAATGTGCCAAATAAGCTGCCGCTGGCATTGTCTACAAATGTCATCTAAATGGTATGTAGGTCAATGCGCACGTGGCACATTTGATATGCCGCACACAATGAAAATGACCAAAATAGCATATTGAACTTCATGCATTCATGGTATTCAAATGCTGTGACGCATGAAAACCTTTGGAACTGCTTCTCTCTGTATCTATTACCGTGGTTATTCAATATAGTAATACTTTATCTCCTGCAAATAATATGTCTACATGCAGTTAAAAAAGATATTTTTCTTTGCGGATGAGCGTATATAAATAACATTAGCTTAAAGGGAATAGTACTAGGAGGGCAAAAAGACTTCGAAAAGGTGATCGGGAGCAATCTTCTTACCAATGGTTTTGCCGATTTTAGAAACTTGCTGAAAGTTATTTGCCATCAAATGATCCACATTTTGAGTAATAAGTGATTAAATCACAAATCCTAAGAATGTTCTGCCCAAACACCATGAGGATTTGTGTTTTAATCACTAATACCTCCAAATGTGGACCATTTTAGGGCAAATAACTTTCAGCAATTTTTTTCTAAAATGCACAATACATGTACATAAATTTAAGACCATTGGTAAGAAGATTGCTCACGATCCCCCTTTTTTTAAGGCCTTTTTCCTTCCCAGTACAGTTTATTCCCTTTAAACAACTTGTTTACAAGCGTACTGCAAATGCTCATCTCTGTTTTCGTAATGAAGGTGGTTATATAAGTTTTATTTATTCAAATGTACATAGCTGCCTTCTGTAAGAGAAATTTTAACTTAGAGGGGTGCATTGATCCAGTGCCTGGTGTAATTATAATGGAAGGCAATCATAAGATGGGTTCACCGTAGTGAGGTCACTCTGGATGAAACAGACCCTATTTTTAGAAGTACAGTAGAGTATCAATAGTACACCCTTAGTACAGCTAGGCAACGATAACTGCAAAAAGCAAACATAAAGAAATATAAAGAATTAACCCTCCGTCAGGCCCCAATTCAAATATTATGCTCATATTCGTGATCTCGCTGTTATTCAACACACAATCTGTTTATATGTCCATTGGATATGTACAAGTACGCTATCGATGGTAATAATGAATTGTGATTTTACATTATGCTAACCGATATTGTTTTCAACCGGGCTTTATATTAGGACTGTGAGCTTTCCAAGAAGTACATGGCAATGCTCCAGGGGATCTGAAATGGCAATGAATGGTAATGAAAATGTATTGAAGAAAACGATGATAAAGAATTTATTTCGCAGAAAACAAGTTCAGGAGGAGGGAGTGGTGTGAGGTTGAAGGAGGGGGGGGGGGGCACGAATTCCGGGTGCTCCCCCCGCGTGCCCGCCCCCTCCCCCCCCCCCGAAAAAATCCTAGCTACGCCGCTGTATAATGCGCCCCCCCCCACCCCCCACCCCCACCCCCCCCCCCCCAAAAAAAATGATGATAATAATAATAATGATAATAATAATAATAATAATAATAATAATAATAATAATAATAATAATATATATATATATTTTACAAAATTTCAAGCCCCCCCCCCCTGAAAAAAGTCCTAGCGTTGCCATTGAGGGGGGGGGGGGGGAGGGGATACCTTCATAACCAAACTCCTCTCCTTATGCCCCCCTTCCCCATGTTCCCTCTCCCCTCCCCATGCCCCTATTCCTCCCCAAACTAACTCCCTCCCTTTTCTCCCTACTCCTCTTTCATATCGCTCTCTTCGTTTGAGCGGTACTCCTTTATATATTTTGATTCATTTTTTTACTTCATCGTTTATTACCATGACAACCATAACAACGATTTCGTTTATTCGACACTTCATTTCATATGGTTTAGTTCTTTTTCTTCATGTTATCAAATTTCAAAGTTATGCAAAAAAAAATATGAATCTAATCATGTCGTATAACGATTAAAAAAAATGTTGTTGTTAAAGAAAAACAATGTCAAGCGAAATGTTTTTGTCATATATGTTTACTTAGGATGTATTATATATTAGATAATTTCTATTCATTTTCATTCGTGTTCCAATGTATACAAGCACTGCTTCTTTTTGGATCCCTCCACAAAAAATATTATTTCTATAAATGAATTGTGTTTACTACTTCCCGTTCGTTATGATTGTATCTGAACTTTATGCACGTATTGTGTTGTTTGTTTTTGGCGGAAAAATGAAATTGAAACTTGAATCTTGAATAATGAACGATGATAGGCAACCTATCAGGTCAGGCATGGAGCAGAAAAGAGGGAGAAAACCCTTGGACGTCCCATCACAAAACCCCCGGCCCCCTCACTCCGGCGTCGGATGGACCGCATGCGTGCTCCCAAAATGTCCTGTAAAGGGGTTCTTTTTTGCGGGGCAAGTCCGGCCCACGAAATGTAAAAGAGGGGGTATATTTAACTTTCCACCCGTAGATTTCTTTAAAAACGGTGTGTGGGGGGTTTTTTCTCTCGCTCTTTGGACTCCTGAGACAAAAAAGGGGTTATAAAAACGTCTTGAATATCAAAGAAAAATTTATAGGTTTCCAGTACGTACACGTATAAGCTTGGACTTGACACACTGGCGCAAAATCAGTACTAGTGGGTACGTACTATCATCCACGAAGCTCGAGCATCGACTTTCAGAATTAAATTGAATGCACAATAACTGAAGCTACAAACATTGGTTGAGAACTATATATACTTTGGGCTTAAATCATTATTTACTGTGTATCAATCCGAAATTGTTCAGCTATGCAACCTCCTCCATCTCAAACAGGTGGTTCAATTTCCAACGAGAATTGTCATCATTCAAATTCAATCCAAGCATTAACGTTTGAGGCATATTATTCCTCTCGGCGCAACATCTGCTCAAGTAATATACACGAATTGCTTAGAGTTCAACACGTTCCATTATCTTTCGAGACATGTCCCGGATTGATATGATTATGGTGATTTTAAATTGCCACCAGCTAGTAGTGTCAAATGCATGCACCTGAGGGGAAAATGATAGGAGAATAACATCGCTCATCGAGCTCTTTTAATTTTTCTTCCTCTTTCAGCATCTAATATACACAAATTGCTTAGAGTTTAATACGTTCAAATATCTTTCGAGAAATGTCCCGGATTGATAGATTATTGTGATTTTAAATTGCTACCAGTGATCAGGGGGGCATTTCATCAAAGGACTTGTCGGATATTTTATCCGACAAGTTTGCTCTCGGCCAATAAGATGCAAGCATTTCAGTAGCTTATAACACTTTGTCGGACAAAACGTCCGACAAGTCCTTTGATGAAATGCCCCCAGGAGTATTAAATGCATGCACTTGTGGGGAAATTGATAAGAGAAAAACATTGCTCATCTAGCTCTTTTCATTGTCTTCCTCTTTAACCAATAACACTCACCTGGAAGAAATGTCAAGGAGAGGTAGAGACCCAGTGCAACTCCAACCATGGTTGAAATATTGCCCTGATCAAACGTGGCAGGGAAGTCCTTCTGAAAGACTCCGATGACTTTCAAAAGGCCGTCGTGAAAAAAAGAGTGAAGAAACATCGTCACAACTATTTGCGGTCGCGGTGGTTTCAGTACACCTCTCATTGTTGTATCACTAAAATCCAAGGCTCACGTGTCCGCTTTTGAGATTGATGTATGACTACGAATTTCCCTAGCCCTATTCTTGGTTGCAGATATTAACGCGATATCCATCAAAGTAATTTTCTAGAAGATGATGATCGATAGGAGCCAGATTCACATACGCCTTAGAGCGGTAACTACCGATACAAGCGCAGTCGGGGTTTGGAATGTCAGAATGACAGGTTTGACTGGATGTGCATAATGCAACAATGCATATATAGGTGATTTCAATCGTAATTTACAGTGAGGTACAATGACGGGAAATGTATTTTGAAAGTTACGCTTTCCTCGCACCCGAGCGTGCGAACCTTGATGATGCAGCTGAATAACTTTTATCTGCAGATTCATTGTACTCTCCGTCTAGTCACACAAAAATGCTGTACAAAGACTTTCTCATACTTCAATGACGGTGATTCTCTGGATGATATTTGCCTGGATTTGACGCATAAACAAAATCGGATGCGCAGAAGAATTTTGGGAAATATCTTCACCCCAAATGCTTGCGCAGTTGTGACATATAACATGTATAATAGACTCGTTCACCACCAGTTTTCTTGAATTTTATTGCGATTATGACAGAACTCATGTGTAAAAAAAATATGCGCATCCTAGTACAAAAAGTTCCCTAGTCACGTGATTTCCAAAGTGACAGCCATTTCCAAGAAGGCCACGTCAATAAGGTGTAAAGAAAGGTACTTAGACCTTTGAATTACTATTCTTGCGTCGATTTGATTGATGTTGGTATCACAGTGCATACTTACAACTACTTTACTGTTGACAATGTTGCTACGGTCACCCCTATAAACGCTGCCTGCTACAGTCTATGTTATCCATAACCGTATTTCATGATGATTCTAAAATATTGTAGACAATTTGCAGTTCCCGAGGAGACTATAGTCATCTACAAAAGAAAAACGCAATTCTTGCATTTGTTTTACAAATTGTATGTAATAAATTACCATGACTTTCTTTAGAATTAGTAATAGATGTAGACTAGAGTGTAATCTGAGTATAAATACAAGCAGGTTACTCAATTGATAACGTAAGTAAGACTAGACCTCTACTACGCTAGTCTATAAGTAGCGCTTTGAAGGTGTTTGACTGATACATCAGTGATACATTTTTATTGGTAAACCATGTCTTGGTGAAGCATTGTTTTTAAAGAGTGGGCAAGAATGTGATTCCTTATTTGTGATGAGTTATTCAATATCTATTTGAGGTGGACAAAACTATGCATAGGGGTCTAACAAAGACTGAAGTTGAATTGGCCTGTATCCATGGGTTTAGGTTAACTGTTCTTTCGGGTGTAGAAGACTCTTAGAAGACCAAGTTTATATCTACAGTAGCTAATGTAGATTCAGATGTTTTTGTCGGTGAAAGATGTCAATTTTCTTTACGTCAAATCAAGTTCTTAACAAAATAAGAAGTGTGATTATTTTTCTGGCAGAGTCACTGTTTGGGGGATTGATTAATTATTTCGTCAGATAAATGAGTCATGTGGAATGGATAAACATATTCGGGATGTTCCTGAAAAAAAATTAGTAATATTCAAAGTTTAAGTCTTACATAAAAAAAAAATCGTTGCATAGATTTCAATAAATGAAATATCAAGAGTAAGCCTGTCTGTTTTTCATGTTTCATTTGACACTTTTCTTGCATCACCAATGCTACGCAAACATGCAAGCGTGATGTGTGAGAAAACAACCTCCCCCCCCCCCCCCTCCTTTGTAGGATAATTTTGTTTCTCGATGTCTTAGAAAGTTCTCATCGTGTATTTCAACCGTCTATTACATAAAGGATATGGGGTTTGAAGGCTGAAGCACCCAAATATGTACAAATGGAGACCTAGATTGGGGGAGTTAGGTGTGGAGGGTAAAAGGCCTATGCTGTGTCCATGAAAGAGAGAAGGGGAAGGGAGGGGGAGTTAAATCTGTTGTGTTGATGCAGGTTGATGCAGGTTTATCACAGAACTGAATGCTGTTACTTGAACAGCATTCAAATATAATAGTATTAATGATAAGTTTTTTTTTTAAGCTGACTGTCGGTACGTTTCCGAATACGAGAAATGGATAAACCCGGTTCCCTTGGTAAATTTGTTACATCATTACTCAATAAAGATCGATTCCTGGAGGAGACAATTTTCTTCTCTTTGTGCTCCATATCCTTGGAGCATTCAGATTCAGATTCAGATAGCATGTTTGAGGACGATTGGCAGACAGTGATAATGGTTTGATCATTTTGACCACATGTCAAAAGATGTTTTGACCAACGTACATCAGATCCTACTATGCACATGTTATAGTGTCCTCGGTAGCTATTAAAGTACCCTTGGTGGGTATTAGGTAGGATTGCGATTCTCAAATTGCTGTTTTGCAAACTTACAATCTTACTATGCTACTACTGTGCATATTTTATAGTGTCCTTGGTAGCTATTAAAGTATCCTGGGTAGGTATAAGGTAGGATTGCGATTCTCAAATTGCTGTTTTGCAAACTTAGAATCTTTAACTTTATCTTTAAAGTAAGCATTATTCTCAAATTGCTGTTTTGCAGGCGGAGACATTTTACTTTCTCTGTAAAGTCATTGTATAAATGAAGGGCAATCAAAGCAGAAAAGGCAGTTGCTTGGGATGAGAGGTCACCGACGGAAGTGGAAGAAGTCACTGACGGAAGGGCGTGGGTGTTAACTTTAAACAGTGATAACTAATTAACTAATGTACAGAACTTACATGACTGACGGTTATTGAGTATGGACTCATCATGCACAGTAAAGTGACAACTAATGTACTGAACTTATACGACTGATGCCTTTATTGAGTATGTGTACTCATTATGTACAGTAAAGTGATAACTAATGTACAGAACTTATACGACTGACGCCATTATTGAGTACGGACTCATCATGTACAGCACAGTTATAACAAATGTACAGAACTTATACGACTGACGCCATTATTGAGTACGGACTCATCATGTACAGTACAGTGATAACTAATGTACAGAACTTACTTATACGACTGACGCCATTATTGAGTACGGACTCATCATGTACAGCACAGTTATAACAAATGTACAGAACTTATACGACTGACGCCATTATTGAGTACGGACTCATCATGTACAGTACAGTTATTACAAATGTACAGAAATTATACGAATGACGCCATTATTGAGTACATGTATATGTACTCGTCATGTACAATGCAGTGATAGCTAGTGTACTGAACTTATATTATTGACGACATTGTTGAGTATGTACTCATCACGTACAGTACTGTAGTAACTAATGTACTGAACGTATATAACTGATATGACCTTTTTTGAGTATATGTACTCATCATATACAGTACATTGGAAACTATTTATGTACTGAACTTATACGACTGACGCCATTTTTGAGTATACGTACTCATCAGGTACAATGCAGTGGTAACTAATGTACAGTGTACTGATTATACGATTGACGCCATTATTAAGAGCGTGTGCTCATCATGTGATAACTACAGTGATAACTAATGTACTGAACCTATACTGACGCCAATCAAATACATGTATTCACTTTACGGCTCCTTTCCTGCTTGTCTAATAAAAATCCGTATTCTGAATGATAAGCAGAAGCATAATAGGAAATGTTTGTGAATCCGGATGCTGCTGGACAAAAATCGAGTGAAGCTTGATTGTGCGTTAAAATGTTTGCATTACATGTATAATTGTAAATGTTATTTCCACGAAACGTCTCATCGCGATAGGAAGCCTAGCTTAACGGTGAGCTCTTGTTACAATTACATGTATTACAATTGTCAAAACTTCTGCTTGACAAATGATTGATCAGAGAAGCCCATGACGATCTTAAACGGGTGGTTCACCCTGAAGTTATTTGGGTTTCAATATGACACACGAAAGAAACATTTTAGTGAAGGTTTGACGAAAATCGGTGAAAGGAAAAGAAAGCTTTTTGATTTTAAAGTTTTTATTTTATGACGTCACGTGCGAGGTGCACTCCTATGTGTTGTGTGCAACTTTTTTTGGAAAATGCAAATTTTCTCAAAAGGAAATGTACCATTTTACCTGTGCGTTTGATATATCATTAAACACATACTTTTACACACATATCGTTATGAAAACAATATATATATAACATAAAAAGCAAGTAGTAGAAAAAATAATACACAACAAATAGAACACCTCGCACGTGATGTCACAAAATCAAAACTGTAAAATCAAATAACTTTCTTTTCCTTTGACCGATTTTCGTCAAACCTTCACTGACATGTTTCTTTTATGTGTCTCCTTTTATTGAAACAAAAGTAATTTCAGAGTGAACTATCCCCTTTACCATAACCATTTCACAAAGACAGCAACACGGTAACATCTTTTCATGGTATTTTTACCTTCGAGTATACTTGCATTCAGAACGGAACGATATATCTAAAAAAAAAAAGAAAAAAAAAAGATAACACTTTGTACAGCATTTTTACAGTTTGAGTGTAATGATTTTACTTATCAGTCTGGTCTCAATCAACTTGAAGATTTTATTTCTCGTTCATGTGTTTGAGTCAGCAGCATGAAAAATGCTACGCATGCTAATTGATTGACATCGACTGACTCGACAAGTATTCACCTTTTTAATACAGGTACAAAATTGATATAGTAAGTGGTAATGATGCTGTAATGGGGACGACTACAGTATAAGTATATGTATTTGTCTATAATGGACAGAATATTGATCGAATTCTGTACATCTAAAAATATCGTGCTGTTATAAGTTGTGTGAAGATTGTTGACTACGATAGCCGAAATTCAGAAAATAAAAAGTGATCACGATAAAGGAATTTAATTTAAAAGAGTTTATTAAGGTCAGTGTAAAACTCAACACATGTATACGGGTGGATACATCAGAAAGGATGTCTTGAAAGTTTTGTTCTACGATCACAACTGTACAACTCAACACCTCTTCTACTACACTACTCTTCTACTACTCCTCAGATAAACACATGGTATGTCTCTTATAACCCAAGCGAGATTCACAAGAGAGAAAAGTCAAATAGATCATGAGAAGGACATGCCAGACACAGGGAGTGAAAAGGGAGAATGGGATTTTTTTTTTTTTTTTTTTTTTGAAAAGTGCAACACAGAGCTCAGTCATATTGAGAAAGAGGATAAACATGAACTGGGACCGAGAATGTCAAGATAAGACGGTAGCTGAAAGGTCTGAATACAGTGCAAAAGTTGAAAACAACTAGGCCTAAGAGGTAGAGTAAATAAGAGGGAAAGGGAGAGAGCTAGGTGTGTGAAAGATAAACCAAAGTCAAATGAGAGCGTTGCCATGGACTTATGAGCAACCAAATAAATTAAGAATAAACTAGGTAATTGTGTAGTTTACGATAACGTTTTCAAAATATTATTTACATCAACAGGTGCAATAACGAATGGTTGCATAAAGATAGTTAAGCATACGATGAAATACATGTACATGTATATACATTATAAAAATTATACATACAATACATCAAATATCTCGACGAAAGTGCGTAACAGTGTGGTATACTCAATGTCCTAAAGCATTACTTCTGCATTCATGTTTTACCTGAAGGTCATGAATTACATGAATTATGTAATTTCACTGCATTGTTTATTACCATGACAACAATCTTCTAACGATTTTTGGTCTTTGTATTCAACACTAATTTTATATGGTTTAGAGGTTAATTCGAAGGAGAAAGGTTGTTTTCTCCATGGTATCTAATTTCCATTAAGTTATGCTAAAAGAAAGAATAAATCGAATCATGTCGTATCACAATGAAAAAAATGGGTTGTTTTGTTGTTCTTGCTAAAGAGAAAGATTGTCAAGTGAAAGGTTTTTTTTTTAAATCACATACATGTATATGCATTATACATGCATATTTCATAATCTAAACACAACAAAAAAAGTTCCCCCCCCCCCCCTAAGCAAATAGGGTTTTGAGCAAAATAATTTGGCAGGATTGTTTCTTAACTTATTGACTAACTTCCGTGTAAAAATCACATTAATCCAATCAGTCATGCTGCAGTGAGCACACATTTAAGGCAAAATTGTCATTTTTCAAAAGTCACTAGGGTAATTGTTTATGCCGTTTTAACAAAACATTTTGGCATTTCTTGTGCAATTTTTAAAGTGTATTCGCTCAACTATGACACGAAAATTGCTTCTTGTGTTCAAATAATAGGTCATGTAACATCTTTGTCAAAATATCTAGTTTTATTTTTTAACAAAATAACGGTTGTTTAAAAGTTTCAAACTCAAGAGGGATGGGTACTTTTTAAACGGTGCTCACTCAACCAGAACAATAGATTAAATGTCGGGATAGGTGTTAGTGCATCCAGAGATGGATGATAAACGATAAAAGGACATAAATTATGCACCACAAATGGAATTTATTAAAATTCATATGACAGAATCTCAAAATTACCCTTGTGATTTTTGAAAAGTGACAACTTTGCCTTTAATGTGTGCTCACTCATGCATGACTGAGTGGATTGATGCGATTTTTACACGGAAGTTAGTTGATAAGTTAAATAACATTCCTGCCAAAATATATTACTCAACACCTTTTCGATCAAAAGTTATTTCATTTTGCTTAGGGGGGGACCTACTTTTTTTGTTGTGTTGATACAATTTCACTCGGGGTCCAATGTACACAGGCCCTGCCTCTTTTTGGACCTCTCTACAAAGAAATTTTTTTCCTGTTTTACATTCATTGAATCTGAACCTTATGCATGTATTTTGTTGTTTTTTTTGGAAAAATAAATTGAATAGAATACCAGCATAAACATCATGCATCAGAAACAACTGCATGTCTCAATAGCATCCTTCTATTAATACAGTTGTACATTAAAATTACATGTACGCTTATATTTAAGAAATAAAAACTGAAAATTATGTGCCAATTATTATACCAATACATGATTGATAACTTTATACAGTATATTATGTTCTATTGCCACTGAAAACAGATTAGTTGTTGCATCATATCATGTTCCAGTGCACTGTTTACATGGTTGAATAAAAACACCAGAATACATGTGCAATAATGGATATCATATATCTCATCTCGATAATCCCGATACCTGATTGGTTAACAGACATGATCTAGATTTAACTATCCTCATAAATATTGGTAAATAGCACTTTAACTTTCATAAACAACCGGCTTGTGATCGAGTTACTATGGGAGTTCACATTTTAACTCATTAGCACAACCAACATTGAACGAGACATACTTGTGGACAAGTATAAGGTGGTCTGTATGGCAATTTTTTACACAGACTTTACATGGTAAATGCACGGTGACACCATGGACCTTCCATGGTGACATCATCTATGTATTAGAAATCAAAGGCAGCACACACGAAAGAGACTTGCCTAAATGGTGACATATATGTGCTAACAGCATGTAATTAAACGTCAAAGAAAACAAGTGGGAATGAAAATCTCAAAGAGAATGACAAAGTGAGGGATTGAACAGCAGAAGGTCGCAAAAATCACATTGCAAAAGGAATGAAAAACTGACCCTACCCACACCAAGATTCGAACCGCGGGCCTCGCGTTCTTAAAACAGTGCCTTACCCATTGAGCCACAAATCTTCCCATTCACGTAACACGTAAAGCAGAAAAGGGGGCTATAATGATTTAGAAATCAATGTTCAAGCTGAAATTTTGCCAAGATCCCGTCATCTGATTAGAAAATGGAGGACGTTTCCGAAAGCTAGTAGACTCAGGTACAACATATCAAAATTTCAGAGTAAAAGATTCAAATATAAGCGAGATACAGCTCGTCATAAAAGATAAAAGATAAAAGATAACAGATCGTCATGTCAATTCATTATTTGAAATACATCTCCCATTGACAATGCACGTAAATATGTGAGAATTTGACATAATGCTTTTCATCAAAATTTACACCACAATGGCGTAATCAAAATGTGTATAAAGGCATTTTTACCACAGAGCAATGTCCTAGGCACAACATACTGCAATTTGGGAGAAAATAGATCGAGGATTACCGAGATACGCTCAAACGGGTAAAAAAGTTCATGACGTCATGAATAAAAATTCATTTTTTATTTTCATATGGCAATAGAGTGACGTCACGATGTACTTTAATGACATAATGAATCATAAAATCACATGAACACATCACACAGTTTCAGGATATTGAAAAAAATTGGGGGTCACTAGCCATTTTGAGTAGCTATGGCCGATTAAAGGTAGTCATGTTTTTTGCAATATTTGCACACAAAAACGTATTGACGCAAGAGCAAACTTTCAACTTTGATGCACCCACATGATCTTGTCATTGCATGGAAATTGCTCAAAATAACAGGATGTGATGTATGGAGTGTCAGAAACATGAAACCAGTGAAAAAACACGGAATTTTGACATTACATTCGCGTTACGCACGGAAAAAATGGTTAAAATAGCCTGAAACCTAAGCAAAACAATTTCTAACTGATTTGGAGAATTTTAAAATTTAGCGCGCGCATTATTGCCCTAACGTACGTGTACGCGCGTGTTTTTATAATTCAGTGAAATTAATTACCTTAGCCTTAATTTCATACATGTCAATTTTCATTAGCTGTAGATGATTAGTTCTCGAGATATGTCAGTTAACAGGTTTTCATTAAAATGCTTATAGATGACGTCACGGTCATGCCATGACCTTGAAAAATATTGCAATTGCAAGTTCACATGTATACCTATACATGATGAAATTATGATGAGACACAACACGTGCATTAATTATTGAGATATAGATGCCACAAAAAAGTGGGGGGGGGGGGGGGGCATGGAATAAAAATAAAAAGATAAAAGAAAATTCGGACGAAATTAGAAGGGGATCTTTTGGCTACGACAAACCACCTGAAAAACTCTAAACTTCAGTGCACTAATGCGCCGATTCGCAAAAGTTTATTGCAGACAGCAGTGTCAGAGTACCTGCCTAATGTGAAGTAACAATGGTATTTGTTTGCGTGCTTTTTGCAACGAGAATACAATGACAAATGAATGTGTGCGTGGTACAAATATGCAATGAACAATGCGAAATACATGTACAAAGTATGCTTTATAAACATCAATACTAATGCCCAGAGCCCTGTATCACAAAGAATGAGTTGCTATCTTGTTTAATGGTTGTGGGCACGAAATATCTTAGTTTCCATCATTATTTTATTCAGTATAAAAAACGAATAGATACTGCTCTGATATGCAGTACATAGTCAACATATAGTCCCATGGCGGTCTCGAAACAATACTATAATCTAAGGTCAATGCATGCTGTTTGTTGATAGATGAAAATAGAGTACATTTCTTCTCTGGAAAAATCATGCTATATTCTAGTCTTTATTTATTCCTCATTTTTTTTTTTTTTGTTATATAAAACAGTGATCGCAAAATCATGTTTTCATCACTAGCCCTATGGCATTGTGGTAACAGCATAGTTTTGAAATCACCATGTGCCACTAATTTTAACCATTCTCTCCAAATCTTTATTTGTATAATAAATTACTTAGGTGCTGCATAATCATGGCCACATATCAGTATTTACAACAAAGGGTTCTTTTGAGATGACATGAGACACTCTTTCTCTTTCCCAGCATGGATGACGACAAGAGGGACTATAGCTGGCTATGGGGCAATGCCCTATATTTCACACATGTTCTCCAGCCGTGAAACAACATCTGCAAAACAAGCATCGGAAGAGAATACACAAGAAAACAAGTTGAAAATTGGAGCAACAAGACCTAAAAAAAATCAGTAATGTTTAGAGGAAGCTCCGCATGTTAAACCCCTTTAAGTACCATATATAAAGAAAATCTTATAACTTGTTCATGTTCTGTAATTCTTTGTATTGCTGTGCGATAAATTGCTTAGGTACAGTAATGAAGTACGCGTATTGATCTAGTGGATGTCCAAACAAAGTGTCGCATGGAACATCAAGTTAACCAATATTCCGCGCGCCGTATTCATTTATTGTATTGTTCTCAAATTACAGAAACATATCAGACCCCACAACAGTATGATTCTATTCTTTTACCGAAACAATGAAGCATTGGTTTCGTAATGCCCCAGTGGTTCCCTTTAATGTTGAGTAAGAATATGTGACAATGGCTACTCTTAACCCTGATACTCCCGCGGGGGGGGGGGGGGGGCATTATGGCCTCCCCCCTGTAGAAGTTTTGTTGGTACTTCCTAACGCCTCAATATTTCGAAACAAAATTTCTTGACTTTTTTCTCTGATCCTTCCCGCACATTTTGATACCAAATTCATGGCGATCTGACCTACCATGCGGGTGTCAGATTACGTTTACCGAACACATGTCACTGAAATTTTGCTATTTCTCTATGTGACTGTGTATAACCCTATGGATAAAATCAGGAGCTTTTCCAATTTATGTAAATACTTTTCTAATAAGTGTTATCATTGTTTCAAATAGTGTAAATAATTACCACACACACACACACAAACACACACCAACACACCCACATTCACACACACCCACACCCACGCATAACCATCTGAATCTTGACGAAAAACAAAGAAATACATAAGAAAATTGAAAAACAATAAAATACATAAGACATAATTACCACAACTTATCTTTTTCTTTCAAGAATTGTTGAGGGAGTTATGAAAGACATTTGTACCAAAAATTGCTATTCCTGAGGCTTTATTTAGTGAGAAATACCAAAATCTATGATTTCTCGCATAAATTAGCATGAATTAATTAGTTCAAGAAAAAATAAAAGGACTTCGTAAATTTAGCTATACAACTTTGTAGAT
>OZ022587.1:5865181-5973378 GCA_963669155.1 Arbacia lixula | reverse complement strand
TACCCTTCTCTTGAACAATTGTTTTTTCAACTTCCTTCAACACACTCTCACAAACATTTGAAAGGCCTAGCAAGAAATGTGCATTACAGTATAAAAACTGCAAGTCTACAGAATCTTCATTGAGCAGCGACTCCCGATACTCATTGAGTTTTGCATTGAATGATTTGTTGACACTGGAACGATCTGACATTACTGCAAACATTTTACCTAGCATTTCTTTCTGTACGTCATCCATTTTTTCCTCATCTACTAACCAACTCAATTCCTCTAGCATAGCTATCACATTATCAAGTAGTGTAGTGCCATCTTCAACTGCCACACTAGAAAATCCCCCTGACAAAGTTTCCCCACTATCAAGTGCTACATCCCTTGAAGTTCCATCCCCATGTAACGTCCATCCTGATGATTCTGAAATTCCTTCTTTAATCTGAAGTTTGCTTAGTACATGTGCCCTGTCCATCATTGCATTTGCTGTAGAAGCAGATGGTACACTTTCTACACTGTTCTTATTGAAAACCCATTTGCTGACAACTCCAATCACGTTACCAACCTTTGTAGTTGAAATGTTATTCTCCCCACAAAGTGCCATTACACATTTTTCTACACACTTCTTGTATGGATGCCCTGTCGTTTCCTCCCTTAGTTCTAGTCTGTCTGATTCTAAGTCCTGTTTCTCTGCCTCTAGCAAGAATGATCTGTTTTCTACTTCATTTAACTTCTGCTTTAAGTCCTGATTCCTATTTGACACTGCAGCAATCTTTTGCTTCTGCTTACTAACCTTCCTTCTTAATTTCCTTACCTTATTTTCAAGCCTTTTACGCCCATCTAATCCCAACTGCTTTTCCCGATTTTGTAGACTTTTCGCTTTTGATTTCAAGTACTTTTCCCTCCTTCTAACAGATTGGTAACTGGACCTAGCCTTCAGGGTTCTTAGTTCATTTTTCTTTGCAGTTAGAGATACTTTAGTTTCCATCAGATCATGCGTCAGCTTTTTAACTTTTGAGTTGCTCTTTTCGAGGTCATTTTCTAGCTTTTCTACATGACTTTTGAGCGTTTCAATCTGTTCCGATTTTTTGTTGCCCTCCTGTTTGATTATTTTTTCTCTTTCTGACATGCATGACAACATTTCTTGTTTGCTTTTTAGTTCACTTGTAAGCTTTTGGTTCTGTTTTTCAGCCTTTTGCATGAGTTTTTCGTTTCCTACACATCCCTTGCATTTCACTAAATGTTCTTTTGATAGTCTTCAAAGGTTATCTGAACACATGCGGTCAATGTAATCTTTGTAGAATCCTGGCTTGTTGTGTGTGAAATGGGTGTAGTGACAGAGATTCCTTTGTGTAGGTAGGGTCAGAAATTCTGACGTTCGTAACAATTCATATGCTGCTGATGATTTGGTCTGTGGTCTTTTGTTCCATATGCCTTGATCCAGAGTTTGCACTTCTTGAGAAATACTAGAGAAATACTCCTCTATCGGATCCTGTGAGAACTATTCGGAGAGCTTCTTACCAATAGTGAAGAGTGACTTGCTTCTACTTCTTCTATACTGGGTTGAGCCCACTCTCACAGAAGTTTTTTAATTGTGAAACTTAAATACTGTAATTAAATATGTACAACAGAAATGGGAAAGTTCTCTCTCCCTGTTTACATACATGACCGACATCATGGCCATATTGCCCATGGAAGGATCGCTATATCATTAGAGATGTCAAATTAAAGAAATTGATTTCAGTCTCATTCGTTGTCTGATTTTTCTCAACCTTTAATTTTTGTTATGTTTCTCTAAACTTTCTGCATTCATTCAAGCCAAATACCTCGGAAGGGTTAAATACCATGATACGCATGTAACTTGGCTTGGCAGTTCTCACTAGCCAGTGAGCACTGAATTCAGAAGTCTGAAGAATGTGTAACATATTTAGCATTAATGTGTACAGACTTTCCACCCCCAGCGATATCTTCGTACGCTTTCAGAAGCTGATCTACTTCGTCAATAAAGTGAATGATGGGATGCATCTTGCAGTAGAAGGTGGCAAATTGTTGGCATGTTGCTCGGTCTTCTGTATGAATCTCCCATTGAATCGTACGGTATTTTGCATTGATGCACGGGCAGGGGCGTCAACACAACAACACAGCGCATACAATTTACTTTCTATCGATGTATCTCCCTGACTCCACAATACTCCTTCGGTAGAAAGAAATTTTGCGTCTACAAATTTATTAAGGAACGTCTCCATTTTTGGTTCACTTTTCCCAAACCAAACTCCTGCCAATATTAAATTTTGCAACCTCATCTTTGGGGGTAACTCGTGATCATTAAATAGATGGGCCAAAGTGAATATTTTGATGAGCTAAATACTGGTAGACCATCAGAGAATATATAACATGTTGTTTTCATTGCTCAATGGCTTTCCATTGGCTGTCATTGATTGATAAAAACTATCATATATATCATCAATATTTCCTTGTGTCCTTCGTCTAGTTTGTCTGTAGGACAGATTCCTTGCAATTTTTTCTTTCAAGGGAAATACGAATTTGACTGCTTAAATCAGTGGTTATGAAGATGTTACTATCACATCTTTGACAATACAGTCACGATTACAGGTAGGACAGGATGAAATTGGGTAATTGTCATGCTTAAATAATTGATAATTGAACATAACTAAAACAGAATGTGCAATAAAAATGGTAACTCAGCTGAAGGCCACTCCCTCCAAATATCTTCTTCAAAATATGTTTTGTGGCATTGAACAGTTCCAACAGGTGAACTGGCTATAGATGATAAGCAGTGACACATTGCAAATGACAGTACCATGAGGAGTGCCTCCGCCTTAGATGTCTGTGAGCCCTTGGAGATGGGCACATTCCTGTTATCATTCAGCAAACCAAGAAATCCATGATCCTCGCCTTTAGCCACTCGCAGACAGCCGCTGCTCCAGTGGTGATGTAGCTATTTCCTTGACATCTGGGTGGTTGAAGGCAGACAGCCAAAACCATAGAACCATAACTTGACCTTCTTCAACTTCTCCAACTGAGTGCACTGGTCAGCAAGAGTCCTGTAAAATGGAATGAAGCAACAACATGTCAAACAGATACAAAGTAGGATGAAGAAATTGGCTTTTATCTTGCACGGCCACCCCCCTCTGTAAAACAGCCTTTGGCTGAAGTAAGTCACCATGCTAAAATCAACTGAACTCGACACCACAGGAGAATGAAGAATGTGCAATAAAAATGGTAACTCAGCTGCAGGCCACTCCCTCCAAATATCTTCTTCAAAATAAGTTTTGTGGATTTAAAGAGAATCACATCTAAGTGGTGCAGTGGCCCTGATCCTGCTTTTCAGCTCACCACTCATCCAGCTCAGCAGCGTCAGCAGACTCACAGGATCCTGTTGACCCTCTTGGTGTCTGAACCACACCTTTCTGTCATCATTGTTCATCTTCCTCTCTATCATGGCTGACATATTGTTATTGTCCATGTCGTTAGCCCTTCCAATTTCCTTGAGCGTGTTGTAACTCCTCCTCACCAGGTGAAATAGGTCACAATAGCGACCATCCTCACGATCTTTGGGAGGTCGAAATCGATTCAAGTCGTTGACGATGGCATCTGACACGAACCTAGGGTCACCATAAATAGAACGAAGATGCTCCCAGGCGGCATCACAGTCAGAACCAATTCCCCTTATTAATTCCAGAGGGCGTCCTTGTAGGCAGGAGCGGAGTATCGAAATAGCATCCCTCTTCCCATACCTGAAGTCAATATATGCGTAAAGTCTGACTTGAAAACACAATATTTCCTGGCGTCATCGCTGAAATTTCGGCTTCTCCACCTTGAAACATTTGTATGTAAGTTTTCTGGATTAATCAGATCCTTGACACAGGCACACAGAGACTCTCCCCGTCCCGTCTCCTAGCGATGCCTCCCTCGCTTAGTGCCACTTCCCCTGAGCTCACTGATAGACTCAACCTTTCCACTGACTGTAAGCCGCCGCTTCAGTGGGGAACTGTGGACTTCCCTGACAGCAACAACATCTAGCTTGTAAGAAGCCTTAAGTGACGCCTCCGGCACAACGAATTTACTTCCGCAACAGAACACCTGAAATTTACACTAATTAAGATACTTTAATGCAACCCGAGGTATACATAAAACACGACATCAACAGAACAATATGATCCATATGGGGCCGGCAGTATTCCTCTGCCTTTGCCACGTTAATCGCCTCATCCAGGGACAGGGGTTGGGTACGCAACACATGAGCTTGCACTGGGCAACGCACATCCTGGACGAAACAGTCTATTTTGTTCTGTTCCATGAGGTCAGCGAGAGGGATCCATTTGGATTCATGCGCTCGAGGTGTTTCTCAACCTCCTCTCCCTTTGCTTGTTTGAGGGCCAACAACTCTGTACGAAAGCAGAATCTGCTGGCAGATGATGGCCTAAATTTCTCAGAGAACCTGGTCTTTAACTAATTGTAATCGTCCGTAACCCCCATTTCCTTTAACCATCGCGCTGCCCACCCCTGCAACATAGTTTCAAAGGCGTAATTTTTTTTTTGAGGGGGGCCCACTTGGCAAACAAAGTGTAACTATAGAATGCATCCAGCCAGGTATCAGGGTCCATGCCCCCTCATAGAATGGAGGCCTCAGCATATCGTTGACTCCCATATTGTCACGTTCAAACGTCTACAATCTACAGTAATCAAGAACAAAAACATGTTCACCCCCCCCCCCCCTTCCCCAGCGAAAAGAGAAACAAAACTTTTACAAAGGCAAAAAAAAAAAAAGGAAAATATTTTTTTAACGGGAGCTTCTGTGGCTTGTTGCAATACATAAGGCCCAGAATCTTGCTTCTCAGAGCATGGCTGATGTGGGCTGGCTTCTCATCTTTCACCCTGGCTGTAAAGTCTGGAGAAAGAGAAGGATTGGAAGAGTGTGAAGAACATTGTGAGTAAATTACTGTATCTTTTGACGTGAAAATATCTTTTAAAAATGGTAAGTTAAACATATCTTTTGTTCTGGAACAGAATGAAATTAATTAATGACCATATTTGTGAAAGTGAGGTTTACTTCTTCCTCCTATATGGATTTTAAGTTTTAATTTGGATTGAGACTTAATATCTAATATCTTATTATTTCAATTATTGAGGTGAAGTGCCTATACATCCACTTGCATGACAAATAAACTCAACTTACCCACTATTGCCGACACAATCCTGGCATCACATTTAGCCAGGCTCCCCAGCTTCATAAGCTCTATGGGCGTCTTGGAGCATGACAACAGGTGGCAGGTGACGGCCTGTGCACCTTGCTTTCTTGGTGGTCTCTGTGACCTGGTACAGGTACAGGTGTTGTATTTGGGACTGGACTCCATATCGATAACTTGTCACGCTTATATTTTTTCATCACCCAGCCCTGATGACATTGAAGTATTATCCTACCACAAATTCATGGAATTGCTCATGTTAGAGGTAGATATTAGAGATAAGGAATTAGAAACACGATCAATTTAGATCAATCGTACCTATTTGTAAGATGGAGCCCAGGATTGGCAAAAATTGGAAATTTGATAAAACACTGGATCATTTACAGGAATATATCAAATATTTCGACATAAATAAACCATGATATGTGGCCCCTAAATGTATATTCTTCACCTTTTTTATTTCACCTTAATGTTTTTTCAACTTGTGCTTATTGTTTGGACAACGTACAGCCTGCATTTTACATGTGGTTCTTCCAAATTTCTTCTTGAAAAAAAAAAATCTAAAAATGGGAGGATATAATTACCTTCTTTGAAACCTTAGTCATCTTTCCCCTGGTTCCCCGGGTTCCCACTGGTACATGTACATCTGTTGCCTACAAAAATAGTGAGAGATAAGAGAATGTGATTATTTCACACTTTTGATAAAGGATTAAAAATAGGTAAAAACTTGAGCCACTTTGAAGTCTGGCATCATAATATCAATTTTTAGATGCAGATTATGTGACGTTTTATCCATTGCTATTCCGTGCTGACATGTGATATCAAAAAGTATTCCCTAGCAAATAAACTCAGGTTCTCAAATTTATTTTGTATGTTCATTTGAGATTTCTGATTTTTTTTTACTTAGATGATGCTAATGATATGCAAATCATGCATTTAAGTGAATTTAGAATTAGCCACCTTAATTTTTGATTTTTCATTATTTTTATAGATTTTGCATACAAGATATATTAAATATAAGTTGATCTCCATGTTTCTAATGTATTGAACTGTATTTATAAATGTGTCTTACCTTTTTCTTGCTGTTGATTGGTGGTGTGGAGGTAGATGGAGTACAAGGCTGTGTCAGGGTCTGGGGCTTCGTGCGTGAACCTGCCCGTACAGTTGGCAGAGCTCTCTGTGATTTAGAACATGGAAGGATAGCTTGAATGAATACATTTTACAGGACAACACACATATTGTATCGGGACTGGGGTCCATGTGAATAACTTTGTATCTTCATATTGCTGTAACAGTTGATATTTGGCTATGACATCACATGCAGTTTATCTGAAAGAGATCTATGGTATTGTCACTGTACCAAGTTTGGTTTGTCATGTTAAATTGTATGATGTGACGTTGACCTACGACATATTTTACCCATTTGACCAAAATGTTAATTTGAAACAATATCTAATTTACACAGTAGAGTTTGTCTTTGTAGAAAACATTAGTACACTTTACCTTTTTCTGGGACTTGGTGGACTGGGGCCTGGCATGTGCTATCCCTGGTACAGACACCTCAATTACATGTTCGTAATGGAGCACTCGTCCATTCAATGCAGTCATCTAAAGAGAGAAGGGATGAAAAGTACAGAGAAACACATTTAAAGTAGGGACATTGGTTTTGCCATTGACACTGAAGTATTGTCTACTACATGCAAGATAATGAATATTGACAAATGCTAAGCAATATAGCTGATTGGCTAGGATATAAATTATGACGAGTCTGGTAAAGCCATGCTATATTATTTCTAGAGTTATCTTTTACAGAAACTTGATGCGTAGCCTTGATGTGTCACATGTAACTCACATTTACATAAGCTGTCCTGTCAAGAAATTTGGTAACATCAAAGTAAATCTTTGTTGCTAGTAAGTGTCACACTGTAACCGTCATATTTCTTTGTCTTCTATGGCATTGCTTCTGAAAAGTAATCTCTGCAGGACCATTAATGGTAGCATTCTCCTGGATAGCAACTTCATCAGGGTGGTGTTGTGTTTGACACGTTGTCTCAGCAGACCCTTGAATGGTATGAGTTATCTTAGACGTTGGAAAATGAATATAGCAACAAACTCTCACCTCGCTCTTTAAAGGGTCATTGAAGCGTATCTCAAACGAGTCGCCACTGGAACCATTGGCCTTAATATACTGCATGGAGTCCCCACGCTGAAGGAAGCGCGGGTGCTTTAGGGAAGGCCACTGTCGTGACACCACTTCCTTCTTGAGGGCCCGGGGCTTTATTGGCTGCCTCACGTTTCCTTCTCCGTTGTCTGATCGTCTGGATTTGGAAATTCAACCGGCCATCCATCGTAATGTCGGGGGGGAAAAGCCGAGCTAGGGGCGGATACCGGTACCAGTAGAGTCTACGCGTACAGTGCTTGTCTAGGCTGCAAATCCGATCTATACGGTGCGCATGCATCGCCATTGAAGCATAGTCCCTCCATCTCACTTTACCAGGTTGTCACTGAGATATACCCTGACGACTGTGGCCAACCAGACCTCACACTCGGGGTCGATAGCTTGCATGCTTGTGCCTTGCTCAATCATTTTGATGCTATGAGAGTAAAGACGTATGTAGTCAGCAATCGGGAAGTCGCCAGTCTAATGCCATAATTCGATGAAGTATATACTGTATTTATAGTAGTGCAAGAGTTCTCAACTTTGACATGATAAGCGCTTGCTCCAGAGTATATAAATGAAAAAAGAGAGTCTAAGAGCTATATAAATTACTTTATTTATAGTATATACGGTAATCAAATAACAGCGCGGCCAATAATGCATACATGCGCATGATTGATTAATGGCGAGTCTCTGTCATTGGTGCGGCCAGTGAATATTTTTCTTTATGGAAGCCCAGATTTGTTTTTGTTTATCATTGGCAACTGATTACCATTTGGTGGTTTATAACAAGGTGGCAAGTTTGCAATGTTTCATACAAGTTTCATTTTCATTCATCAAAAGATGTTTTATTACAAACCTGAAAACAAATCTTTCATGTTCACATAAACTATTATTTAGTGACACAAAGATCATAATCCTACCTCCCCAACATAAGCCTTTGTCTTCTTTCAAAATGGAATGATGAAGAGCACAAACTCCCCAACCTGAAATGGAGCTTACGTGGGCATGGGGTCAGCGATCGCGAGCGATACAGAAGGTTGATCTGCAGTAGTCGTACCAATGGCAGTATCTCCAGATCCGGAGAGTCCAACTGCTCTTAGAGTCATTTTATCTCCACTCACTGTGACATCGTCTTTGATGTCTTCTATGACATTGCTTCTGAAAAGTAATCTCTGCAGGACCATTAATGGTAACATTCTTCTGGATAGCAACTTCATCAGGGTGGTGTTGTGTTTGACATGTCTCAGCACAATCTTGATTGGTATGAGTAAGTTATCTTAGACGTCTGAAAATAAATATAGCAACAAACTCACCTCACTTTTGAAAGGTTCACTGAAACGTATCTCAAGCAAGTCGCCACTGGAACCATTGGCCTTAATATATCTTACAGAGTCCCCACGCTGAAGGAAGCGGGTGCTTTAGGGATGGCCACTGTCGTGACACCACTTCCTTCTTGAGGGCCCAGGGCTTTATTGGCTGCCTCACATTTCTCTGAGGAACCATCGCCATTGAAGCATAGTCCTTCCATTTCACCTGAACCATTTCGTCACCGAGATATAACCCGATGACGGTGGCGACCAACCAGACCCCACACTTGATCTGCAGTAGTCGTACCAATGGAAGTATACTCCAACCTATCTCCAGATTCGGAGAGTCCTTACTGCTCTTACAGTCATTTTATCTCCACTCACTGTGACATCGTCTTTGATGTCTTCTATGATATTGCGTCTGAAAAGTAATCTCTGCAGGACCATTAATGGTAACATTCTTCTGGATAGCAACTTCATCAGGGTGGTGTTGTGTTTGACACGTTGTCTCAGCAGAGCCTTGAATGGTATGAGTAGGTAATCTTAGATGTTGGAAAATAAATATAGCAACAAACTCTCACCTCACTCTTAAAAGGTTCACTGAAACTTATCTCAAACAAGTCGCCACCGGAACCATTGTCCCCACGCTGTAGGAAGCGCGGATGCTTCAGGAAAGGCCACTGTCGTGACACCACTTCCTTCTTGAGGGCCCCGGGCTTTATTGGCTGCCTCATGTTTCTCTGAGGAACCATCGCCACTGATGCATAGTCCTTCCATTTCACCTTAACCATTTCGTCACCGAGATATACCCCGACGACGGTGGCGACCAACCAGACCCCACACTTGGGGTCAATAGCTCGCATGCTTGTGCCCTGCTCAAACATTATGATGCTACGAGAGTTAGTAATCCACAATCGGGAAGTCACCAGTCTAATGCAATAATTTGATTGAATTTATCAATACGGTATTTATTTGGTATTCAAAAACAGCGTGGCCAATAATACGTACATGCACATGATCGATGAGATAATTAATGGCGCGCCTCCGTCTTTGATGTGGCCAGTGAATATTTTTACCAGAAAAATGCACCTTGGAATAACAGAATTGTATTCTATCAGTGATCTTTATAATGAGGTTTACTGTAATATCATTGACAACTGATTACCATTTGGTGGTTTATAACAGAGTGGAAAGTTTGCAATGTTTCTTACAATTTTCTTTTTAATTCATAAAATATGTTTTATTACAAACCTTAAAACAAATCTTTCATGTTCACAAAAACTATTATTTAGTGACACAAAGATCATAATCTTACCTCCCCAACATAAGCCTTTGTCTTCTTTCAAAATGGAATGATGAAGAGCACAAACTCCCCAATCTAAAATGGAGCTTCCGTCGGCATGGGGTCAGCGATCGCGAGTGGTACAGAAGGTTGATCTGCAGTAGTCGTACCAATGGCAGTATACTCCAACCTATCTCCAGATTCGGAGAGTCCTTACTGCTCTGACAGTCATTCTATCTCCACTCACTGTGACATCGTCTTTGATGTCTTCTATGACATTGCGTCTGAAAAGTAATCTATGCAGGACCATTAATGGTAACATTCTTCTGGATAGCAACTTCATCAGGGTGGTGTTGTGTTTGACATGTCTCAGCACAATCTTGAATGGTATGAGTAAGTTATCTTAGACGTCTGAAAATAAATATAGCAACAAACTCTCACCTCACTCTTAAAAGGTTCACTGAAACTTATCTCAAACAAGTCGCCACCGGAACCATTGTCCCCACGCTGTAGGAAGCGCGGATGCTTCAGGGAAGGCCACTGTCGTGTCACAACTTCCTTCTTGAGGGCCCCGGGCTTTATTGGCTGCCTCACGTTTCTCTGAGGAACCATCGCCATTGAAGCATAGTCCTTCCATTTCACCTGAACCATTTCGTCACTGAGATATACCCCGACGACGGTGGCGACCAACCAGACCCCACACTTGGGGTCAACAGCTTGCATGCTTGTGCCCTGCTCAAACATTATGATGCTACGAGAGTTAGTAATCCACAATCGGGAAGTCACCAGTCTAATGCAATAATTTGATTAAATTTAACAATACGCAGTCTTTCTTTCTTTTTTTTTAGAATTTATCCCCGAAGACACTATTTCAACTAATATCCAAAAATAATCCAAATTCTAATTGAAAGTAACACTTATAAAAGATTTGGACTTTACATGGCATTTGATACAGGATGTACATACTTAGAAACCTGTACAAAAAAAAAAATTTTGTGTGACGGACGAGCGATTATCGCCCTCTAAAATCTGTTCTACAGGTCCGACCAGGGTGAATTATATATCAAAACATGTGGGAGACTTGAGAGAAAATAGTCATGAAGTTTGGACGTGCAATTCCGAACGGTCTATAACACATTTGTGTTCTTTGACCGCCCCCCCCCCCCCCCCCCCCGAGGGATAAGGGTTAAAATGAAACCAAATTTGCTCCGAAAGGTCTTGTAATTTCAAAAACACCAAGCAAATGTTTGCACAAAATCTGTATTTGGGAGGCAAATTCATGACACATGACCATATATAATGAGCTTGAACCTCATGACCCCAAATCTAATGAACTTATCAACCCCACAAGATACATACATGTACCAAGAATTCTTTAATCGCTTCTTGAGAGAACCTGATCACAAGAACAGGACGTATGGACGACGGACACCCCAAGAACATAATGCCTCTGGCAAATTTGTTAAAGAGGAATAAAAAGTGACTATTTTATCCTCGAGTTCTTACGAAGGGCATGAGAGGTCCCTCAGGGACAATATAGAGAGCCCCCCTCAGGGACAATATAGAGAGCCCCCCTCTGCACCTCCTTCTTGAGGTCTCTTAAGTTGGTCGCTTGGATGGCCACCAGTTTCCTCTCTTTGTTGCCCTTAAGCACTGTAAATCGAAGAAGCCTCGGGTAGGTATTCCTAATCTTCTCGCTCAGCTGGCCTATCGACCAATCAGCCGACATTTTGGTGGGCACCCTCCGCCCATTGACATACTCTGTCTTCGGTATTCCTAAGAGGAACAACACACTAAAATTATTTTTCATTTGTTAAAACTTAGTCTATGTTTATTATTTTGTACGAGGGGGTGGGAATAAGGAGAAAAGCATGGACGTCACTAGAAAATAAACCAATTGTATGAAACATGTTTTAGCCATTTCAAAAGCATTTTTAAGGTTGATGCTGTTCAAATACTTATCCAAGATATGCATTCAAGTACCCATGGAGGAATACCAGACATGCAAAAATGAGCTTAGCATTAATATTTTATTGCAGCTGTAATAACCACTTGAGGGCAATAAATGGTGGCGTGTGATAGAAGCATAATGGTGTTTAAACCAAATTTTTGAAGCATTTTCTACTAGATAACATTTTGGGAGCAAACTTGCACAGAGTTTTCATTATTAACAAACAAAATGTTATCATGCTAATAAAATGCTACAAACCATTCTTTTGACATCCTGGATGATTTGTTTTTATTATTGCATTTTCTGTGAAGATTAATGAAATAAAATTTGGAGCAGATACAAATGTATAAAATCTATTTAATACCTGTCTGAATTTGGAACTGTAGCCATGTTGCTGTGCCTTGAACTTGCTGCCTCCATAGACACGGCATCCGTTGATACATTGGTGACTGCAACCTGCTGCGAGGACATTCCCGGCGATGTCGCCATTCTGCCATTTTGGGATGAATCTTCCAGCGCAACAGCGGCGTCTTCCCTTGGGGGTATTACACTGCATGGGGATATAAAATGAAAGCAATGTTTTAGAAAAATGCATGCAAAACCAAATAATATAATGTTCATTTACATTCCATCTCATCTCACTGAATCCTCTTGTGTTTGTGTTGCATGATATTGATTTTTTTTAATTTCTCAATTCTTTAACAGAGGGAGGAAAAAAAGGTTTTGAGTCTGAATCTGATGTCTTCGACTTCGTCTATGACTTGTCATAATTATTAAATTAATATTAGTTATTAAGGCCATTATATTTTCCAAGGAGGTTGACTTAAGAGCTAAAGATCCAAGCATCACAAACAAACAAACGGGAAAATAAATACATATAATTATTCTGACCTTAGTTGATGATTTGATGAATAATTGCTCCACAATCTCTTTCGGTGATCCCCTTAAGAAATAATAATATTCTAAGAAAAAAACACGATATTAGGATCAAAAAACTATTTTTTTTTCACACAGCGCAGGAGACAAACAACGTGCAGGCAAAAGGTTGAGCATAATGACGTCATCTGACATCAGCGGAATTTGCATAACCGGCCGCGCTTTCGGCCCGGCCTGGCCTCGTTTGTGTTCAGACTACGAAAATTGCGTGGCCGGGCCGTACTCAGACTACCTCCTGAGCTGGTCTCAGTACGGCCCGGCCCGGCCTGGCCTTTTCGCATTTTTTTGTGTTCACACTACAGAAATTGCGCGGCCTGGCCACGCAATTTTCTTGAGTGTAAATGGGGTCTAAGTAACCGTATGACTATGAATTTGAGGCAAATTTAAAGGAGTTCTCCGTCAG
Organism: Arbacia lixula; assembly: GCA_963669155.1. Classification (NCBI taxonomy): domain Eukaryota; kingdom Metazoa; phylum Echinodermata; class Echinoidea; order Arbacioida; family Arbaciidae; genus Arbacia; species Arbacia lixula. The sequence continues at coordinate 5,960,143 of OZ022587.1, read as the reverse complement.
ACACTTTGTGCATTAAAATGCCTGAACATTGGTTAATTTGACAGGGATTGACCCTTGAATCAATAGAGAACAGAATAAGGGGGGGGAGGGGAGGGTTTACCTGAGTGAACCATTTACTTTCTAGGTGTGGGCCGGTGTGGGGAGTACTCGGTATTAAAACCAAGTACAAGTTTACAACTTCCTTGAACCTTGATTAACTGCTGATAGATATGATTATGAATTCCATTAACTTATGCCTAGCCCTAGTACTACTAACAAAGTATTTTCCACATTACAAAACAGGTATGATACTGATAATGCGGGAGAATATAGGTACAGCATAGCGCGCGCTGTACCGTACGTAACTACCTGCGCTATATATGCGACCTTAATTCATTTAACGTCGCGACATTAAATCGTTGGGCAATAATTCAGAATTACATCGTGTAGTTATTGGAATTACTACACTACCTAAATAATTACGTCGTGTAGTAATTGGAATTACTACACGACGTAATTATTTAGGTAGTGTAGTAATGGGAATTACTACACGATGTATATCCGGGTTAATGACGGTCTCCTACTTCCATAAACCCCCAGCTTAAGCTCATGGGAATGAATGTCACCTAATCCTTCTCCCTCCCCATCTACTTCACATTCAGAAGTATCCACTTGCTTATTGCTGAACATGTCTGTCTTATCACCCCTATTCCCATATGATGCTAGTATCTCGTCCAATTTGCATTTTGTACTTTGAAAAAGGTCTGACGTATCCTCATCGCTATCACTAATAGAAACTGAATCATTGTTACTGCAAATATTACTTTTCAAACCACCCATCCTATTACAATGTTTTGCATTATCTTCTACATTACTCCTAGGTGATAACTCATAGTCATTACTTCTGGACGAAGGTTCATTTTCTTGATCACTAGTTCTACTATCCATCAAGACATCACTATCATTATCCCATTCTTATTGATCATGTCCATCCTTATCACTGGGAGACTTGTTGCCACCTTTGTCAGAACTATTTCCCACGGTGTTTCTTTCTGCTGTCGAACAGAGATTTCCCTGATTTTTTGGTAGTTTTAACACTTTATTTCCATTATTACATCCATCAACCCCACAAATGAATTGAACTTTATTACCCCGTTTTAATGATTTTGGAATCCCAAGGCATGAGTAATGGTACCAACTTTCGCATGCCATGCACTGCATGTATTAGACTTGTAGTCGTATAGAGTCGTATTGAGTCTGGCAAATGCAATATAGTGGAATATTGCTTGTATTGGAATTGCCCTCCCTTGATTTCTTGACCTGACCCAGCATATTTTGAATATTGTTTTTATTTTGATACCATAGTGCTTTCAGAGTATGACTCTTTTGAGAAATCCTTCTACGTGGATACCTCATCCGCTTTGCGACATCCTCCCAGAAGTTGTTTGTGGTGAAATACTTTTTAGGTTTACCTACCATTGCACTACACATTTCATTTGCAAACAGGTCATAATTAAATTGACTTTTCTTGGGAGCCTTGCTATACTTTCTGCCACTTCCCTTAAGTCCTTGAGTGATGTGTACTTGATGTGTAGTCCTGGATTTTCCTTCCTCCTGCTCCTTTTGATCCACCTAAAAATACAATCACAAGTAATCAGAGGATTACTAATCTACATATTTCGAAAGATATTTCTCATTAACATTAACATGAATTGAGGTGTGCATGGGGGTGGGGGCTACAGACCCCATAACAATTTTGAAAATGCCAATATTTGGGAAACAGCATGTTAGTGACTTGGCTCAACATCATACACGTTATAATAATCAATAGTACTATAACGACTGATTTTCAACTTGTACCACAAGCTGACTTTCACGTAAAACTTGTGTGGATAGCCAAGTTTCATTCTGCATTTTGTTTCTGAGGAGTGAGGGTCCGCTTAATTGGTAAGCCTTTACAAACAAATTTGTAAAATGAGATGTATTGTACAGTAGTTTCCAATTGTTTGAATAATTTATAAATCACGTCCTGTAAACATAATCATTCACAGAGTAGGAAAATCATTAAATCATCTAAAACATAATGCTTCATCACATCAGGAACATGTCTCAATTAGCAAGAGAGTACATACTTGAATCTCATTAAAGGATAATGCACCCAAATTCCTGTAAATGTATCATTAACACTTTAAGTGTATAACATCTTGTGCATTCCTGTTTTTGTATTCCGCGGGGGGTGCAGTCCACATTGACCCCCCCCCCCCCCCATACACTAAAATATTAATGAATGGATTCCTTCCTCTGCCCACTTGAAATAGCATCTTTCGACGAACAATACATCTCTGCACTCCAGCATGTTAGTGACTTGGCTCAACATCATACACGTTATAATAAGTACAGTTATCTTCTTTTAGAAATACAATCAATCATAAGTAGCTACAAGTCAAGGCCCCATGTACAAATGGTTCTCTATTTTAGCACCCGTGGATGAAAATGCAATATGGCAGATTTGTCATATCATCACACAAGATGTTGAAGATTCCAAGCCCATTGTTTTAATAATCTTTGTGCATAAATTCATGAGTAAAATGTTTATTTTCTGAGTAATTACCTGAGATGTCATCAGTAACATTTGCTTTTGCTGGCATCTTCTCCTTCTTCTCCTTCTCATCCATTCGAGCTTTCTTATCGTTGCTTGAGTCAGGATTGGCTGCATTCAGAGAGGGACATTTGTAACGCAGGTGATGTTCCAAGCATCCTCTGGCAGGCCTTCCTTGTTTTCCTCTGATGTACCACAATTCCTGAAAATAAAAGAACCCATACAAAACCCAGTAGTTTTTTTAGGAGGCTGACAGGGATAGTGGTTGAACAAATTTTCTTGTGCCTAATTCCTTACAAACTACTAAACTGGTTGAAACCGGAAAAAGTACCGTATCGACCGGCAGATAAGGCGCCCCCACACATAAGACGCACCCCGACTTTGAGCACGCAATTTGAAAAAAAAAAAAAAAATCGGGTCTCACGTACATGTATACACATGTATGGGACTATGCATTGTGTGACAACAATCAACATCCAACAACAAAATAGATGGCTTTGATAGCCTGACACAATAACGGTAATACAATCTCAATCACATCATAAGCATAATTACCAGTTCAAAGAAAGCACCAGGACTAGTATTTGTCAGAGATACCACAAAGAAACCGCTAGCTAGAAAGCTAAGCCCTAAGGATAACCTCCGTTAGATCAGAGCCGCTATTGTTGTTTTGATCCAGCCTCCAGGTGGCGCTGTACAACTTTTGGCCTCGGAGATAAAAAAAAAAAAAATCTCCGAGGACGATAATGTGTACAGCGCCACCTCGAGGCCGGATCAAAGCAACAATAGCGGCTCTGGTCTAACGGAGGTTATCCTTAGGGCTTAGCTTTCTAGCTAGCGGTTTCTTTGAGGTGTCTCAGACAAATACTGGTGCTTTCTTCGTACCTGTAATTATGCTGATGATGTGATTGAGATCGTATTACCGGTATTATGTCGGGCTATCAAAGCCATTTATTTTGTTGTTAAATGTTGATTGTTGTCACACAATGCATAGTCCCATACATGTGTATACGTGTAAGTTTGAAAGACCCGACTTTTTCTAACGCCGTGTATAAGACGCACCCGGACTTTGGCGTGATTTTCAAGGGGAAAAACATGCGTCTTATACACCGAAAAATACGGTAGTTGGTTTGTAGCTCACCCCCCCAAAAAATAGCCACATATGGGCTGCTACCTAACTACGAGTACAACACATATGTACATGTAACTTCTACCCCTCAATCGCAGAAGCAGGAGACCTACAGAACAATGCCTTGGACTACATGCATCTGGATTTAACAACATTACAGATTAAGAGATTGTAGAGAACATATCGTTGTGCCAAACGATCTGTTGTCTGCAATAAGGACACACCATGGTGTAAGCACAATAAATTCAACTTCGAGGTCACCATGGGAAGGTATTATGGACGGAGCCAAGACACAAGAGATGCTTGACCTTTTCAATTTATGGACCTTGATATCAATGTAGGACTCCATAGAGACCACGGACTAGCTATTTGAAACAAAACCGTGTGCCAAGTCGAATTAATAAAAAAATAGAAGTATGATTAATCTTTGCAAAAAACAGCCTTCACATATAAATTGAAGCAAACAAGAAATCTGTGGTCTTCCCGGACATCAGTTTGAACTCAAATAGGAGATCCTAAGTGCTACAAACCATTTATGAAAGACAATATTCCACTATACAGTATGTGCACAAGCACAGCAGCTATCCGTCATATATCAGAAACAAAGCAGAAAGGGATCTAGTAAAATTACTTGGTTTAATCCGCCATACAGTGAAAACATTGAAATCGACCACCATAAAGCTCAGCTATAGTTGAATGCCTGCATGTAATGTAAACTCATCATGAGTGATCCACAAAACCATTACATTTTTTTCTGCAGAAAAGTTAAACTGTAAAATAAAACTTCGGTGCGCGCTCCATAACAATAGCCTCACTGGAGCAATCTACCAAGCTTCTGTAACTAGACAAGACAACCACCACTTTCAAACATACATTGGATTCATGGAATCATGTAAAGAGTTATCAAAGATGAGAAATAGCAAAAGTTTTTTTAACACTTAGTATACCAGCATGGAATTCAATTGAATTGTTCATAGGTGCAATACTTTTTGATTAATTCAATTAAGAATTCATATTTGTTTAATGTATGTAAACTTGTAAGAAGGGGGATGGAGTTGCTACTATTCCCCTTTCCAATACGTATTCAGTATCAAATTTTTAACATATTACTTACAATCGTATTATACAACCTTGAAAATGATGGAACCCCCCCCCCAAAAAAAAAAAAAAAAAAAAAAAAACAAGGCTTATTTAGTGACTGACTCTGGATCAAATGTTCTTTTAAAGGGTTATTCCACCCCAACACAAATGTGATGCTAATGAGCTTTTCAATTATATCACTTCTTCCTAATTCATCAAACAAACTAGTGGAGAGTTGTGGCCAGATGTCTATCATCTTTAATTATCACCCCTATGGGTATATCTTTCCCACATGTGTAATCTCTGCCTTGCAAAATGGACATCCCAGTCGATTTGCATCGAAATGAGTTCCGCATGGGAAGCAAAGGGAATGTCCACATGGTACCAGGAACGCACTCTTCTCTCTGTCCAACCAGATGGTACATAGATTGGTAGGAACTCTTAGAGATACCTGGAATGATAAAAATACATGTATAAAACATATTGCATCAAAAGGTGAAATGCACTCTCACAGTCATACAGTCAATTATATCCCCATCACAATAATGCGTTACTTCCCCCCAAATTACTACTCTTATTAGGAGGGTGGCCGCCAGCCAAATCCCAGAACATGGGTCTAATCCCTTTAGGATCCGCATCGTGATGAAATGTTTCTTTATTAGAATTTTCCAAATCTGTACACAAAGAGTAACTTCTTTCAGTAAGAGATCAATACAGTGCAAATAGAATGAGTAACCAAGTACCACAAATAAACTTCTGATATCCATTAACAAAAATGGATCAAAATGCATTGCACGTGCACCTCTTCACAACATATGTTGTGGTACCTTATGCACATTGCAGGCACAGGTCGGCTTGTACCACTGCGCATGAGCGGAGAACTCATCTTGGTAAGCACAACACTTGTACAGTTATGTGGGCAGAGCCACGTGTATGTAGGACTCTGGTTTTGGGCGCATACATGATCGAGTGTGCATGTGATTGATTTGATAAACAAACTATTTAGACCACTCACCTCCACGACCGTGCCACAGACTGAGTGTAGCTTTTTGATGTTGGACCTCTTGTCATGTTCCACTACACACGGGCCAACCTTCACCTCCTCAGAGACAAGGACAGGGAGGTCTGCATGTTCCCCACACAGGCACACGCAGACCTTCCCCACACAGGCACACGCAGACCTTCCCCACACAGGCACACGCAGACCTTCCCCACACAGGCACACGCAGACCTTCCCCACACAGGCACACGCAGACCTTCCCCACACAGGCACACGCAGACCTTCCCCGTCCCATCTCCCAGTGATGCCTCCCTCGCTCTCTTGGTCCCACTTCCCCTGAGCTTACTGACCTGAATTCAAAATAAGAATATAAAACAAAGCATAAGCACAACACACAAATGAATAGTACGTATAACAACAATACTACACACATACTACACACTTAAAATGATTAGTTCTTGATTTTGATACACATTGTAATCTTATCGTCTTACTTGGATTTCTTATTAATCCGTCCTATGCATACCAACAACTATATAAATGAAAATCAATCTCTTCACCGTTAATATAGACTTACCTCAGGCGAGTCAGGAGTCCGTCCGTCCTCCCAGTTTGAGTCAAAAACATAGTCGTCGCGGGAGTGGTCGAAATCGTTGGTACGTGTCGGGTTCATTTCGTCGTCAATCTGTGTCTCGTCCGAGTCATGTTGGTCGTCTATGTCTTTATCGTCAGAGTAAAGGTGGTTGCCATTGTCCGGGAGTTCGTCTACATTCGTCTCATCCGAATCAAGTTGGTCGTCATTGTCCGGTAGATCTTCGTCCATGCTCGTCTCATCTGAGTCAAGTTGGTTGTCATTGTCTGGTAGATTTTGATCCATGCTCGTCTCATCTGAGTCAAGTTGGTTGTCATTGTCCGGTAGTTCTTCTATGTTCGTCTCGTCCGAGTTGAATAGAAGTGGAGTCTTTGAAGCTGTCCAAAGACAATAAAGTCGCAACGCAAATCAATATGGCGATCAAGAAAGAAAGTTCAGACCACTTGCCTGCATATTGGCCGAAAGAAATGAAATCTCCCCTCCAGAGCTCGTGTTCGCATTACTTTGCCTCTCTCTCTCTCAGCAGACTCCTGACATTACAACTCCTCCACTTTCTTCTGTGGCTGTTTTGCAACCTCTGCAGCCTCTTCCGAGCACTTCAGGCGTGCTTCTCAGAATAAATACATTCAGTGCAGCTGCCACCAACCTACCTACATGTACATGGCTAATACACACAACATAATTCAACCTTCAAAAAATGTGCAGTGGTGTCTCTAATCATACTAGATAAATTTCCAGTAATTGCTCTGATAATACAAGGTACATTTACAGAAACTAACAGATTCAAAACCAAGGTTAAAAAAAAAAAAAAAAAACTTTACAGACTACTCACCTCCACAGTTGTGCTGAAAACTGAATTCAGCTTCTTCTTGTTGGACCGTCTGTCTACTCCAACAGTCACTGGTCCGATTCTTACTTCCTCGGAGATGAGAACTGGGAGGTCTGCTTGTTCCCCCCACAGGCACACAGAGACTCTCCCTGTCCCGTCTTCCAAAGAGAGCTCCTTGACATGCTTCACTCCGCTGCCTCGCAGGTCACTGACCTGAATTAAAAGTGAAAAAATAAAACAAATTTGCACCACACACAAATGAATACTAAATGTAACAATACCACACACGTAAAATGATTAGTTCTTAATTTTGATACACATTGTAATCTATTGGCTTACCTCGAATCATACACCATATACAACCCGACAACAACAATATTTCAAACAAAATCTTTAGAGGTGCACACTCAAACAAGGCCAAACAGCCCAATCTGTGTCTCGTCCGAGTCATGTTGGTCGTCTATGTCCGGTAGATCTTCGTCCATGCTCGTCTTATCTGAGTCAAGTTGGTCGTCATTGTCCGGTAGTTCTTCGATGTTCGTCTCATCCGAGTTGAATAGAAGTGGAGTCTTTGAACCTGTCCAAAGACAATAAAGTCACAACGCAAATCAATATGGCGATCGAGAAAGAAAGTTCAGACCACTTGCCTGCATATTGGCCGAAAGAAATGAAATCTCCCCTCCCGAGCTCGTGTTCGCATTACTTTGCCTCTCTCTCAGCAGACTCCTGACATTACAACTCCTCCACTTTCTTCTGTGGCTGTTTTGCAACCTCTGCGGCCTCTTCCGAGCACTTCAGGCGTGCTTCTCAGAATAAATACATTCAGTGCAGCTGCCACCAACCTACCTACATGTACATGGCTAATACACCCAACATAATTCAACCTTCAAAAAATGTGCAGTGGTGTCTCTAATCATAGATAAATTTCCAATAATTGCTCTGATAATACAAGGTATATTTACAGAAACTAACAGATTCAAAACCAAGGTTAAAAAACAAAAAAACAAACTATACAGCCCACTCACTTCCATCGTTGTGCTGAAAACTGAATTCAGCTTCTTTTTGTTGGACCGTCTGTCTACTCCAACAGTCACTGGTCCGATTCTTACTTCCTCGGAGATGAGAACTGGGAGGTCTGCTTGTTCCCCCCACAGGCACACAGAGACTCTCCCTGTCCCGTCTTCCAAAGAGAGCTCCTTGACACGCTTCACTCCGCTGCCCCGCAGGTCACTGACCTGAATTAAAAGTGAAAAAATAAAACAAATTTGCACCACACACAAATGAATACTAAATATAAAAATACCACACACGTAAAATGATTAGTTCTTAATTTTGATACACATTTTAATCTATTGGCTTACCTCGAATCATGTAAACCCGACAACAACAATATTTCAAACAAAATCTCTAGAGGTGCACACTCAAACAAGGCCAAACAGCCCAAGAAGTCCATGCCCGTCAGTGTCAGTCCGGTCTGAGTCCCTTCTTCTGTTGTCATCATCCGGTCGTAGAACTCTATCGTGCATAGAGTCAGTGTAGTCTGTGTTCCCATGGTCCTGGTTTAAGTGGCACTTGGTTCCATTTGAGAGAAAAAATGAAAGATGTTTTTCTTTTATTTTCCTGAAATTCATAGCTCATCAAATGTGATTTAATTCATCACAGACATCCTAAGGTTGCTGATGTACTTCCTGCACTTGGCAGGAGTAGTTTGTCTCTCCCAGAAGAGATGTAGACCAGCAATAAGCTCCTCCTTGTTCGTTGACTTGACAGTCTTCTTCAAAAAGTACTTTCATCTCATTCCAGACCTTTTCAATTGGGTTCAGGTCCCGAGACTCTGGTGAAGTTGGCATCCAGACTACGTTGTGGGCCGACATGAAGTTTTTCGCAAAGTTACTGCAATGCTCGAGAGAGAAGAGGAAATGATCGCTTAAAAATATGGAATTTGTTTCATTGATCAAATACATGTATGTCACTTCATTACTCCCATGTAATCGGAACGATATGGTATAAAATGTTTGCATGCTCACAATTCTGTATTGTCAACACTTCAGCTTATTAAGTTAGATTAAGTTGGGGTTATATCACAGATCCCTTACATTCGGGTCATTGTCTTGCATGAAGCGGTGACCAGTTGGGAAAAGCTACCTGATGAATAGGATGAGAACTTCCTCGAGGAGTTCCGTGTAGAACTCTGCTTTCAAAATGCCATCAAAGATGAGCAACTTTGTTACCCCGCGTGCAGAGATGCCAGCCCCTGCATGCACATATAAAGAATAAAAAACATAACATATACTTTTTGTGATTCTGACTTTCCAAAGCAAATATGGGCAATTCCATGATTTGTTACGTTACACTTTATGGTCATTTTCAATCTAAGGTTGGCTTCTACAAGAAGATGCTTTGATATTATTTTGCTATTTTTGTAGTGTGAATACGTCTAGACAAAACCTACTTCACACCATCAAACAGAATCATGAGACACATTTCAGTAAGGGATAACAAGAACTTAAATTTTGGTTAGTTACGTTACACTAAGAGGACATGGAAAAAAATGACAAGATTTTGTCCCAAAAGTTTCCTCAAACTAGGTTCAACTGAAACAAACTGTGACATTCATGTTATTGCTGGTGTCTTGGCAAGTTATTAGATATGAAACATTTTAGTAATAGCTTTCAAGTTTTGTACAGCAACAACAAAAACATGGTTAGTTACGTTACGGTTAGTTACGTTACACTTTGTCCATGCATTAAAAAATTACATTTGGTCAAATTTTTCTCACACCTAGGGTGCATATGTGGCTTCATTTATTTGAAACAGAAGTGCAGGATAGAAATACTGTTAAATTTAGCACTTGACTCTTTTCTCTCCTAAATAACATTTTATGCCTCTAAAGTACTAATTCAGCCTTTGGTTTGCAGGGAAATATATGTTGTAGGATAGCAAGATCTGAAAACATGCATATAGTCCTGTATTGTGTGCAATTATACCATGTGATGCATCACATTCATGCAATATGCATGTTCAGGACATTTAATAATTTCAAAGGAACAAAAACAATTCAATTGCCATGATATTTTAGTTAGATATAATTTGATGTAGAATACCAATTATGTTGATAAAACTTGTACAATGGGTTCTGCCTGGTCAGTATCATAGTAAAATAGTCAAGATGACATTACACTTTTTTCATTACACAAAATGTCATAAAGTGCACCTGTAGGGCAACTTCAAAAACACTGTTAATTCCTCAGTTTACATTTGCAACACATCTTGTATTCATATTTTGATAAAAGTGTTATTAAAGTGGTGGTTAAAATGACAATCTCTTCATTATTATGCCTAAACTCGCCACAAACTTATTTGCTCATACTGCCAAAGAAAATATCAAACAGTGATGACCTACACATGTGCATCATAATACTAGAGAAACATATACTTAAACAAAAGGGTTAAATGTAGGTTGTCTTTCCCTTTTTGGTAATATGAATACAAAACAAACAACAAAATCTGTGCACACTTCCATCAGAGAGTGCATCTTCGCAATGCCTGGAATTGCCTGTTCCTGTGCAAACAGCTCACCTAAATTGAGCACTTCATTCCTCTCAACAATCTGAGCTGACTTGATTTCTGTGACAACTACATTCTTCATACCCTGAGCAGCAGCAATGAAGCTCTCTGCATCCTGCACAAGACATTGCCTTGATAGAACTTTACTCCACACATGGCATTTCACAGAGCCCCCGATGCCGTCCACTGGACCCTTACCATGGGAAGTACAGAAGAAATTCCAGTGGATTTGAACTTTGTGCTTCTTTTGCAGTACTCCTATACCATACCAGCTGCCACATATCATTTCTTAAACTGTCAAGCTGGTCCATCAGACCAAACAGACACAGATATCGCTTTTTTCTGGCAGGTCTTCCAGAAGCAAATCAAGTACGTGTGGGTTAGATCATCTGATGCAATTACATGTGAGTGTAGGGAACCAGAATGCCACACTGCTGCTTTGAAGAGACTGGATTGGTGCTGATTCCAGTGCGCACTCTGCACTTCGTCTTGAGATACGCATATAATTCTCAGAGAAGTCAATCTGGATCAATGCACTCTTGTCATGTTGCGTGTCTTGAGACGCTTTCTGACGCTCAGCACTGTCTTTGGATGTTGCAGAGATGCAGCACACGAAGAGCATGCTTTCAATGACATTATGGGTAGCAATTGCCTTCTGCTGCCTTCTTTTGTCTAAATATATCCTAACATGCTGCCCAATTGCCACTGCATACTGTTAAATCAGTTGCAAAGCGATTAGTTACGTTACATGGTCGGTTAGTTACGTTACACAGTTAGTTACGTTACACATTTTGAGTGCTTCTCAATTCACTATAGCACAATGTTATTGAATCAATTGGACTGTTATGATTTGGGGCCTATGCATAGGAGGAATTTTTAAAATATGAACATTCTGGGCAGTTGTTTTCTTTCCAGGAAAAACAAAGTTGATATTTTGGTTAGTTACGTTACATTGATAGGAAGGGGCCAATATTTCCAAAAGTTTGGGTCATTAGCAATCCCAATACAAAGTTTTGATTCAGAATGCTGACAGATAACTATATTCAATGATTGAATATGTCTGAATTGACTTGAAAGGCCCTTCTATGAGTATTCAGTGATGAATTGAAAATTTTGTAAAGTTTTGTTCATAAATTTAATCTGAAATATCAACCATGCAAAAACATTTTTTTAATATATTTTCTTGGAAGTGACGACATCTTAGACATTTTGCCAGTGTTCTTCAACATGTCTTCTACCTCAAAAAACAAATTTCACCTAGAAAATCAGAATTTTAAAATTTAGGGTCATGTCCACTAATTCATGGAATTGCCCATATACATTAACAGGATATTATGCAAATGAGTATATCAGAGTTAAGCTGTGCTCACAACCAAATGAACAAAGATGGATTTATGTTATCTGGGGAGAACGATGGAAGCTTAACTTACCTTGAAAGGGTGCTTGGGCCGTGGCTTGAACTTTCTGCCACTGCTAATCCCAGTGACAGGATCCACGCATCTGAAGCAGACCTTTGTGTGCATGTCCAGATGGATACTGGACTCGTCAGTGAAGAGGACATCTTCAAACTGATCATTCTTCATGATGGCATGGTAGGCTAAGCGAAGCCTCTTCGCCCTGTTAACAGTACGTATCAGTTGACAGCAGTGAGGTCCTGTTTTCACCCATCCCAAGTTGTCGTGATGAGCCCTCTGAATGGTGGACACCAAGAACTCGGTGCCTGGGGCGCATACATGATCGAGTGTGCATGTGATTGATTTGATAAACAAACTATTTAGACTGCTCACCTCCACGACCGTGCCACAGACTGAGTGCAGCTTTTTGATGTTGGACCTCTTGTCATGTGCCACTACACAAGGGCCAACCTTCACCTCCTCAGAGACGAGGACAGGGAGGTCTGCATGTTCCCCACACAGGCACACGCAGACCTTCCCCACACAGGCACAGGCAGACCTTCCCCACACAGGCACACGCAGACCTTCCCCACACAGGCACAGGCAGACCTTCCCCACACAGGCACACGCAGACCTTCCCCACACAGGCACACGCAGACCTTCCCCACACAGGCACACGCAGACCTTCCCCACACAGGCACACGCAGACCTTCCCCACACAGGCACACGCAGACCTTCCTCACACAGGCACACGCAGACCTTCCCCACACAGGCACAGGCAGACCTTCCCCACACAGGCACACGCAGACCTTCCCCACACAGGCACACGCAGACCTTCCCCACACAGGCACACGCAGACCTTCCTCACACAGGCACACGCAGACCTTCCCCACACAGGCACACGTAGACCTTCCTCACACAGGCACACGCAGACTCTCCCCATCCCATTTCCCAGCGATGTCTCCCTCACTCAATTGGTCCCACTTCCCCTGAGCTCACTGACCTGAATTCAAAATAAAAATATAAAACAAACAAACAAAGCATAAGCACAACACACAAATGAATAGTACATATAACAACAATACTACACACTTAAAATGATTAGTTCTTAATTTTGATACACATTGTAATCCATTGTCTTACCTCGGATTTGTTATGAATCCGTCCTATGCATACCAACAACTATAGAAATGAAAATTAATCTCTTCACCGTTAATATGGACTTACCTTGGGTGAGACAGGCTGGGTCAGGAGTCTGTCTGTCGATCCTCCCAGTTTGAGTCAAAAACATAGTCATCACGGGAGTGGTCGAAATCGTTGGTACGTGTCGGGTTCATTTCGTCGTCAATCTGTGTCTCGTCCGAGTCATGTTGATCGTCTATGTTCGTATCGTCAGAGTAAAGGTGATTGCCATTGTCCGGGAGTTCGTCTACATGTACATTCGTCTCATCCGAATCAAGTTGGTCGTCATTGTCCGGTAGATCTTCTATGCTCGTCTCATCTGAGTCAAGTTGGTCGTCATTGTCCGGTAGATCTTCTATGCTCGTCTCATCTGAGTCAAGTTGGTTGTCATTGTCCGGTAGTTCTTCTATGTTCGTCTCGTCCGAGTTGAATAGAAGTGGAGTCTTTGAAGCTGTCCAAAGACAATTAAGTCGCAACGCAAATCAATATGGCGATCAAGAGAGAAAGTTCAGACCACTTGCCTGCATATTGGCCGAAAGAAATGAAATCTCCCCTCCAGAGCTCGTGTTCGCATTACTTTGCTTCTCTCTCAGCAGACTCCTGACATTACAACTCCTCCACTTTCTTCTGTGGCTGTTTTGCAACCTCTGCGGCCTCTTCCGAGCACTCCAGGCGTGCTTCTCAGAAGAAATACATTCAGTGCAGCTGCCACCAACCTACCTACATGTACATGACTAATACACACAACATAATTCAACCTTCAAAAAATGTGCAGTGGTGTCTCTAATCATACTAGATAAATTTCCAATTATTGCTCTGATAATACAAGGTACATTTACAGAAACTAACAGATTCAAAACCAAGGTTAAAAAACAAAAAAAAACAACTTTACAGCCCACTCACTTCCATCGTTGTGCTGAAAACTGAATTCAGCTTCTTTTCGTTGGACCGTCTGTCTACTCCAACAGTCACTGGTCCGATTCTTACTTCCTCGGAGATGAGAACTGGGAGGTCTGCTTGTTCCCCCCATAGGCACACAGAGACTCTCCCTGTCCCGTCTTCCAAAGAGAGCTCCTTGACATGCTTCACTCCGCTGCCTCGCAGATCACTGACCTGAATTAAAAGTCAAAATATAAAACAAAGAATTTGCAAAACACATAAATGAATACTAAATATAACAACAATACCACACACGTAAAATGATTAGTTCTTAATTTTGATACACATTGTAATCTATTGGCTTACCTCGAATCATACACCATATACAACCTGACAACAACAATATTTCAAACAAAATCTTTAGAGCTGCACACTTAAACAAGGCCAAACGGCCCAAGAAGTCCATGCCCGTCATTGTCAGTCCGGTCTGGGTCCCTTCTTCTGTTGTCGTCATCCGGTCGTAGAACTCCATCGTGCATAGAGTCAGTGTAGTCTGTGTTCCCATGGTCCTTGTTAAGTTGCACTTGGTTCCACTTGAGAGTAAAAATGAAAGATGTTTTTCTTTTATTTTCCTGAAATTCATAACACATCAAATGTGATTTAATTCATCACAGACATCCTAAGGTTGCTGATGTACTTCCTGCACTTGGCAGGAGTAGTTTGTCTCTCCCAGAAGAGATGTAGACCAGCAATAAGCTCCTCCTTGTTCATTGACTTGACCATCTTCCTCAAAAAGTACTTTCATCTCATTCCAGAACTTTTCAATTGGGTTCAGGTCCTGAGACTCTGGTGAAGTTGGCATCCAGACTACGTTGTGGGCCGTCATGAAGTTTTTCGCAAAGTTACTGCAATGCTCGAGAGAGAAGAGGAAATGATCGCTTAAAAATATGGAATTCGTTTCATTGATCAAATACATGTATGTCACTTCATTACTCCCACGTAATGGGAACGATATGGTATAAAATGTGTGCATGCTCACAATTCTGTATTGTCACTCCTTAATTCGTAATTCAACACTTCAGCTTATTAAGTTGGATTAATATCACAGATCCCTTACCTTCGGGTCATTGTCTTGCATGAACTGTTGACCAGTTGGGTAGTGCTCCCTGATGAATGGGACGAGACCTTCCTCGAGAAGTTCCGTGTAGAACTCTGCGTTCAAAATGCTGTCAAAGATGAGCAACTTCGTTGCCCTGCGTGCAGAGATGCCAGCCCCGGCATGCACCTAAGAATAAAAACATAACATATACTTTTTGTGATTCTGACTTTTCAAAGCAAATATACATTAACAGGATATTATGCAAATGAGTTTATCAGAGTTAAGCTGTGCTCACAACCAAATGAACAAAGATGGATTTATGTTATCTTGGGAGAACGATGGAAGCTTAACTTACCTTGAAAGGGTGCTTGGGCCGTGGCTTGAACTTTCTGCCGCTGCTGGTCCCAGTGACAGGATCCACGCATCTGAAGCAGACCTTGGTGTGTATGTCCAGATGGATACTGGACTCATCAGTGAAGAGGACATCTTCAAACTGATCGTTCTTCTTGATGGCATGGTAGGCTAAGCGAAGCCTCTTTGCCCTGTTACCAGTACGTATCAGTTGACAGCAGTGAGGTCCTGTTTTCACCCATCCCAAGTTGTCGTGACGAGCCCTCTGAATGGTGGACACCAAGAACTCGGTGCCTGGGGGGCATACATGATCGAGTGTGCATGTGATTGATTTGATAAACAAACTATTTAGACCATTCACCTCCACACCGTGCCACACAGAGTGAAGCTTTTTCATGTTTGTTCTTTTGTCATAAGCCACTACACAAGGGCCAACCTTCACCTCCTCAGAGACGAGGACAGGGAGGTCTGCATGTTCCCCACACAGGCATACGCAGACCTTCCCCACACAGGCACACGCAGACCTTCCCCACACAGGCACAAGCAGACCTTCCCCACACAGGCACACGCAGACCTTCCCCACACAGGCACACGCAGACCTTCCCCACACAGGCACACGCAGACCTTCCCCACACAGCCACACGCAGACCTACCCTACACAGGCACACGCAGACCTTCCCCACACAGGCACACGCAGACCTTCCCCACACAGGCACACGCAGACCTTCCCCACACAGGCACACGCAGACCTTCCTCACACAGGCACACGCAGACCTTCCCCACACAGGCACACGCAGACCTTCCCCACACAGGCACACGCAGACCTTCCCCACACAGCCACACGCAGACCTACCCCACACAGGCACACGCAGACCTTCCCCACACAGCCACACGCAGACCTACCCTACACAGGCACATGCAGACCTTCCCCACACAGCCACACGCAGACCTTCCTCACACAGGCACACGCAGACCTTCCCCACACAGGCACACGCAGACCTTCCCCACACAGGCACACGCAGACCTTCCCCACACAGGCACACGTAGACCTTCCCCACACAGGCACACGCAGACCTTCCCCACACAGGCACACGCAGACCTTCCCCGCACACGCAGACCTTCCCCATACAGGCACACGCAGACCTTCCCCACACAGGCACACGCAGACCTTCCCCGTCCCGTCTCCCAGCGATACCTCCCTCACTCTCTTGGTCCCACTTCCCCTGAGCTCACTGACCTGAATTCAAAATAAAAATATAAAACAAACAAAGCATAAGCACAACACACAAATGAATAGTACATATAACAACAATACTACACACTTAAAATGATTAGTTCTTAATTTTGATACACATTGTAATCATTGTCTTACTTCGGATTTCTTATTAATCCGTCCTATGCATACCAAAAACTATATAAATGAAAATCAATCTCTTCACCGTTAATATGGACTTACCTTGGGTGAGTCAGGCTGGGTCAGGAGTCTGTCCGTCCCAGTTTGAGTCAAAAACATAGTCGTCGCGGGAGTGGTGAGAATCATTGGTACGTGTCGGGTTCATTTCGTCGTCAATCTGTGTCTCGTCCGAGTCATGTTGGTCGTCTATGTCCGTATCATCAGAGTAAAGGTGGTTGCCATTGTCCGGGAGTTCGTCTACGTTCGTCTCGTCCGAATCAAGTTGGTCGTCATTGTCCGGTAGATCTTCGTCCATGCTCGTCTCATCTGAGTCAAGTTGGTCGTCATTGTCCGGTAGTTCTTCTATGTTCATCTCGTCCGAGTTGAATAGAAGTGGAGTCTTTGAAGCTGTCCAAAGACAATAAAGTCGCAACACAAATCAATATGGCGATCGAGAAAGAAAGTTCAGACCACTTGCCTGCATATTGGACGAAAGAAATAAAATCTCCCCTCAAGAGCTCGTGTTCGCATTACTTTGCCTCTCTCTCAGCAGACTCCTGACATTTCAACTCCTCCACTTTCTTCTGTGGCTGTTTTGCAACCTCTGCGGCCTCTTCCGAGCACTTCAGGCGTGCTTCTCAGAATAAATACATTCAGTGCAGCTGCCACCAACCTACCTACATGTACATGGCTAATACACACAACATAATTCAACCTTGAAAAAATGTGCAGTGGTGTCTCTAATCATACTAGATAAATTTCCAATAATTGCTCTGATAATACAAGGTACATTTACAGAAACCAACAGATTCAAAACCAAGGTTAAAACAAAACAAAAACTTTACAGACCACTCACCTCCACAGTTGTGCTGAAAACTGAATTCAGCTTCTTCTCGTTGGACCGTCTGTCTACTCCAACGGTCACTGGTCCGATCGTTACTTCTTCGGAGACGAGAACTGTGAGGTCTGCTTGTTCCCCCCACAGGCAAGCAGTGTTGCCTGTATTTCTGTAGCTGAGTACCCATCTTTGTCCATCCACAATTCCTACTTTGGTCTCTGTCTTGTAATACGTATTCATGATATCCATCATCATCTCCATCACTTTCTTCCGTATGCACCTCCAACCCGGCAAGTTGTTCATTAAGTTCATCTCTGAAATCCGATTATGCATATGTTTTTTTTCCGCTCTAAGCCAGCTACATTATACTTTTTTGAACAAGCTCGAAACATGACATAAGAATTTGTTACAGCAATATCAACAAGATACACTCAAACAAGGCCAAACGGCCCAAGAAGTCCATGGCCGTCAGTGTCAGTCCAGTCTGTGTCCCTTCTTCTGTCGTCATCCGGTCGTAGAACTCCATCGTGCATAGAGTCAGTTTAGTCTGTGTTCCCATGGTCCTGGTTAAGTGGTACTTGGTTCCACTTGAGAGTAAAAATGAAAGATGTTTTTCTTTTATTTTCCTGAAATTCATAACACATGAAATGTGATTTAATTCATCACAGACATCCTAAGGTTGCTGATGTACTTCCTGCACTTGGCAGGAGTAGTTTGTCTCTGCCAGAAGAGATGTAGACCAGCAATCAGCTCCTCCTTGTTCGTTGACTTGACAGTCTTCCTCAAAAAGTACTTTCATCTCATTCCAGACCTTTTCAATTGGGTTCAGGTCCCGAGACTCTGGTGAAGTTGGCATCCAGACTACGTTGTGGGCCGTCATGAAGTTTTACTGCAATGCTCGAGAGAGAAGAGGAAATGATCGCTTAAAAATATGGAATTTGTTTCATTGATCAAATACATGTATGTCACTTCATTACTCCCACGTAGTGGGAACGATATGGTATAAAATGTGTGCATGCTCACAATTCTGTATTGTCACTCCTTAATTCATAATTCAACACTTTAGCTTATTAAGTTGGCGTAATATCACAGATCCCTTACCTTCGGGTCATTGTCTTGCATGAAGCGGTGACCAGTTGGGTAGTGCATCCCTTACCTTCGGGTCATTGTCTTGCATGAAGCGGTGACCAGTTGGGTAGTGCTCCCTTACCTTTGGGTCATTGTCTTGCATGAAGCGGTGACCAGTTGGGTAGTGCATCCCTTACCTTCGGGTCATTGTCCTGCATGAAGTGGTGACCAGTTGGGTAGTGCATCCCTTACCTTCGGGTCATTGTCCTGCATGAAGTGGTGACCAGTTGGGTAGTGCATCCCTTACCTTCGGGTCATTGTCCTGCATGAAGTGGTGACCAGTTGGGTAGTGCATCCCTTACCTTCGGGTCATTGTCTTGCATGAACCGTTGACCAGTTGGGTAGTGCATCCCTTACCTTTGGGTCATTGTCTTGCATGAAGCGGTGACCAGTTGGGTAGTGCATCCCTTACCTTCGGGTCATTGTCTTGCATGAAGCGGTGACCAGTTGGGTAGTGCTACCTGATGAATGGGAGGAGGCCTTCCTCGAGGAGTTCCATGTAGAACTCTGCTTTCAAAATGCCGTCAAAGATGAGCAACTTTGTTACCCCGCGTGCAGAGATGCCAGCCCCCGCATGCACCTAAGAATAAAAACATAACATATACTTTTTGTGATTCTGACTTTTCAAAGCAAATATACATTAACAGGATATTATGCAAATGAGTTTATCAGAGTTGTGCTCACAACCAAATGAACAAAGATGGGTTTATGTTATCCTGGAAGAACGATGGAAGCTTAACTTACCTTGAAAGGGTGCTTGGGCTGTGGTTTGAACTTTCTGCCGCTGCTGATCCCAGTGACAGGATCCACGCGTCTGAAGCAGACCTTGGTGTGCATGTCCAGATTTATACTGGACTCATCAGTGAAGAGGACATCTTCAAACTGATCGTTCTTCTTGATGGCATGGTAGGCTAAGTGAAGCCTCTTCGCCCTGTTAACAGTACGTATCAGTTGACAGCAGTGAGGTCCTGTTTTCACCCATCCCAACTTGTCGTGACGAGCCCTCTGAATGGTGGACACCAAGAACTCGGTGCCTGTCCTCTTGTCTCAGTAACGTCTGGAGGTTCTTTATTTATCTTTAAGTGTCCTTTATGATCGCTTGATGTTTGGGTGTGGGGGGGAGAAACTTGGGGGGATGAAAAGAACAATGATCACAAGTTGGCTCCAAACATTTTACAAAAATGCCCATTCCAATGCGCTTGTCCATATGTCTTGACGCAAACCGATACTTTTCCATTATTCCACTCTGACAAAGAGCTTTAGTGGATCCAGCCAGTGCAACCTTCTGTTGTTGGTAGGTTGTGCCATATGGGTGGGACTCTCCTCCACTCTTCTCGACTTTGAAGTTGACTTTGCTTCCAGCAAAACAAACATTGCTCCAGTACCGCTTTCTCATTTGGTCCATTGCAGAATCAAACACTTGGTGTTCCTTTTGCAGTCTTTCATCCATAGAAAGCTGGTGCTGCTGGCATGGAGGAACGGTTTCTCCAGGCAAAGTTGAAGACAAGTAAACACTGGTTAACGCCTTAGTGCAAGGCGCCCAAAGGTGCTCTACAGGGTTTAGGGCTGAATCCCCCGGCGCATAGGATGTGACACACATTGCATCGAGATTCATGTCTTTGAAGAATTTTGCATAGTAGTACAAGTTCACTTCTCGACTTTGAAGTTGACCTGGCTACCAGCAAAGGAACATTGCTCCAATATCGCTTCCTGATTTCTAATGACGAATCTAATGAGGAATCACAAAAATCTGTCTTTGTTCATGTAATATCAATAAAAGTTTTACATATTTTCTACTAAAAGAGAATGTTTTCAAGGTGCCATGACAATAAAAGAGAAGAACACCAGAATACGAGCATAGACAGTTTATGATAAATGGTTTCACAAGATCATAGAAAACGCATTTACTAAAAAGCTAAGATCTTATTATTACAAGACATAATGTGTGCTCTTATTGATGTACATAGTCCAAGATCTATTGAGAAATGTCTACTTTGGTTTATGCTGAGAGTAGCACTTGGGGCACACTGCTTATCCACATCTCACACAACCATAAGATGTACGTTTACGCTTGTCGCCCTTTCTGTTAGAACAAACAGTACACTCTTGAGGATTGCCTTCTGGACAAATCCCATCGCAGCTTTTAGTGTCCATCTTCTCGTAGCCTGCTCAACTTCGTATTCATAAACCTTTTGATCCGCCAAGTCGACCCCAAGCTTTGTGTGGTTGTACAGGTGAATTATCTGTAGGATGCACTGATCTGTTTTCTCCGCTGCGGCAACAGGATCCCGTTCTTCTTCACCCAGCGTGCTGTTTCCTTCGTAGACAGAAGACAGACACTGGGCTGTTTCTTGGAGTTCTATCAGGAACAATCTGTAAATGGAAAGGGGGGATGAGAAAATGCTAAGATCTGAAAAAAAAAATTGGTTTCATATGTATGGAACTAGGCTTAAAAAAAGAGCTCTAAAATGTCTTCAAAGTTACTTAGATTTTCTACTCCTTCTCAGTGACCCAATAGGAAACCTTTCCAAATTCTGACCCAAATCGGAGTTCAAAAATTAAAATTAAATATTTTCAATATTGTTGACGTTTGATGCTTCAGAACTGACATTGTATGTCTCAGAACTGACTTGGGATGTTTCAGCTAGTGAGCTCTTTTCTGTGTTGGTACTAGTACACTGTGGTTCATTGATCTTTGCAGTGGTACTTTGAGGTACATGTAGCGGTTTTCCAGAACCGATATGGGATGCTTCAGATCTGACTTAGGATATTTCCGCAAGTAAGCTTCCAAATCTGTCTTTTTATTGGGATAACATCAGACTCTTCAACGTTATAGTCTGGATCTGATTCATGGTCATCACTATTTTCATTATCAGATGCATGGTCATACTCTACTGTATGGTCAGATGCATTGTCAGGCTTTAAGGCATGGTAAGATGCATGGGTAGGCTCTAGTGTATGGTAAGGTGCATGGTCATACTCTTTTTTGTTTTCATCTTCCTCTGCATTTGACATTTGTGGATGAATTTGTCTAGCCTTCAAAGCAGGAAGCACACTGAAACATTCACTAGCATCAGAGTCTGTAGAGTCTGGTACATATTCTGAATCAGAATCTGAGTTGTGATAATGTTGGTATTCATCGACCTCTGAGCTGAGCACTGTGCCATCATCTGTATTCTGTTCATCTCCTCTATCAGTGTTATCCTTTTGCAAATCACTTTCCTTTGTGCTTCCAAGCTGATGATCAGAATCAGACAATTCGTGCATGTAGTTTACCTGAGGGCTTTGGAACAATTCACCCTTTTTTGCCATTCGCTCATCTGTTTTCCCATCATCTCTTCTCAATTTGTTTTCTCTGTTTCTGTACTTCTTTTGCTGATGAAAGCAGCCTTTAGACTTTGATTCACTTCACCGTGGCAAATCATACATGCGATAGTCATAACGTAACTCTTCCCCTACAGCTATATCTATTTTTGCGAAAAGGCAGAGTACTGTTTTATGTTTAGTCCCAATAGGTAGGTGCTTGTAATTCTTCTCTTGTTTATTAAAACCATCATATTACCAGGATGAAGTGTAAAACCAATTATTTTGATTCAATCTAATGCATGCAGAATGGCTATGATACATATCAAAAATAAATTTGACCTTTCTTTGATCGAGGCCTAGGTCATTCGTCCCTGCTTCAAAGATTATTAGCTCAGGTCGGCAAGGGAAGATGAAGCTACACATTTCTGCTTCGATGTGTGAAGAGGTGCCTCCTGGGGTGGA
The DNA here is from genome assembly GCA_963669155.1 of Arbacia lixula. NCBI lineage: Eukaryota > Metazoa > Echinodermata > Echinoidea > Arbacioida > Arbaciidae > Arbacia > Arbacia lixula. The sequence goes on along the minus strand of OZ022587.1, from coordinate 5,937,336 downwards.
GTTGACGATGAACTGCCATCGTGGGGGGTTTGGCAGGGGGACAGCCTCCTGCGCAAACCCACACAGCTGGGAATCGCCCAAGATGCAGAAATTTAAGGCTCAGCCAATTAATTTCTTTTGACATGTTTACAATTTTGTTCTAATAAACATATTAGTTGTATACAACATATATACAAAATAACAAAACTTGAAACAAAATCCCCTTATTCTGAAAATATGGGCACTTAGTCAAATATGTGCAATACGCACAGACTTTAACTTAAGACCAAGAGACTGCGTCTGTATAACAGTATTTTTTCCACCTTCCAAGATCCACCTCTGGTCCACCCATTCTCTAGCCCTCTCTAGCCCTTTAGCATTTTGAGCCTCGTCCTGAAAATGACAATTATAATTTTCTCCCAAGTCAAGGCAGTACATGACCCACTCATAGGGAACATCATTTATGAAGGCCTGGAATGGCTGTGCCTATCATTTCACATTATTCAGATGCTTTGCAAAGGGCTCAAGTTGAATGATAAGCTCATCCACTGCTTATAAAGCATTTAGGACGGCAAGATTTCTGAACATCTTGACCCAGTATCGATGGGTGGGTGGATCGCTCTATACTGGCGACCACCACACCCTCTCGCCTCACGATGATGGCCATAGGCAGATCAGAAAAGTCTGTCCCAAAATCTTTGTTCACAGTCAGGCAGTGTCCGCCGAACACACCACCCTCTCTTCTGACAATAAGAATCAAGATTCAATCAAGATTCCTTGACCCAGTAGCACTGGGTGAATCTCTCTGCAGCTACATGATATAATTCTTTGTCACCGACATCCACACCACCCATGTATCAGTTGTAGTCTAGGATCATATCAGGCTTAGTTATCTCCTTTCCCCTGCGCTGAATGACTGAATTCTCAGCATTGTGTGCAGTCGACAGAGCATATTTTGTTTCCCCTATATTACACCAAACCGGGGATTTGCGATATCTGGACTAGAATTTGCCGGTGTCACCGCGTCAGGTGACCACCCGCGTCAGATGACCAGATTTTTCTACGGTATCGTCAAATAGTCTGATTAAAATCTAGGAACACGTACAGATTGTCGTTACCGCGTCAGATGTCCAGACCTCACCGCGTCAGATGACCGACCGCGTCAGATGACCAGATTTTTGTACGTAACGTAGTCTATTTCGCAGACCCATCATAAGACTGAAATTATAAAGAAATCTACAAACACTTGTAGTCTCTTTTTTCAGACACTGTTTCATTCAATGTAGGACCAACCGCGTCAGATGACCAGATTTTTGTACGTTAAGTAGTCTATTTCGCAGACCCATCATAAGACTGAAATTATAAAGAAATCTACAAACACTTGTAGTCTCTTTTTTCAGACACTGTTTCATTCAATGCAGGACCAACCGCGTCAGATGACCAGATTTTTGTACATAAAGTAGTCTATTCCGCAGACCCATCATAAGACTGAAATTATAAAGAAATCTACTTACACTTGTCGTCTATTTTTTCAGACACTGTTTCATTCAATGTAGGACCAACCACGTCAGATGACCAGATTTTTGTATGTAAAGTAGTCTATTCCGCAGACCCATCATAAGACTGAAATTATAAAGAAATCTACAAACACTTGTAGTCTCTTTTTTCAGACACTGTTTCATTCAATGCAGGACCAACCGCGTCAGATGACCAGATTTTTGTACATAAAGTAGTCTATTCCGCAGACCCATCATAAGACTGAAATTATAAAGAAATCTACTTACACTTGTCGTCTATTTTTTCAGACACTGTTTCATTCAATGTAGGACCAACTGCGTCAGATGACCAGATTTTTGTATGTTAAGTAGTCTATTCCGCAGACCCATCATAAGACTGAAATTATAAAGAAATCTACATATACTTGTAGTCTATTTTTTCAGACACTGTTTCATTCAATGCAGGACCAACCGCGTCAGATGACCAGATTTTTGTATGTAAAGTAGTCAATTCCGCAGACCCATCATAAGACTGAAATTATAAAGAAATCTACATATACTTGTAGTCTATTTTATCTGACACTGTTTCATTCAATGTAGGACCGACAGCGTCAGATGACCAGATTCTTGTACACAACATAATCTATTCCGCAGACTCACTATAAGATCAAAGTTATACAGAAATCTACATATTTGTAGTCTATTTTTTCAGACACTGTTTCATTCTAGGACCGACAGCGTCAGATGACCAGATTTTTGTACATAACGTAGTTTACTCCGCAGACTCATTATGATTGAAATTATAAAGAAATCTACATGTATGTACTTGTAGTCTTTTATCAGACACTGCTTCATTTAATGTCAGACCGACAGCGTCAGATGACGCATATTTTTGTACGTAACGTAGTCTATTCCACAGACTCATTTTTAATTTGAAATTATAAAGAAATCTACATGTATATACTTCTCTGGTATTTCAGACACTGTTTCATTCAATGTAAGACCGCCCGAATCAGATGACCCAGATTTTTGTACGTAACGTAGTCTATTCCACAGACTCAATTTTTAATTAAGATGATAAAGAACTCTACACGTATATATACTTGTAGTCTATTTTTCAGACACTGGTTCATTTAATATAGGACTGACTGCGGATCAGATGAAAAGATAGTAATGATAATTATAATATTAATAAAAGTAATAATACATACACAGAACTTATATAGGGCACTCTCCTGCTTTGATGCTCAAGGTGCTTCAGAGCAAATTAAAGAGAAAAAAAAGAAGAAAAAATACAATACAGGTACCAACTTTACAAGTTAAAAAATTTATGGTTGTGTGTAAAAAGCACCACAGGTATGTCTTTAGGTTGCCCTTGAAGATGGTCACTGACTTCAGGGTTTTCAAACCCTGTGGAAGAGAATATTGATCCTGCATGTGCAAAGGCCCGTTCCCACGATTTCTTTGAAACCGGAAGTTGCAAAAGACCGGATGTGGAGGATCTTAAGGTTCATGATCGAGGTTGGTAGTGTTGTAAATCAATCAAAGATTTATTGTAACTGGGGAAGTACAGTCGACAAAACAATCTAGAGTGACAAAAAACAACACAAACGCAAATGTCAAAGTATTGAATTAGATATGTGGCAAGTTTATTTTAAAGCTTATTATCATGTACATGTATTACATATATGATGACAGTGACACTTCTGCCTCAAGGTGTGAGCTACACTTAAAAAAAACCCTTCATTCGATGATGCATTTGAACTACAATATTTATCTGATGGATAACAAATGTTTTTAATGCCATTGATGACTTGCACATACCCTTCCCCAGAAAAAAACAACGTAAAACGGGTAAGCTGCTCCATATGTTGGGCAATGGACTGACCGTATTATAAAGTCCGAAACATGTAAATAAAAGAAGGGGATTGTCCTATACCATTGATTGAATACAGGTATTCAATGATGTCATGCTCACTCCATGAATCACTTTGAACATGTTGAACCTTGACCCCACAATACCCCTCCCCTACCGGTAAAGACAAAGACAAACTGTGTATCAGCATCAAGTAGTTCCATCAAAAGAATGATGGGACTTTACAAATTAATATTGCTTCCTTTTGGCAAGAGAACATCATTCGTAAAGTAAACCACCTCGACCATTAAAACATGATTTTGCAATAAAATACTAAAGATGCATCAAAACATTTGTCTTTGACTGCTGGAGGACGCCGAACAATGTTTGAAGTGTTTGAATCTCTTGACTAGCACGCCAATAATACGAAATTAGCAGCGAGGGAAGTGAAGTAATCGAATTAAATTACTCTACACATACCAATGAGACGAGGGCCTCAACTGCCTCTGGAAGAAGAACCTCACCTAAGTATTTCGAGCTGCATGAATTGCAGATAAAAATTGGGAGATAATGTTTCAGCAGGAACATAGATGAATGCGAAATGCGCCTCAATCAGCCCCTGGCTGTATATTTCAATTTATTTCAAAAATAAGTATATTTTTTCACTACATTGGAATCTTTAAAAACATTCTGAAGACATATTTGGTATCTTCCCTGCATGTTATGGCATATGTTATTGCATCTCTAAACAAGAGATAAATGCCAAACAATTATTTGAGCTTGCGGATACTGGCATTGTGTACATCCAAAAAATATGATTATAAAAGATCATTTATTTTCTGATGCTTTGGATTTCTTTGGAGAATGTAAAAGAGAATGTAAAAAATAATTAACACCTCCATGAAAAATATATATAAATAGCAGATAAAAGATTCCCCCGACCTTATAAAACCACAGGGAATAAATATCCGTACCAGAAGAATGAGATGGCTTGGACGTGCCCTACGCCTAGCAGACGAGACACCAGCTAAAATGGCACTACAAGAGGTGAGACGTCATGTACCGAAACCCAGAGTTGGCCCAAAACTAACCTGGCTCACAACCATCAATAAAGATCTACGTGTGCACAAACTAACAACTACCAACAACCAGAATGGCACAGAATAGGGATCTATGGAGAAAGGGAGTGGTATTTGCAAGTACGTTGTGTGCCCAAGCATGTAATGCGTAGCTGTAATAGTAGTAGAAAATTATATAACTTACTGCGGTATTTTCCATGCAGCCAGTTGTTCCACCAACGTTTCCGGAACATTCAGTCGATCGGGGATGAATGTAAACAAGTTCCTACATTGTATATGAGAAGTGTGATAATTAGTCAACTCAAATAAATACTGCTTACATAATGATAAGTGTTCGATAATAAGTGTGATAATAATAAAAACTAGATGAATTATCGCTTGCACGCATTCGAAATTCAAGCCTCAGCTATTTCATCAAAGGACTTGTCGGATATTTTATCCGACAAGTTTGCTCTTGGCCAATAAGATGCAAGCATTTCAGTAGCTTATAACAGTTTGTCGGATAAAACGTCCGACAAGTCCTTTGATGAAATGCCCCCCAGTAAAGTATTCTGTGATAGTAACCTCCATGACTGCTCCAATATTTAATGCTTACACTACAGCTCAAATGAATTGGCATAGGGAAAGGGAAGAAAGGGAAGGAGCCGCAGTTTTAAACCGCGGTATATTTTGTCCAGTTCAGCATGAAACATGATGCTTTAGCCTAAAATGCATTTTGTGTCATGCTGGACTGATCAAAATATACCGTGGTTTAAAACTGGGGCTCCTTCCCTTTCTTCCCTTTCCCTTTCCCTATGCCAATGCCTTTGAGTTGGAGTGTACATGTTTACACATATTTCATGCACTTTCAGTGCAAATGTGTCCGATAGCTATAAAGTTAGCAAAAGTAACAAGACATTTTTATCAGTGTTCTTAATTGGTTTATAATTCAACGACATCCTTGACCTCCTTCCAACATAATCTAATTAGGCCATATGTACACGCTTATGCAGCCGTCAATGGGAATCTTCACCCCACCCTATCCAGGGGTCACCAACTATTTGACGTCAACTCGATGTTCAATCTTCACCTATAGAAAATCAATGCAATTGTAATCTTTACTGCATTTATTTTAGGCAGCTGTGAATCTTCGCCTTCTTTTTTGAAGGCCGAAAATGTTTTCTGAGTGTCACAAGGCAATACCCGTAAGTAAATTTTGTGTAATATATAATTCAAGCTGGTGAATCTTGAAAAAAAAAACATTTTACACTGAAGGGTCAATCCTGACCTAATTTTTAATAAATAAATGTGGATGATGGGTAATTGTTTTTGTTATGGAGCTTCAGGACAAAAGGTGGATGAAAGTGAAGTCTTGGACAAGGTAGGGTCAAGATTCTCATTGACGGCTGCATTACACGTACTTGATCCAAATATGTGAGAATCTGATTCATAATACCGAAATTATTTAAGATAATAACATGTTTGGTGATGTTAACATGTACCTGCTTTATGACCCGACAACTTTTGATCTCCTTTTGAACACAATCTAACAAATTCACGCTTACATGCATACACATACTTCATCGAAGTTTGGAGAGAGTCTGTTCAAATAGTTCTAAAGTTATTAAGCCAAAAATATTTTCTTAATGATCCCATGACTATTTTGCCCTTATCTGACCAAAATTTAATCACCTCTTCCTTACATGGACAGGTCAGCTGATGCATGATGATTATATAAAATAATTATGGATAAGTGTTGTACGTGTTGATACTCTCCACAATGGCTGGTGTTTACACTGAATTGAATTGAATTTTCCACTTTCAATATATACAATATTGATAAATTTTAACACAAAAAAATTAACAATTACAAATTTCAATATTTACAGACTGAAACAGATACTGAATGGAAACAAAATATAAAATGCAAACAAAAGAATGTATGAAAATTAAAGGGAAGGAGGACCAACTAAGCAGTAGAGCTTGCAGGGTGTAACCCCACCAATTGAAGAAGAATGATATAGTACGGAAGATGTTGATCATCGTGGTAGTAGTATCGCTGGAGTAGTAATCAGTTGTCTCACGAAAAGGCAAACTGGAGATTGCGACGTTTCGACCGCTACTGCTAGTCTTCGTCAGGCAATGTGGACAATAGTCGCTGCGCGCGTCTTTTATAGCGTAAGCTGCGTTCCGAAGGTGCCGGAACCGCCGCGCTGCGATTGGTCGGCGCACTCGACCAATCACTAGCCGCGGGCGGTGCTGCACAATTGCTACTGTGTTTAGAAGCGGGCGTCGGAAGGCGGTCAAGCGGAGAGTTACGGGTGGTCGCGGGTGGCGCATGGCGGCGGATGGTCGGAAGCCATTCCTCGGGGATCTCAATGCCGTTATCCCTAGTGATGTTATTCGGATGTAAGCGGATTTGGATAGCCTCTTTAACACGCCGTGTGTACCAGTGCTTATCCCGCGCTATGCAGCTTACCGCGTCCCAATTGGGAGGGTGATCTGCATTCCAAGCATGCTCTGCGACTGCCGAACTATCTATGCGCCGATGCTTGACATCTCTGCGGTGCTCTACCATTCTTTCGCTGACGGGTCTACCCGTTTCCCCGATGTACACCTTGTCACAAGTCCCGCATGGAATCTTGTAGACAACGCCATCGAGTCTGTCGGGTATCGCGGGGTCCTCAGGGCGCACTAGCTGCTTACGAATGGTAGTATCGGACTTGAAAACGGCGCGTATGCTATGCTTCTCTAAACGTCGGCGAAGCTGGCGGGAAATCGAATCGACAAACGGTAGAACAACGGTAGACTTGTACTGCATAATCTCTTTGTCGGTAGAGTTCTTCCTCTTAGTCACGCGGTTGAGGAAAGAGCGCGGGTAACCATTGGAAACTAGAGCGGAAGCAATGCGTTGTTTCTCAATGGCAGTGCAGTGCGGCTTAGAAACAATGTGCGATGCCCTGTCATAAAGGCATTTAACGACCCCGCGTTTGACGGATTGGGGATGATGCGAATCGTAAGCTAGGTATTGGTCGGTGTGCGTGGGCTTTCTGTACACTGTGGTGGTGAGACGGCCCTCACTGTCGCGGTGCACCAGTGTATCGAGAAAGGCGATGCGGCTATTGTCTTCCGTCTCCATAGTGAAACGGATAGACGGCTGCTGCGCGTTCACGTAATTCAAAAGGCAATCGGTAGCGGATCTGTTAGTTACAATGAAGGTATCGTCGACATAGCGTTTCCAAATTCTCGGCTTGAATTCGGGCGGACAAGCGTTGAGCGCGTCTTCCTCAAAGGATTCCATGTACAAGTTAGCAATAACGGCAGAAACGGGGCTTCCCATGGCCGCGCCTTCTTGTTGTTCATAGAAGAGTCCGTCGTACATAAAGTACGTGGACTTCAACACGAAACCAAGAAGTTCTGTGACCTGGGCGGGAGAAAGGTCGGTACGGTCGGGCAAGGTAGCGTCGGCACTCAGGCGCTGAAAGGCGACATCGCATGCTGCTTCAATGGGTACATTGGTAAACAGGGACACGACATCGAAAGAGACCATGACTTCGTGATCAAGTATGGTCTCGCTGCGCAAGAAATCGACAAAAGAAGCGGAGTTGCGGACTGCATAACGGTTATGTCCAATAAGCGGCGAGAGTATGTCAGCTAAGAATTTGGAAGCGTTGTAGGCAAAAGAACTCACACACGAAACAATCGGGCGCAGCGGAACATCGGGCTTGTGGATTTTCGGTAATCCATAAATTCTAGGCGGTTGCTTCTGCGAGGGCCTAAGTACCCTGTACGTCGCGTCATCGATATCACCATTCTTGTGGAAGCCGCGGAGAATGGCTGCTAGCTTGCGGGCGAGACAATCGGTAGGGTCCTTTCGTAAAGCGCGGTAAGGGCCTGAAGTAATAAGTTCGGACATCTTAGCACGGTAAGTGGAGGTATCTAATACCACGCTTGCGCGGCCTTTGTCAGCAGGCAAAATAGTAATGGCGCTATCTTCTTTCAGAGATTTCACGGCTTTGCCCATGCCCGGAGTTACGTTAGACTTAGGCGGCTCGGCGGAGGCGAGGATCGCGTTGACCTCTCTGCGGACGGAGCCGACGGTTTCGGCATCGCGGCAACGGACGGCGGATTCAATCTTGGCAATAATCTCGGTAGCAGGGATACGCTTCGGAGCAATAGCAAAGTTCAGTCCCTTGTTGAGCAGCGCAGTCTCGTCAGTAGTCAACATGCGCGACGATAAGTTGACTACTCGAGTATCGGAATCGGAAACGGTGCATACGGAGTTATACTTATCCTGCTCAGTGAGCTTGTCATACTTCCCTTGTTGGCGGGCTTTGCACTTCTCAAATTCGGCGCGGAAGGTATTACCGTTGTGCTGGAGGATCAAATCGCGATGTTCTTCGTTAAGGGTGGTCTTGATTTGCGCGGTAGTGGATTCGACTTCGGAGTTGATGGAATTCAGGGTCATACGCGTCAGGTTGATTCTTTCTCGGAGAAAACGGCGGGAAGTATTAACTGCGATTTGTCGTGCTTTCTTGGTTGGAACTGGAGCGCGAATTTTTAGATCTTTCGGGATGACGGAATTCTTGATGCAGCGCGTGAGGAAAGTAAGGTGGTTGGTAAACCTCGCGAGTTTCTTGGAGCAGCGCTCATGTCTACGTGCTAGCCTTAGGGCAGGGCGCCCATACGTAAGGTCAATAGTACGGAAGATGTTGATCATCGTGGTAGTAGTATCGCTGGAGTAGTAATCTGTTGTCTCACGAAAAGGCAAACTGGAGATTGCGACGTTTCGACCGCTACTGCTAGTCTTCGTCAGGCAATGTGGACAATAGTCGCTGCGCGCGTCTTTTATAGCGTAAGCTGCGTTCCGAAGGTGCCGGAACCGCCGCGCTGCGATTGGTCGGCGCACTCGACCAATCACTAGCCGCGGGCGGTGCGACATCCGGGCGGGTAGCGGACGTCGGGGAAAGCCCCTCGGTTGGCGGCGGCGTCGCGGGCGGGCGAACACTGGCGGTAGCTGCACAATTGCTACTGTGTTTAGAAGCGGGCGTCGGAAGGCGGTCAAGCGGAGAGTTACGGGTGGTCGCGGGTGGCGCATGGCGGCGGATGGTCGGAAGCCATTCCTCGGGGATCTCAATGCCGTTATCCCTATTGATGTTATTCGGATGTAAGCGGATTTGGATAGCCTCTTTAACACGCCGTGTGTTAAAGAATGATATACACATATAATGAAAAAAACTTAAAATAAACAACAAACCAAGGAACACACAAATACAATGCAGGCAATACAAGCAAAAAACATGATTTGGTTTCTATTAGAAAAGGGTGAAATATGAATGGTTATTGCTAAATTTATTGGAAGGGTTAACCGGTAACAAAATGCAAAGTACAACTTACCCCAACTTTGGTACTTGATGAACGGTATACTTCTCTCGTAATCCTTCCAGCAGGAAATCCTCCAACTTTTTATATAGAAAGAAAAATACGATTGATATTCACCAAGGAATTTTGTACAAATGTGCTGGATTCACAATATAGCTGAAAGATAGGAAAACACACACAGATACACACACACACAACTGGAAATACGTCAGGCAGACGTGCTTGCATTACATGAATCAATCTAGCAACATTGCCGACTTTGAAAAAGTTACATGTAAGAACAATGGCTGCTAGCTTGCGGGCGAGACAATCGGGAGGGTCCTTTCGTAAAGCGCGGTAAGGGCCTGAAGTAATAAGTTCGGACATCTTAGCACGGTAAGTGGAGGTATCAGAAGTTGTATATGTCAAAAAGCTCTATCGATGGAAAATCCGAACTTACGCATTGGAACTTCGAGAGAGCGCTAAAACACGGTGCCACGGAGCGCCTTACAAAGCGAGCTGCACAGTGGGGGTTTGACCCTATTACGTAATGGGTCGCTATCTTTTCTCTTAGCGGGCTGCCTTTGCAGTGAAGAGGGGATTAAGGCTGGATTTAAGAGCCTAAGCTAGCAGCCCCTCCATTGCTCCCAACTCCCTGTTCCAACTGTGTTCCATTAATTGTGACTGGTTTGTGTTGAACTGATAAATCTGCCATTACTATGGTCTTCTTCATATTCGTTTTCAGTCCTCTTCTCCTACTTGCTACGTCTAACTCCTGTAACATACTTTCCATTTCGCTGAAGTTGTTAGCTATGATGACGATATCATCTGCAAAACGAAGGTGATTGAGTTTCTCCCTGCTACTGCTACCTGCTACTGGTACCCTGTAAGCCAGTACACCCTGTTTCAGGGTCGGATCATCGGCGACTAAACCGGTACCCCCTCTGGTCACCTCAACTGGACTAGTGAGGAGGGTGGTTGGACACCCTGATAGAACTAAAAACAAGATCTATCTTAAGGGCGCTGGCTCAGTTAAGAACCAACAGCGGCCATCCAACAACTCGCATCTCTTCCAACCCGTCTTGGGCCAGCGTGGAAGAGTAGGCCCTCAAACCAGCATGAATAAGACCCCGTTTACAGTGCAGGGCCGGGCCGAGCCGCGGCCGAGCCGCGGCTCGGCCCGGCTTCAATTGCGGTACTCGGCCCTCGAATTATGTGCGTTTACAGTGCTGGGCTCGGCCCGGTATATAACTTCAACCTTTCAATATTTTGTCGTAGTGGCGCTATGCATGTAAACAAACGATTATTAGGGAGCGCGCCGGGGTCACAGAGCGAAGGTGCAATATGGCGCGGGCTATTTGCCAGTTGTTTACGTTTACACGTACGCGCGGTTACCGGTACAGTATAGTATAGTATAGTATAGTACATCGCTACATCAGTGCATGTACTGCATTTTATGCATTTCACTCCGGTTTTTTCGTAGGGTTTGCCGAAACTTCACACAGTATCTAGCTACCCATATGCATTCCTAGTTTTTTTCAGTTGGTTCTCCTGTCTGTGCACACAAGAATATGGATGAGGAAAATCGAATTCGGAGATTTCAAAAATACGATCGTGACAGGAGGATGAGGAGACGGCGATTTGAAGAGAATCGTCGCAGGAGGAATAGCCTGCTGCTTGTGTTTGTACTCACACTCGCTTGCACCGTAGACCGAGGCGTCTGGTGCAAGTATCGTTCGGGGCATTTTTGGCAGCGAGTAGTGAATGAAGAATTCACTGCTCAAGATTTCAGAGATAATTTTCGCGTCAACAAATCCACCTTTGAATTTTTGTGCAGTGAACTGGAGCCTGTTATTGGGAAGCCATCTACAAATTTCAGGGAGACTGTGTCGGTGAGGAAGCGTGTGGCCATCACATTATGGAGGCTCTCTACAAACTGTGATTACCGGACAATTGGACATTTGTTTGGTGTTTCAAGAAGCACTGTCTGCATTATTGTTAATGCAACTTGTAGAGCAATCGTCGATGGATTACTTCAGCGATACATATCATTCCCAAAAGGCGAGAGGCTGCATGCAACCATTGAGGGTTTTCAACAGAAGGGATTTCCTCAAGTTGGTGGTGTGATCGATGGAACTCATATCCCCATTATAGGACCCGAAGATTACCCAGCCGATTACTACAACCGCAAGGGGTGGTACTCGGTTATTTTGCAGGCTGTCTGTGACAATAACTTTAGGTAAATGGAGGTTTTCTTTACATTACATGGTGGAACTCAATGTTGCAGGGTTCGAAAAAATTTTATGCGAGAGATTTTCATGTTTGTCGTCCCAGGTTGTGTGCATGCGAGGCAGCGAAGTAATGTACCAGGGGGAGGGTGTGGGAGGGAGACGGGGTGTCCAGCTCCCATGGTAGAAAGCTTTTTCAATTTTAGCTTTTTATTGTGCGATCTTGTGAATACTTAAGTGACTATTTTTTTAGAATGTACCTTCAATATACCTGTCGGGTCACAATGCATGAGAAAAATGGATGCCATGGGCATGGGTGAGATCGTGAGACGGACCCTAAATGCATGAGTCTCACGCAGAATGTGTGAGACTTGATAGCTCTAGGAACTGAACCCATTTAGGCAAAGTACATGTACTTGTACGTGTACACCATCGGAAAGATCTGTAACAGGTGGATCTTAGGACTTCGCAATTTAGGTTGACTTGTTGGGAAAAAAGGCAGTGTAATTTTCACTTTGCTCATAAGTGCAAGGTCCAGAAACTCATTTTATCATTTATGTAATGTTGAAGCACTCAATATACCTTATATAATGTGAAGTATACTATGATTTAACCTATGGTTAATTTTTCTTGAAAGGAATATAATCACTGGTGCTAGTAATAACTGTTCCATTGTGAGGAGTAGGTGGAGAGATGAATTACTCCGATCTCAATGACATGTTATGATTACATCATAATCTACACTTCTTCCCTTCAGATTCACAGACATTCTGGTTGGATGGCCTGGACGATGTCACGATGCTCGAGTTTTTGCCAATTCATCATTATACCAGAGAGGACAAAGAGGACAGCTCTTCCCTGATGTAAGTACATGTACATTGTATTAATAGGTATAAAGTTTGAAAAACATTGAAAACCGCATACGATGCAAGTTTTGTTTCTGTAATTGAGTCCCAACACAATTATTAAAACCATAAACCTTAAGTAATATATCCAATGGAAGACGGGGAGGGGCACAAGTACAATAAATCTAATAGAAACCCTAATTTTTCTATTGAGCAGTAGATATGAGGTATGTGTGCGTGTGTGTGTGTTTGTGAGGGGTTGTTGTTGTAAATTTAGGTTTAATACTAATAGCATCAATTCTTGTTCAGTGATTACGTTTGGGTTTTAACAAGTTGCCCTCCAGTAGTAAGAAGCAGAAAAGTATGGAAAGAAGTATGGCAATAGATTTCTCAAATGAATGATTCAAAAATTATATTCATAATTAAAACAAAATCAGTTTTCAACATTTTTGTTGTTTTATTTTTCACTTTTTACAGATAACAAGAAACATCAATGGAGTCAACATACCACTCCTGATTCTCGGAGACCCTGCATATCCATTGTTACCGTGGTTAATGAAAGGGTTTTCCGATAATGGACGGCTGACGGATGCCCAGCAGAACTTCAATTTTCGTTTGAGCTCTGCTCGAATGGTTATTGAAGGAGCATTTGGAAGGCTCAAGGGCCGCTTTCGATGTCTGTTGAAGCGGTGCGATAGTAATTTGGCAAATATTAATGTCATGGTAACAGCATGTTGCGTATTGCACAATATCTGTGAGATGCAATCAGATGAGCCCGATGCTGAGTGGAAGGATGTTGTGGACGAGCTCCAATGTTTTCAGCCTCCAATCCCACATGGTTACCGTAACAGGCAAAATGGACCTGCAACACCTGCTGCAACTATTCGGAATGCGCTTACTGATTTCCTTAATCAGTAGGAAAAGGAGTGCAGTCTACGTTCAGGTTAATTGCAGACTTGCAGTTACAATAGAAACACTTTTTTGTCATACACATTTGATTGTGCAGTCGATAGGTATGCCCCAGACATGACTGTCTTGAATCATTAAAACAATGAAAGCATATATGCCTGTTATTCACATTATTAAATGCAATGACAATGATCCTTGACCTTCATCTCTGACCCATCAACATGATATAATTGATCAGATTTTCTCTCCATTTTGTTCCTTTCCATCAAATTTCAAAATAATGGCCCCAAGATGTAATTTTAGCCAAATATCTTTGACCTTTGGCACAATTTTCAATCCATTTCATTCCTTTCCACTAAAATAAACCCGGTGCTCCATGGGATGGGTTAAATATTTATTTTGACAAATCACAAATACTGGTGTTACCATTTTATCTGCTGTGAAAAAAATGGTCATCACAGTCAATGGACTGTAAGTGCTGAGATTAGATTTAACAAGAAGCTGTTGTAGGAGTGATTATTAAAAAGAAATGATTAAATTCAGCTAGTGACTATTCAGGCAGAGTTATAATTTTTAACGTCAAACTTTGGGTTTTAATTAAATCATTAATCATTAAATCATTAAAAAGCATTTTTAGCTCACCTGAGCCAAAGGCTCAAGTGAGCTATTGCGATCGCTTTTTGTCCGTCGTGCGTCGTGCGTAAACTTTTACACATTTTCAGCTTCTTCTTCCAAATGCATGATTGGATTTGGCCCAAACTTGGCAGGAATGATCCTTAGGGGGTGGGGATTCAAGGGTCCTCAACTGGTCCACCTGGCCCCCAGGGGCCCAGGGGCAGGGCCCTAAAGGGCCAAAAGTAGGTAGATTTCAAACATCTTCTTCTCCAGATCCAGAAATAGTTTAGTTAAGCCACTTTGTGTGTAGATACCTCTATATGTGCTGAATTAATGTTCCTCATGGCAATGCCCAGGGTGGCCCCATTTGGCCCCCAAGGGGGGCAAAAGTTTGGGGTAGGGCCCTATAGGAATAATTCACCTTCACATCAATGGATTTAGACCAAACTTGGTGGGAATGATCCTCAGGGGGAGGGGAAAGAGGGTTCCTGGTATGGTACACCAGTCCCCCCTGGGGGCCCATGGGGCAGGGCCCATAAGGGCCCAAACCTGGTAACTTTCTAACCACAAGCCCATTTGTAACCAAACTTGGGTGGTAGATACGTAATAGGGACCTCAATGTTATTTAGGGGTCAAGGTCACAGAAGTAGGTCAAAGGTCAAATGTTAAGATACTAGGGCATGCCTTATTTTTTTTATAAAAACGGATGTTAGAAATAGAATTTAATTTAACTTGGCAAAATCAGCTATATGGCAAGGGGATGCAAAGTTTTTCAACTGATTGATTTGGCTACGTTGGTGCCTAGATATCGGGCTCCAAGGGCCAAAACTATATGTATAACTGATGTTTTTTTTCTATGGGTACCATAGAGAGTTTGCGAGACCTCAGGTGAGCGTCGTGCCCCCCGGGGCTCTTGTTGTACACAGCTATGGAACCCTAATGTCTAAATCATTATACAGACGGTATTGTAATAACAATATCCATATTCCTTATTTAGATGACAGTCATTTGATATATGCAGCTTTGGAATAAAATTTTACAGTTATAAAAACTTGTTTAAAATGTCTGCATTAATGAAAAGTGAAAATGTGAAAACAGCAGTGCTACTACAGTGGAAACTCGATATAAAGAGATCTGATATAACAAAATACCTGATGAAACAGACTAATTTCTCCGGTCCCAATGAATTAATTTACCTTGTTGTGTATTGTTTATTAACTATTGATAATAACAAAATATCTGATATGAAGAGCAAATTGTCTCGGTCCCAAGAATCTCGTTATACCGAGTTACCACTGTAGTGGGTGACTGAGTGGTTGACCATATGAATATTGAAAAGACGATTGAATGAAGACATTGGATAATGAATGGGTGATGTGAATGTTGAGTAAAAATAATTGTTGTTCAGAGAATTCTCACTTAACCCATTCATGCACAGGGACCACATTTTGTGGACTTTACGACATTTCTTACTACATGTGTAACTAATGAATTAGGAGAGGAAAAATAAAGAAAAAAATTGTTAAAAACAAAGAGGGAAATTTCCCATCCAATTTCAGCCTATGCTCTTTACATTCTCATGTACAAGTCATTCACAAGATTTTTTTAAAGGGAAAGTAATTATGAAACTGTCAAATTAGCACCACTTTTACTGATTTAAAATCCATTATTTCTCATGCATATTGGCAATTTTTGACACAAAAACATAAAATTTTAGTTTAGATTTGTAATGTGTTACACCTCTTTTAGAAGTGACATTAAACAAAATTAGAATTTTTGCTGCAAATCTGAATGAAGAAATAAGGATCAAATCCTTCCGAAATTAAACCCTGTGCAGGGGTGGACTAAGCACTAAGATCACAACTTGACAAGTTTAAATGTCAACCCCCCCCCCCCCCAACACACAAACACAAACACAAACACAAAAACACACACACACACACACACACACACACACATACACACACTCACACACACACACACACACACACACACACAATAGATTGTGCTGCAAAAGCGATATCTTCATAAGAAACTTCAAATTTTATTTTCTTCCAAAATGTTGTGACAAAACCTGGAATGTTCTTTGAAACTGTACACAGAATACATAGTGTAAAAATATGACAGACAGTAGTCATATTCCCTACATTCATATTATGTAAATACAATACTAAAACTATGTCGGTTAACACATGTATGCACTACACATAACATATCAAACTGTAAGTATGAATCAAAACAGTACAAAATGACAACTACCTAATTTCTTAAAAACTGCATTCCACAGAATTTTACCCCTTTTTATAAAAATGTGAGTTGTTTCAAAAGGAGTAGCACTTCAAAATGTGTGGCTTATGTTTATTGCAAATCAAGGCAGTACATGCATATACATTTATAAGTCTAATAAAAGTTAGATCTACACTACTACATTCAAGTATCTGAAATAAAGATTGATTAAATATTCAGGAAGCAAAACTGCCCATATATTAGAATTTGAAAACAAAGGTGAATCCCTCTATAACCAATTGCTTGGGATTAGACCAAATGGTTCGTTATAAGCGCCTCTGTTCTAAACCTATAAAGTTCTTGGAAACTGTACTTGGAATATACCATGTAAAAATATAACAAAGTCTTATTCCCTGCATTCTTTTTAAGTGCCTATTTAAATACATGTACAATACTAGCGCTCTTAATGCTTTAAATATGTGCACTAAGCATAACTAATATCAAACTACCTGTACAAGTTGTTCCAAGAGACCCAATTCCTGAGGTACAAATACAAACGGTACAGAAAGACAACTGTATATTTTCTGTGACATCAGCATTAAAGGGACCTTTTACCCTTTTATAAACATTTTAGCTGTTTCGACAGAGTGGCACTAAATAATCTTTGGTTTTTTTTAATTGCAAAATAATCGGGTCTATACATGTACATGTATAATATATATATATATATATATATATATATATATATATGTACAGTTTTACAAAGTTTATGTCTACAATGGTACTTTTCAACTTTCTAAATACATGCATATATGTAGCGATAAACAGACTGAAAGATACAAAAAGAAATAGAAACGGTAAACTTCACTAAATGCATACTACCATGTTGTCGAAAGTATCGTGAAAAAAAAAGCAGGAACGTATACTACAAAACAAAATACATGTACTATTACTAATTTAAAAAAAAAACATCGCCATATTCAATTGCTGTAATTTGCTAAAATAAACTTTCACATGTACATGGATATTAAAATTGAACATTACAGGGATTTGCAAGCCATCCAAAATTGTTATATGTTGCAGAACAAATGATTTTCTCTTTATACTTGACTGACTCCTCTAAAAAGCACTTGATCAAATATATGAATTTTAAGTGTTATTGAAAATTGAAGTTTAATGATAGGATATACCCCTTCTCATTATGCATGGACCATATGTCCTCCATGATAAATGATGGAAAGCACATAGTTTCAGACATGACAAAGAGGTAACAATAAAAGTATTAGTTGAACAAACACGGTGTGTGAGGTAAGATGCATAAACAATTCACTTTCAACAATGCTGATCATCTTCCTACAACATTTTGTTACTTTGCTTTAATTTCAACAGAATATAAAACATACAAAAATGTGGATGGGTGACATTACATGTACATGTACATGACTTGTACATACACTGAATAATGCTCCTCATCAATCTTAGTCTGTTACACCACGAATACAAGTTACTGAATACTTTAATACTCTCACCAACAACTGGAAGTCTAACTTTAGAAGAATGCATGTTAATATGTCGAGATGAAATAATAAATAACAGCTGCAAATGAATGATAAAATAGAACAAATAAGGATGTTAATAAGATGAAATTTGAATTCTGAGGTAATAAACTCTGGCAAACAGATTGGCATTGGTTAAAGGTAAATTTGTGCTCATAAAGGTTGTGTACTTTTATAATTTGTTTGTTTCTTGTATTTCTTCTACCACATAAAGAAGAACAGTCGGTGAAGATTTGAAGTCAAAATGAACATACAGATAGTCAGCTTTTAGATGGTAAACAAACTTTTGACAACACTCAATGAAAAAAAAAAAAGGTATATGAGGTATACTTCAGCTTACTCGTTGGCAAAGTGGTTGGCACTGGTTGGCAAAACAAAAACAATGATAAACTATAGAAATGAATGATAAAAAATAAATAGTAATAATACAAATAAATTAATAAATATAGGGTTCCCAGCAATTCACGAAGCCAAAATTCCCAGACTTTTTTTTATTACTGATGAAGTCGCAAAATGCTATGATAATTAAACTAGTTTCCAGTTTCACGTTTTCTTCATGTAGGTTGTTGCAGTTCACTATTTTCAGTTTGATATGCAACTCTGACCGACTATTTTTTATTTTTGCGTTAATTACAATTCCTTGAATTTTGAGGACTTTTTATCAAATTCCTTGCTTTTTCCCTAACTGGATAAAAATAAAATAATTCTCCCTGATTGGTTGGGAACCCTGAAATAGCGATCAAAATATCTGTTTAGAGGGATGTATATCTTGGACCACTACAAGCCTGGTCCCATGACGAATATGAGTCAAGCTGTGCCGGCATTGCCTCTGTATTGTGCATGGAGCTATTTCTTAACATCGGATTCTGAAATGCAGATGCTGCAATCTGCAGCATCTGTAGCTGATGTTGCCTGTCACGCTCTCTCTCCCTTTCTTGGAACTCTCTGTCTTCTCGCCTCCTCTTCTCCTCCAACTCTTCTCTTTTCTGCAAAAGCTCACGCTCCCACTGCAAGTGCTCTTGACGGTGTTGGTCCTCATTGATTCGGTGTTGGCGAGTTGACTCCTGATCCATGACCCTCATCTGCTTCCCCATCCACTCAAGAGATTGTTGGAGTTTGCTCTTCTTGCGTTTTGTACCTGAGTAAGAGTGTGGGCAAAAATAAAGAAAAAACTTATAAAAGAAAAAAAGAAAAAGAAAATACTTTGCTGTGAATGGAAAAGATTTTCATATCCAAAAAAATTTGTAAAATTGAATATTTAACCACTTTACTTTCAATGAAAAAAAAATGACATTCAGGAAAAAGAAACAAGGCGATAGCCGTAATGTGTCTCGCCCACTTGCTTCCTTTTTTTTGCTTTCCCAATGACCTTTGACCTACATACCTGACCTTTGACCCCACAAAAAGATTAAGATCACTAATAGGCACTTACCACATAAGTATGGTTTCAAACAGACAGAAAGGTGCAAAGTTATGGAACTTACACCTAAAATGTATCATTTGACCTCATTTGACCTTTGACCTTCATACCTGACATTTGACCCCACAGAAAGATCAAGATCACTAATAGCCATCTACCATCCAAGTTAGATTCCATACAGGCTTAAGGCCGCAAAGTAACGGAACAATTTAGATACTTGCACATAAAATTTAACGTAGGCTCAAAAAGTTTATTGACCCCCGTAGGTGACCTTTGACCGTGACCTTCAACATGACCAGAAGTTGAGGTTTCCTAAGAAGCTTGTACCACCCAAGTTTGGTCGACATTGGACTAGATGGAGCAAAGTTATGCCAGTTTTCAAGGTGTTACGGACAGACGGACGGACGGACGCCCGGACGCCAAACGGATCCACCTCCGGTGGGCTCGACAAAAACTAAAATCAAATAACCTCTGTTTCCCTAAAATGCACATTTATCTTGCAATACCATTATTTTGTTACTAATAAAAACATTTATCTTGTGCAGCTTCTAATATATGAATGTAATATACAATACCAATATTATTACGCCGGCTTTAGCCAAGCTGTCTACAGGCGCTCAAAGCATTTTAAGGAATAAATTCCCACTGGATACCTATTTACTAAAGCAATGTGGAGAAATTGTCTTGCTGAAGGACAAAAGAGCGCAGCCTTTATCAGGGTCTGAACCTGCAACCATCAAGTTTCAGGAGTTCAATCTAATTTACCACTACACCTTAACATAATGGAATAGACTGAATTACAGGCATGTATACTCCTCAATATAATTTAAGCAGTTTTAAAACTTACCCTTTGATTTGGCTGTGCGCGGAGTACCCTGTCCTGCTACAGCCTCTGGAATGAAGGCACCAACTGAAAGAACATGAGTACATGCAAAATATTTCATTAAGATGATGGAGATATATTAAGAAAATGAAATAAAAATAACACAACCTGTATCCACATTATTACCTAAATCTTCTTTTTTCAAGTCTTGTCCCCTTCTCAGATTATACATCTTCAATGGTTATTTCTTTTTTCTGTTCATATTCATCATCAAATATATATATTTCACTTATAGAAAGAATAAAATACACAGGATTTTGCAGTAAGATGCCCCCCAAATAAAATAATTAGCCATACTAACGTATTTTAAAGCAACCGATTTTAGCATTTCTGTTAAAACATTGGAGTACGTATATGAATCTTTTTTTGTCATTCTTTCTTTCAATCCTTTCAAATTTATAAACATTTTAAATCTAAATTTTGTAGGAAAATGAATGTACCACAGTGACAGTGACTACATTTACCTAGTTCTGGTGGGGTTTTGGGGGTGACATCTGGGGTGACATCTTTCTCAACGTCACTTGAACTGTCAGTGTCAGTTCCTGGGTCATACACTTCTTCCGGGATGTCGTTTGTTTCAGACACGTCTGCAGAGTCCGTACTTGCCTGCTGTACATCTAATTCAACGGATGCTATGACAGCTACTGGTGCTGTCTCTGGCCGCCCTCCTATGATTTGTTGTAACTCCTCGTAGTACTTACAAGTCATTCGGCCCCGCCCTGACGCTCTGTTGTTATCTTCTGTCTGGCGATAGCTCTCCCTAAGCTTTTTCATTTTGTTTTTCACTTGTGTTGGGGTCCTGTTGTAACCATTTGCAGCCATTATCTCTACAATTCTGCGCATTATAGCGCTGTTCCTAACAGTCCCGTCAAGCTGTTGTTGAATGTTGTGTTCCTTCCAGATTCCCAGCAGGCACCGTGTCTCTGGATCGTCCCACGAGTTCCCTCTGCTTGCCATTACACTAAATGTCAAGAAATAAAACAAAATAGAACTTTTAAGCATTGGTGCTTTCACAACCAGCCAATATACATGTAGTAAAGATCTAAATGTCACAAATTATGAACATGAAAATTTTTATGAAAATAAATACATTATAAAATATACTCAGCAAACTTTAAGTCTTTTTAAGAACCACATACATAGCATGTAGTACTACTACTACAGTAAAATTGTAGTAGTACTACTGCAGGCCCACCTTGGTAAGGACCTTCTACACTGGAAATGGACACTTTTTGTATGACATTGTCAAATTGGGCTTTAAATTTCGCCTTTTTGAAATGTGCTTCTAGCAATTAAAAGTTACATCTCAGTAATATGATTAATAAATTAAGAAAGAAGTTGGCTTAAAAGACAAATCCAGACCAAGATATTCATCATTTCATGGGAAAAATTACTCCTACAAATTCGTACCAAAATCATAAAAATCAGATAAGAAATAAGGTAGTTATGAATATAAAAAAATTCCCATATTTTCAAAAGACACTTTTTGACCATTGCCTATGAATATTCATGTATGTGAAGTAATGATATCATACCCACACAATCAATCACACATATCATACATGAACATTTGAAGAACATCACTTTTTGGCAGATGCAGGTAAAAGTATGTCCCTGTATTGAAATATGTCGTAATAGAAATAATTTCTCATTTATTTTTGGAAGATACAAGGATACCTGTAGCTTTACTTTAGTTTACCTGAAAATAAGATTTTTGTCATTTTCTGTGAATGAAATGTGTAGAAAATTGTGAAGGTACATGTATGACATCATCACTTCACCCTACTGAATATTCACGAGGACTGTTCAATAAATACTTTCTGAAAAAGGGGGAAATTTCAAAATATCCTAACTTCCTAATTTCTTTTCAGATTTTCACCATTTTGCACCATTTTGTTTGGAATATTTTCACTTTCTTATTAAAAACAATTATTTTTTGCCTGGATTTCTCCTTAGATATAAAGTAAAAATCAAAAGAAAGAAATCGTCGACATTCTTTTTAAAATTCTTTTTATTTTGTGTTAAGTAGGAGTCTGTAGTGTGAACTTTTCACAGGCACCAGTTAGTGTTCTTGTCACCTAAAATGTTCTTTCAATTGTGAGTTTGGATCCTGACTCTGTATTTAACCAATTAGTCTTTTAATCAAATAATCATAAAAATATCTGAGAGTGAGAAATAACTTTCAATTGCCAGAAGCTCATAAAAAATTAGATATAGATCTGCTCATATCTAGAGCCCCATTTGGAATGCAGGTGTGCCCAAACTCACCATTGCAGGTATAAAAAAACATCAGTACTACATACAGTACGTACAACTAGCCACACCTACTAGTAGTAGTAATACGTATGTGGTTCTAACAATACATGTCTAAAGACCACATCCTCCCAAACACGCAAAAAAAAAGGGCGTGATTTATTTTAGTGTGTGTATGTATGAAACTGTGATAAAATCTTGTCACAGGTTTGTTTTTCTCACCAAAATTCACGAAATGTTATTTTAAGTGTCAAGTTTTGTCTTTGATTCTGAATATGTCTTTGTATCAAACCAACTGATCTATTAATTTAATAATCGCATAACTGAAATATAATCCAGACTCTAACTTTTAATTGACAGAAGCACATTTCTAAATGGAGAAATTTAGTGCCAAATTTGATATGCCATATGGTCATTATGCCAAAGGCAAGCCTCTCCATTAATAATACCGGTAATCATTATGGCGGCAGGCAGAAAAAAAAACTATAAAGAACTAGCGCTAGAGCTAGACTTTAGCACAATATTTCACATTTTCCCGCAAAAGTAACAAAGTATATATTAAGTAATTGAATGGTAAAGTGGAGTTAATTTGCAATTTAACAGGATAAGTCGAAGTCAAACAACATAAATCGTGAATAAGATCAGGCTCTCGTGTGGTACTTTTTTACTAACACAAAATTAGGTGAGTGGGACTAGCCTTAGAATTTGGCTTAGTTTACTTTTAGCCTGTCGAATTTGCAATCAAAAGTCAATGTATCTTACCGAAGATGATAAGGAAAACAGCGTGGCACAAGTTTTGGAACCGACGTAGGCAAACGGACGCAACTCCCAAGAAAAACAAGATGAATAAAGCGACTAAACGTACAACAAATTAATGACGGGGCAGAAGACGAAGAGTGAAGTTAAAACAAAATGTAAAAATCGCGGGATAACTACGTCATGTCCTGTGAATGGTGACGTCACAGTCAGTGCACTTCCGGGTCGGCGATTTGGCCCCGCATTTTGGCCCGAGATGCGTTTACAGTGAGAAAAGGCCGGGCCGAGCCGCGGCCGAGCCCGGGCCGAGACTACCTCCTGAGGTTGGCCAAATGCGCGGCCGTTTTTGGCCGCGCATTTGGCCTTTTGAGCGTTTACAGTGAGGCTCGGCCCGGGCTCGGCCGCGGCTCGGCCGCGGCTCGGCCCCCACTGTAAACGGGGTCTAAGTTGATACATTGCTCGGTAGGTACCGGGATTTTTGCGGGAAGATATCCCGGTATCCTGACAGAATCCCGGGAATATTTTGTATACCCGCTAAATTTCCTGTGAGGCCTGCACTTTTCCCGGTAAAAATACCGCTAGATTTGGTTTCATTTCCCGGTAAAAATCTCGCAAACGGTTAGCGGGTACCCGTTACCGCTAGCTCTGGAACTTATTGTCTGTATTGTAGGTTACATAAAGAGCCATAAGTTGGGGGTGGCACAGTTCTCAATTTTCTGCAGTTAATGAAAAGAAAAAACCTAATTTTGGGGGAGAAGTTGACACACCCGTGGGTGAAGTGGGACAACGGCAAGGGAGAAATGGGACGTTGGGGGTAAAGTGGGACATCCTATAGAAATGTGAAAGTTGGAAGGCATAATGAAACATTGGTAATGAAAACAGTCAAATATGCTTTTAAATGATCTTTATTTCAACAAAACAAGTTTGAACAACATGTTTGAACATCTGAACTGCTTTTGTTTCATGAACAAATTATGCCCAGAAGAACTTTGATAGGCCTAAATATAAACTTAGGCCTGCTGTATCTCCATTACCTTTATATTGGTCTTTGCATTTTCTTTTCAGAGTACATCAACTGTGAATTTTGGTAATAAATATTGTTTCATTTAACTTTCAACTTAATAATTATGTCTGGTTTTTCTTTTTTGTATGAATTCTAAATACATGAAATGGTATTTTGACTATTTAGATAAATGTGTCACATCAGTTTCTGTAATCATTCTAAACACTGACTACAAAACCTAAAAGGGTGCAAATCTACACCATAAAGGGTGCAACAATGAAATGTACAGAGTTGCACCCTAAGTGATAAATTAACAAAATATGGGCGCAAAATAGCTTCTTACAAGGTAGAAACTTAAGCTTATTGCACCAGCCTTTATGGATGCAAACTTGCTGTTGGCCGAGGTACAATATTGCAACGTAAAATGGTGACATGTTTTGGGTGCAAACTAGTAAATTATTTTTTAGTCTGTATAGGCCTACTTTATGGATTCGTCATGCACATATTCACTGAAAGCTGACTCAATAAACACTTTTTGTTCTTTAAATTTGTTTTTGTCAACACAATTTTTTACATTGTGCATTTATGGATAGAAATCATAGAATCTTTATGATAGTTAACATTTGAAACTAGACTTATGCATTACATGCATAGATCATATTTTGGTGATAATCCCTGAAATACTAGTAATACATCTCCAATCGGCCCTATACAGTGATTTCCTTGGTCAACAGTGTGAGGATGAGGGTATTAATGAAATACAAAGCAAGTAGATAGTAATGATGTAATCTAAATAATACTGTGGATTATAACGAGGGCCTTACGACCATGAAAATGATCTTGTAACAGGTTTCTCATTATATAAGAGATAAAAAGCAACAACAAACATATAGAGCAAAATTGCCTTGTCACATGTGAGTTTTCTTTATATCCAAGCTCTTTATAAGCCTGGAGACTCTCACTGTATACTCGACATGTTGGTTATAGTTGTACAGATTTGAAATGTTTGCGTGAACTTGGGCTTTACTATGGACAAGTCGCTTAATACTCATTTTATAAAGCACAAACTTCAACTGTCAACATGCCACTTTCAAATTCAACTCGAAACATTCTGATAAAAACTTAAACTAAGCTAACATGCTGTGTAAAATAGCAACAAACACCAACTTCACTCATAACAAAGAGAACATTTTAACGACTCTAAAGCAATCACATTTTTCATGGCACGCATTTGACCTTTTTAAGTACATAATAAAGCAGTTCTCGTTAAAAATCAGTTTTTAATGACTTCAGGTTTAGATAGAGAGAGAGGGGGGTATGTTTTACCACCAATAAAGATGGCAATGAACTTAAAAATCTCCAGCATTAAACATGAATGGCTAATACAAAGAGCTTGGTTTTGCCCTTTTTTCAATGCAACCGAAAATGTGACTGACACGCTAATAATCTCCAAAATTTGTGTCAGCTACTAAAAAAAAATCTCTGCTTTATTCACGAAGAATACCTTTTCCGTTGCAGACAAACTTTACTTCAAATTATCATTTTCTCTAATAGTAATGATTTTACTATGACTCTTTTGGGTAATTATATTTTTGGCAAATTAAAATTTGACAATAAAAATGTGTTTAATGTTAAAACTATGTCATATAAAAAAGATGTAATGCTGCCAAACTTTTTGATGGGGTAAGTTTTCATTTCACTCTTTAGCGCAAATCAAGCTTTCCAAAGTCAACCGGGAATGAGAAAACCCCTTTTGTGCGTTGGGTTGTTCCTCTCAGGGGGTTAGGCAACACAGCCCTGATATTTTGCTTTGCCACTGATGCAATGTCTTCAGTTGCTGGTCGGACAAACGTAGTGTTGTTCTTCCTACCACGCCTCAGAAACTCAACTTCGTAGTCACCATCTTCATCCATGTTTGACAGGACTTTCCCAATGTAGTAGATGAGCTGCTTGTTGCTCTTCCCCTCAAACTCGACGAGGACGAACTTTTCCACCGATATCTCCTCTGGATTGTCGAATAATTCCCCTACCGACAAGCCGTTTTCTCCTCCAGAATCATCGCTGTCAAGTGACATCACATCATCGGTGTCCGATGTATATTCTTCATTCATCGATGAACTGGACTTTCCCTTGCTGTTTGCATTGTCTAACAGCTTTCTTTTCACAGTTTTCTTATTTTCCCGAGCCAGCTTTTCACATCGCTTTCGCTCTCTGTTGTGATATTCCTCAGCACGGCGATCAAGTTCTGGTGTAGAGGTGGCCAGCATGGTTTTCATCCGCTTTCTTCCTCGGGAAGACTCTTTTCTCGCTGGAGCCTAAAAAGAAATGTAGGATTACCGAATGTTAGCATGATATATCTATAGGGATCACCTGCTGTCAATGACCACATTTTCTGTTTCCCTTAATTGGGTGGTCTTTATAGACAGGATTTATTGTATAAACAAGGATCAACAAATTGCCACCACGCTAATGGGTAAACACACACATTTTCAAAATGACACCAAATTCGAGAGGGAATATTTTCTAATATATTTTTTTTATTTTTTTATTTTTACCTGGCAGTTCTTTACAGCAATTGTGCTACCTCAGAGGATGGAATTCTTACCTTGGGGTATGTTCGGATCTCCTCTGGTCTGACAAATCTCTGGTGCGAGCCTTTCTGTAGACCATCTGAACGCAAAGAGCTATCATGTCCTTCATTGGGGGCATCAACATTGGGTGCATCAGAACGTCCAGCTTCATTCTCATGTGTCACGTTGGAAGACCCTGCCTCGTCAGCCAGTGTGGCGTTTGGAGCCCCCACATCATCAGCCATTGTGGTGTTGGATGGCCCAGCTTCATGGACATCATGCTGTGCGCGGTTGTCTTCAGCAGTTGACTCTGGTTCATGGTCTTGATCTGATTCCTCAGAGCTCTCTTGACCTGGAGGATCGCGATCAGTCACCGCTGCTGGGAGGAAGAATTCATCACCAAAAACATGGCGATTGAAGGGCCATATCCCCGTGGACTTGAATCCTGAAATGATGTTCAGGGGCGTCATACCTTGCAGCCATGCCTCTCCCATCAGTTGTGACATTTGGTACAGCGTGATAGTTTGTCCGGGATTACGGAGCATCCAACTGTCTGCTGCTGAGTTGAAGTAGGTTTTCAGCGGCCCAAACACTGTGCGATCTAGAGGCTGAAGCCTATGACTTGTGTGTGGTGGCAGTGTTATGACATGAATGTTGTGTTCCTTTGCGTACTTCAGTGCGTTGTATGCGATGTGGCTTTCGTGATTATCCATGATGAGAATGACTGGATCTTCCTTTTGGGGAGAGGCATGCTTCACAAAGTGTTCCAGAACTTGCAAGAAAAGGTCACTAGTCATCCATCCAGATGGGTTTGCCAGTGTGAGAGTCTCTTCTGGCGCTCCGCTCTTCAGCCCTTCACGCATTAGCTTCCTAGGAAATACGAACACTGGCGGCAATGCAGTACCTGCAGCTGACACAATTGCACACATTGTGACAAGTTCACCTCGTTCACGAGAAGTAACCTGCCCGACTTGCTTTGCACCTTTAGGTCCCACAACTTTTGGTAGATTTTGCACGGTCGTGAATCCTGATTCATCTAGGTTATAGATCTTGCGACCTGTCACATTGTAGCGGCGAATAGCATCCTCCAGTATGCTGTAGAAACTTTGCACATTTTCCTTGTTAAATGCGCTAACACGAGCAAGAGACGTTGCCTCTGGTCTGCGGATAGACAGTCTGGGGTGCCTCTCCATGAAAGCAGTCATCCAGTCGCGGCCAGCCATGCTGTTTTCTTCCCACGATTCTGGAATGTTCAGGTTGTTTGCCTTTGCTAATTCAAACGCCATCTGCCTTGTCTTCTTTGGCGTTAGGCCGTGGAACATTTTCGCGGAGGTTGTCAAATACTCTTCCAAGGCTTTCTCAAGTTCAGCTGGAAATATCCTTGAATGTTGGTAGAACGGTGCAAGTTTGGCATCAGGATCTGCCCTGTATTTTCCTACATAGCGGCAAAGAGTAGATTTCGTTGTCCCTGCATCATTTGCGGCTTTCCGAATGCTTTTTGTCCCCGCAACAACTGCTTTGACAGCATCAAGCATTCTTTCATGAGGGACAAGCCCCATGTCAGTTTTTCGGGTGTACTTCCGAGGCATCTCGATTAGTATGCTGCAAGTATAGGCCTACGGAGGAGACAAAAAATAATAAATGGTAAATGAGTAGGGAGAAGTGGGACAGGTGGGAGAAGTGGGACACAAATTATCGAATATGTGGGACAAATGGGACACGTTGTCCCAACTGTCCCTCACATGACATAAACATGAATATGTAGGACTACTCAGTAACCATGCAGGCATTTGTCAAAAACAAGCTATATTAGTTGCATAATATCAAGGCTCACTACCAGCTTAAATTCTGCCCTTGAAATCATGAATACAAAGACAACAGGTTAATTAATCTGATTTCAAAAAATTATTATATTTGGGGGAAATTTTTCAAAAGCAATTTATACTTACTTAAAACTTGCCGAACTGCATGGCTTCCTTAGTGTGATGTATGGTTGCTAGGGGCTTATTGTAGATATAAGCCAATCGCTGATTGGTTGAACAGTTTTTGATTCAGAGAACGTGTCCCACTTGACCCGCGTCCCAACTCACCCCGCTCTCCCCTATAATATAAATCTTTATGTCAAATAAATCACTATAAATATTTTAATTCAAGTTCAAAGTCCAGGATTTCACAGTATTAAATTACCTTTTAGCGCTCCCTTCACATGAAAATTGCATTATTTTCATTAAAAATTCATTTTAAAAAATTGTAAACCAAAATCTTTCAAATTGAAGAGGACAACAAGGTCTGAATTCCTAGACTAGTTTTATACATGTGCAATACTGTCATCTGGAGGTGGAGACAGAACAATCATTTTTCTTCAAACTCATGAGATCTTTGGCTGCATGTGTGTGGATACCAAGTCAAAATGCCTCGCAAAACCCCAAAATACGTAAGAATTTCTTTAGAGGAACACCATACCATGTTATGAAGAAGCTGGAAAAAAGAGAAGAGGATAAGGATAAGAAAGTGATCACAGCATCAGAAAGGAAGGTATCCCTCAACAAAACCAGTGAAAGCTCAGATCTACAAAGCAATCCCACATGTACAGATTCACGTAGGGATCTTGAAGGGTTTTACCTGATCAATGGTAAACAGCTTGCTTCTGCTCTGCAAAGGGCTCATGTGTGCCAAGGAGGTATGTATTTCTTATTGGTTGTTCTTGATAATTTACATTTTATTAATGTACACTACAGCTCAAAGGAATTGGCATAGGGAAAGGGAAATGGACAGTAGGGAGTAGGGAGAGTATAGGTGCAGAAATGATAAACGTTGAAGCGGTTTGTCTATTTGACGCCACGAAACGCTTAAGCAGACCAAGGGACCAAGCACAGAAAGTACAAAAGAGGTAAAGCGGTTCATTCAGAATTACGATTATCGAATTATAACATTGAGATGGCCGCTCCAGGCAGAACACGGATGTAGAAATTACGGATTAGGATATCATGAACCCCAATAATAAACGGACATCAAAGAGTAAGAACTTACTTTCTCGTTCCGTGGTTCTATGTTGTCTGGTCTAGTCGCGATGACTTACTCAGCCGTAATGAACGTGTGATCCAGTACGGCCCAAAGATGGCGTCGGATAGTCTGCAGGGGGATAAAATATATCCCTCCGCCAGTCCCCGACACAGTACGCAGCTATGCACCTCGCACTGTGCAGCCCTCACTACCGAACGATGTATAGGCCCGCGCACGCAAGACTAAAATAGTGCGCGGCCGACAGGTTAGCCACACCCACTCAAAAATTCGCCGAGTTATGTACGACGCACACCAAACAATCAAAAACACACGCGGAATAATTAGAAACTCAAAATAATTACGATTCCAACACCCCACGACTCAAACAAATCACACACACTCGCTACAATCACACAATCACGCAAAATGTATACGCAATGTCGCACAATCACTCAATCGTAGCGACAACGTTTCACGCACGTGTATCCCCTCTCCCCCGCGGAAATTCCAGCACACGGCCGAAACTGTCCCCACGCGAAAAAAGGAAAATGACGTGCGAGAACGAGTCGAGAATTGTCCTAAATCTGGCTACCAAGAGTAACCTGACTCAGAACAGACACACTGAACACTACAAAAAATTATACAGATACGAGTAAATCCGAATTATAATCGGTAAAGCTGCTGAGGCAACCCTACCAAACTAAAAACTTGCTGTGATACGAACGAAAAAGGAACGTGGTTTGACAAGCTGGCCGCCGCGAACACTTTCCTCCCACGCATGGGAACGCATCCAATGCGCAGCGGGAGGCTTAGCTCACGGCAAACCAGCAAAATCTGCCCACAAATAAAATCCCTGCAAATGCAGCGAACAGTTACTGCTCGCAGCGCCAATAAAGCGGTTCATTCAGAAGCGCTCAGTCAGACCACGAGACCAAGCAGACCACGAGTACAAAACGGTACACTTACCTTTGTTTGTAGCAGTCTTGCACATCACGATTCAGTCTCAGTCAGGATACGGTCTGATCCGAGGTGCGGCGAGGCAGGGCTTTTATAGATGGAACTGCCGCCCTCTATTGGTGAGGCTTGTGGAGCTTGTGAAGCTTGTGGGGGGGGTGGGGTCGCTAACTACTACAGAGGTTTCCGTACCCTGTTTCTGTATCAGTGTCTGGTTCTCACTCTTGTCTGCTATCGGCCTGAATTCTGTGGTCCAGGGCAGGGCTTATATATCCAGCCCTGCCGCCCTCTATCGGTGGAGCTTGTGGGGGGGATGGGGTCACTTACTAAGAGACAACGTCCAAACCAAAACGATCTAATCATACGTACATTTGAACCCCCACCCACTACCCTAGTTACTAGGCTATCGTTCACACGCAACACACAGAACTTCACATACACATGATATTTATTCCCCTTCAATCTCTTCATAAATTTATGTGATTATGCCAGCTCCAAGTATAGAACTACTCTTAAAAACATTAATTACAAAACACGAATTACAATTCGCAAGACGCGGCCCAAGTCAGAAATCAAACTAAAAACTTCGGCTCAACTCTGATCGGCTAGTAGCTGGAATCCTTATTGTGCAGTCCCGTAGGCTAACGGTGCAGATCCTAGTTTGGTCCTAAAACGTTTGGTCTACGATGCGATAGAAAATGGCGTCTGGAACTTTACGGGAGGATAAAATGTATCTCCCCCCCCCCCCCCCAACTGCAGTATATCGACCATACTTGCTATATATGAGTTTCGCAGAAGTACGGAACATCTACCAAGTCTGCTTGCCGTTGGACACTTATTCCCAGACACACGGCGTGTGCCCACACCTCGCACTCTGTGACCCCACACCCGACCCAGTTCCCACTTGCACCATTTTCCTTGATAAAGTCTTTGTCGCTTTTTGTCCCAAAAGCCCTATTGCACTGCCTACACCTATTAACATCAGACTTTCGTGGGGGGACCTTAGTTTTTTTCCCTGGCAAGCCCCTGATCGAGGAAGACGGCCAGTGCTGCCTGTTCGGTTTTCTTACAGAAGAACATGAGGGAGACGAATGGGGCTTGGTTAAGGGAGAAGAGGGTTGAGAAGGGGGTTGAGAAGGGGGTTGAGAAGGAGTTTGAGAAGGGGATTGAGAAGGGGGAGGAGGGGTCTTTGGTCCAGTCTGTTGCAACGTTTGAATCCCAACCGTGCGAGACTTGATGTTGGTGGTTATCCTGCCACTTTCCGCCTGTATTTCATACTTAATTTTGCACCCCGTTTGTGTCTCAATCTTTCCGATCTGTGTGGTAAGGAAAGAATGACAATACAATAAAATTACTTTCATGAATGGGTGTATAGACTCCATTGTTTGCAAAATTGTTATCAAAATATAGACTCCAGCTTGATATTATTGATCTAGGGTAGGGCCCCTAGCTAGGGGTATATTCTGAATTCCACATTTTTTTTCTAAAAAAAGAAAAGTTTGGGTTTACATAATCCATTTTAAATACAATGACATATAGAATGAGTGTAGCTAACATTAAAAAAATCATCATTTTACTATAATATTGATCCTATTTTTCTTTAAATTGTAGATGCAATGTAAACCTTTGATTAGTTTTAGTTGCAGGGTTATTCCATAATCCATATTTTCAACTATAGGGCATCTGATTCCTTTTGAAGACTAATCGAAGAGGGAGAGACGGAGTTGCACCCTGGTCCTACGATGCTCCATCTGCAGCAAAGAGCAGGAATTTTGTACCTCAGAGAATGTGTGTGAAGGGCCGGGGAAGTCTGCCGAGTTTAACCGAAGAGCTACGCTGGCGGCCCGTGAGGGACTATGTGACTTCACATCAATCCTGGGTACTTCAGAAGTTATCAAGTAGACTTCACAAAAATGTCTCAAAAATAAAAAAAAATAGCTCAAATTTTACTCCGAAAGTTTCTACATAGAGGCTGCTTTTTCTTATAACAACCGTACAATTACGATTTACAATAATAAGTCAGCTTGAAGTAACTCTTAATAGCTAACTGATTGTAGAAACAGAGGCCAACTTAGTAAAAATACCTACACTCTCTTGTACCTAGAACACTCACTACATCCACCTCCTCCTTTGAGACATCAAAGTCAACCTCAAGTGTAACGTGCTGTTCCCTTCTTCCTCCAACTACAACACGAAATCAAACATATGAAGTAAAGGTTGCTATGGATATGAGCTCAACGTGAGCAAAAGTCTAAAGTGAAAAATAAAGTAAAGTCAGTTGAACAAACATAAACCATTCAATACTTCACCGTGAAATGATACCTGTACATTGATTGTGATTATTGACTTACCGGAGGGTGTGTCACATGATCCCGCTCCGAGTTCGAGATCCAAGTACAAATAAATCGTGGAATATAGCAGTTAACAAAAACTGATCTCACATATAAATCCTTTGAATATTGTCAGTTTTAAGGGGGAAGCCCCCAGTTTAAGCTCAAATATGTGTATTTTGTGTATTTTTTTTGCTTTGTTGAGGTATTTCATTAATTTTTTTTCTTTGTATGTGATGTGTGTGCAATAGGAAAGATTTTGGTGCGTGTGAAATTCGACACCATTAGTCCCTAGATAAAAGGGAAAAAATAAAAAAAATAACTAAAACTACAGAAAGGGAATAGCCCAGCCACCAGCGTTATTGTCTGATAATGTAGCTGGGCTATCCTGAGTCCTGAGGCAGCTTGAGTAGTGGCAGTGACGGCTGGCATGGTGGCAGTGATAGGTGGCACAACGAAAGATCTTAGGTAAAATAATATTGATTAATTAATTGAAATAATATTAATTAATTGAAATTGAGAATTGAAAATTCATGAAACTATAAGGAATATTTACACCGGGAAATTCAGTTCTGACTGCTTTCTGTACCACCGTTGAACACAAGAACTGCAAGATCTACTGCAGTGCGAACATAACGGGGTCCTCTCCACTGGTGTTTGGGGCACCGTTTCCAAATGAGAGCATGGAAGCTCTCATTTGCATTCTGTGTAATACCTGGGAGGCATCTTGCCAGGAGGTCTGGCTTGCTTAGTCGCGTGAATATGGGCAGTAGAAGGTCAAGGAACACAGGATCTAAGTGTAACTTGTTTTCCTTCAGAGTGCCATCTTTCTTGTACTCACACCATCCGTCAACGGGACAATATTGGTGCCGCTTTCCATTATCAGACAGATTGACTGAATGATAAAGGATTGCGAGGATTGCCCGACGCATCTTCTCTACAGCCCTATCCCTATCCTCATCATTAATTAATGATATAATTTACATAACCTACCTATTGATCCAGTGTCTGAAGTCCCTGTCAACCTACCCTTTGTACGTCCTACTCCTTTCCCATCTGATAATTTACCCTTATACCCCTTCCTAAAACTATCTAACGCTTTGTACATTCTCTTACCTACATGCCCTACACAATCTAGTTTTTGTACCTGGTGGCCCGCCCCATACACATCCTTTACAGCATTATATGAACGGCTATCCCCATCGCACAACATGTACTTATACCTTATATTATACTTCTTTACAGACCTTTCCCATAGTGCTACAGCTGCATCGACTTCCATTTGACCACTACTCCCTTTATGATTATTCAAACAGGACCCCTTATGCCTACCCCGCCAGGTTTTATACCTCTCTTCTTCTTTATCCCAACCCTTCCTAAAATCACACTCCTTACAAACCTTAGACAACACTTCCCTACCTAATACCTCCCCTGTTTCTACAGAAATGACCGCCCCAATCCCATGATTCGATGTGTGCGCCCTCTGGTGCCATGTGCCATCATAAGAAACTGCCACGTCCAGCACGTCATCCCCCTTCAGGGCCGGAGTCGTTCTCCTTCTCCAAAGCCCTCACTCTCTGAATTGCTTCGGCCATCTGATCCAGACATGCCTGCAATGTTAACAAGAAAAGAGAAACAACAAATATCCCTTCTAACAAATTACATGCACAATTTTATTTTATGAGTTAGAAAACATACTGGTATGAAATAATTAATGTTATCATTACACTGGTTATATTTTGGCATGTTTCTTCAAAGTTATGATAAAAACAAACAAAAACATATTGCAAAAGTTTAGACATGCAAAGTCCCATGCAAATAAATTCCCATAACTATATTGACCAACCTCATGAACACCCTCTGAAACAGAGGCGATGTGCTTGGTGTAGCTTTTAATGGTGACTGGTGGTGGGGCGTTGAGCATGGCGAAGAAGTCGGCCAGTCCAGCTCTTCCAAGACCAACCTCTGCGCCAGCTAGCGTCGCCCGCTTGTTGACTTTGGCCGACTTCCCTGCTCCCTGGTTAGCATTGGGGGAACAGCGCAAGCCGAACAGCGCAAGATGAGCGAGCAGTTCAGCCCATCACGCTGACTAGCATCCTCCAGCGGCACTAGGTGTCCTGAATAGTTGAAAATCAATATAAACACTAATGACATACATCCACAAGATGCTTCTTTACTCTTTTTCTCCAGTGAACATACACTAAACACACAGAAAATTTATGTAGTCAACCCTACAGAAGCCTGAATAATTTCGAAACATTGATTGGTTACCCTAACTACTGTCTCAGACCCATTGGCCCACATTCACTAAGGAGGTTTGTACAGTAGATGGTTTATGTCTCCTTTGTGAAGAAGGTGCGTAAGATGGAGGTCCAACAATAAAACATGTAAATCGTTTGAACTTCTCCAGATACAAGGAAGCAGCTGAGACCGGCAAGGAATCCAACATGTTAAGTTCCTTCTCTCTCACATTGACTGCCAAAAGCACCCAATGGTTGCGGTTGACATTAATTGGCAAGAACAGCCATGTGAATTTGGCTAGATTGGTCTGAAAAGCAAAGAGGGAAAGTAAGTGGCAGACATGATATGATATGGTCCAAAATTAAAACATGTAAATTGTTTACATACTGGAACTTCTCCTGATATGAGGAAGCAGCTGAGACCAGCAAGGAATCCAACATGTTAAGTTCCTTCTCTCTCACATTGACTGCCAAAAGCACCCAACGGTTGGGTTTTCAGGTACTTTCAGGCCTAAGATAAGAGGTCTGGGACCCGGTGTCCCATCTGAGTGGAAAATATGCCCTGGCTCTCCCCAAAACCCTATTGCACTGCCTACACCTATTAACATCAGACTTACATGGGGATACCTTAATTTTTTCCCCGACAAGCCCCTGATCGAGGAAGATGGCCTGTGCCTTCGGGTCGGTGTTCTTACAGAAGAACATGAGGGAGACGAATGGGGCTTAGTTAAGGGAGAAGGGGGTTGAGAAGAGGGTTGAGAAGGGGGTGGAGGGGTCTTTGGTCCAGTCTGTTGCAACGTTTGTGTCCCAACCGTGCGAGACTTGACGTTGGTGGTTATCCTGCCACTTTCCGCCCATATTTCATATTTGATTTTGCACCCCGTTTGTGTCTTAATCTCTCCGATCTGTGTGGTAAGGAAAGAATGACAATACAATAAAATATGAGTTTCGCAGAAGTACGGAACATCTACCAAGTCTGCTTGCCGTTGGACAGACACACGGCGTGTGCCCACACCTCGCACTCCGTGACCCCACACCCGACCCAGTTCCCACTTGCACCATGTTGCTTAATAAATTCTTTGTCGCTTTTTGTCCCAAAAACCCTATTGCACTGCCTACACCTATTAACATCAGACTTCCGTGGGGGAACCTTAGTTTTTTTTTCCCCGGCAAGCCACTGATCGAGGAAGACGGCCTGTGCCGTCGGGTCGGTGTTCTTACAGAAGAACATGAGGGAGACGAATGGGGCTTAGTTAAGGGAGAAGAGGGTTGAGAAGGGGGTTGAGAAGGGGGATGAGAAGGGGGAGGAGGGGTCTTTGGTCCAGTCTGTTCCAACGTTTGAGTCCCAACCGTGCGAGACTTGATGTTGGTGGTTATCCTGCCACTTTCCGCCCGTATTTCATACTTGATTTTGCACCCCGTTTGCGTCTCGATCTCTCCGATCTGTGTGGTAAAGAAAGAATGACAGTGACATAAGCCTGTACTTGGCCTGCTTTAACCTTTTTTCCCCTGCTCATCTTTCTATCGGATGATAACCCGATCCTTGCGACCTGGGGCTTGCCTTGTGATGTCATCTTTTTCATAGAATGAAAGACCCTTCTGTATGACATCACTATCGATTGATGGCCTCCCTGATTGGGAAGATCTGGATGTGTTGTTGATTTTGAAGCCCAACTCAGTTGCAGTTGCTACTGCCATGGCCTTTCGTTTTCTTGGAGATCGCAGCAAGGATGATCGTACTCGACTGACAGCTTTTCCCTATTGCTTGCCGTGAAGTGTAGGGTTGTTCTTTGGCAGAATCAGCACTATCGTAGTGCCCTTTGATTTATTGGCGATAATTCTGGATACAAATATTTTCTTGGCCCCGTGTAATGCCCACTCCTGCTTACTCATTTTCCTTTTAGCTGTCTTCCTTTGTTTTGCTTCTTGCTTGGCCTCAGGACTTGCTTTCAAGTAAGCTCGTCTCCTAGCAGCTCTTTCTTTATCAGTAAAGGGCATCTGGGGTTAAGGAGGTTGAGAAGGAGGAGGAGGGGTCTTTGGTCCAGTCTGTTGCAACGTTTGAGTCCCAACCGTGCGAGGCTTGATATTGGTGGTTATCCTGCCGCTTTCATATGCATTCCTGGGACGTGTGTAAGAGAATGCTGGCGTGTGACCCAGAGACCTACGTGTAATCTCTTGCGTCAATGGGGGCGGGTAAACCTCGTACTGGTACGGGCCGGTGCCCTGCGGCACCCACCCCTCCACCAGTGGGGCTTGGGCCCCCCTGGGGGTGCTTGTGTCTGGGACCCGGTGTCCCATCGGAGTGGAAAATATGCCCTGGCTCTCCCCAAAACCCTATTGCACTGCCTACACCTATTAACATCAGACTTACGTGGGGGTACCTTAGTTTTTTTCCCCGGCACGCCCCTGATCGAGGAAGACGGCCTGTGCCGCCTGGTCGGTGTTCTTACAGAAGAACATGAGGGAGACGAATGGGGCTTAGTTAAGGGAGAAGGGGGTTGAGAAGGGGGTTGAGAAGAGGGTTGAGAAGGGGGAGGAGGGGTCTTTGGTCCAGTCTGTTGCAATGTTTGAGTCCCAACCGTGCGAGACTTGACGTTGGTGGTTATCCTGCCACTTTCCGCCCGTATTTCATACTTAATTTTGCACCCCGTTTGTGTCTCAATCTCTCTGATCTATGTGGTAAGGAAAGAATGACAATACAATAAAATTACTTCTATGAATGGGTGTATGCATTATACAGTATAGACTCCATTGTTTGCAAAATCATTATCAAAGTATAGACTCCAGCTTGATATTATTGATCTAGGGTAGGGCCCCTAGCTAGGGGTATATTCTGAATTCCACATTTTTTTCTAAAAAAAGAAAATGAAAGTTTGGGTTTACATAATCCACTTTAGATACATACATATATATATATACATACATATAAAATAAGTCTACTTATAGACTAAAGGGCATCTGATTCCTTTTGAAGACTCATCGAATCGGCATTCACATTGGTTGCGTAAGACAATAACGGTTCTTCTACTGAGTACATGTATATGCCCCTCTTCTCCTTGTAATGGCAAGAACATTTGTGACTGGAATATACTGAAATTGGTACATATATTCATCAATACAGACATAAACATTTCAAGGCATTAAAGCCAAAGTAGACGTTTGGGAATGCTTTCCCCCACGCCTTCGTCTCAGAAGGGCTCAAAGTGCATGAGTAGATATGAATCCTCTGATGCCGATTTACCCTTCCGACAGTTGCCTCCCTACAGACGCGAGAGGGCTTGTCTGAATCCGGGGCTCCCTTCTCGCCCCTGATATGGAGCACCAAGACCTTGCCGGTCACGCCAACCTTCTAAAGGATGGTCTTGTAGACGGTCAGCTGATTCGGCCAGGTCTTTGGGGAAACGGAGTAATCGAGCCCCACTTCCCCAACGGCGCAAGTCCTGGCGTCGCAGGCAAGCTTGCCCAGGGCGTCCAGACACATATCATCGCAGGCAGGAGCATGCTTTGGGTGCACTCACACGGACACCTTCCACCATCGATCGTCAGGGAACCTGATGTCCCGGTGGCCTTTGGGGTCGCAGTAATTGACCACGCCCCCGCAGAGCTTTACCGGAACCCGCGGCTCCCTGCCGGTCCGGGCCTCCACACACCTAAGCCCCGCCTTTCCTATTTTTGCCTCTAGCCGACCAAACAAAAAACTTGCTGTGATTAGAACGAAAACGTGGTTCGATCAGCTGGCCGCTGTGAACACTTTCCTCCCACCCATCGGGGAACGCATTCAATGCGCAACGGGAGGCCTAGCTCACAATGAACCAGCCAAATCTACCCACAAATCAAACAATGAAATCCCTGCAAATGCAGCGAACAGTTTAACTGCTCGCAGCGCCAATGAAGCGGTTCGTCTATTTGACGCCATGAAACGCTTAAGCAGACCAAGAGACCAAGCACAGAAAGTACAAAAGAGGTTTCCTTACCCTGTTTCTGTATCAATGTCTGGTTCTCAGTCTCATCTGCAATCGGTCTGACTTCTGTGGTCCGGGGTAGGGCTATCCAGCCCTGCCGCCCTCTATCGGTGGAGCTTGTGGGGGGGGGGGGGGGTCACTTACTACTACAACGTCCAAACCAAACCGATCTAATCATACGTACATTTGAACCCCCACCCACTACCCTAATTACAAGGCTACCGCCCCCCCCCCCCCCCCCCAGCAGTATATCAACTTGCTTGCTATATATGAGTTTCGCAGAAGTACGGAACATCTACTAAGTCTGTTTGCCGTTGGACACTTATTCCCAGACACACTGCATGTGCCCACACCTCGCACTCCGTGACCCCACACCCAACCCAGTTCCCACTTGCACCATGCTGCTTAATAAACTCTTTGTCGCTTTTTGTCCCAAAAATCCGATTGCACTGTCTTCACTTATTTACATCCAACTTTCGTGGGGGGGCCTTAGTTTTTTTCCCCGGCAAGCCCCTGATCGAGGAAGACGGCCTGTGCTGCCTGTTCGGTTTTCTTACAGAAGAACATGAGGGAGACGAATGGGGCTTAGTTAAGGGAGAAGGGGGTTGAGAAGAGGGTTGAGAAGGAGTGTGAAATGGGGGATGAGAAGGGGGAGGAGAGGTCTTTGGTCCAGTCTGTTGCAACGTTTGAGTCCCAACCGTGCGAGACTTGATGTTGGTGGTTATCCTGCCACTTTCCGCCCGTACTTAATTTTGCACCCCGTTTGTGTCTCAATCTTTCGAATCTGTGTGGTAAGGAAAGAATGACAATACAATAAAATTACTTTTATGAATAGGTGTATAGACTCCATTGTTTGGAAAATCATTATCAAAGTATAGATTCCAGCTTGATATTATTGATCTAGGGTAGGGCCCCTAGCTAGGGGTAATTCTGAATTCCACATTTTTTTTCTAAAAAAAGAAAATGAAAGTTTGGGTTTACATAATCCACTTTAAATACAATGACATATGGAATAAGTCTAGTTAACATTAAAAAAAATCATCATTTTACTTTAATATTGATCCTATTTTTCTCTAAATTGTAGATGTAATGTCAACCTTTAATTAGTTTTAGTTGCAAGGTTATTCCATAATCCAAATTTTCTACTATAGGGCATCTGATTCCTTTTGAAGACTCATTGAAGAGGGAGGGACTGAGTTGCACCCTGGTCCTACGATGCTCCATCTGCAGCAAAGAGGAGGAAATTTGTACCTCAGAGAATGTGTGTGAAGGGCCAGGGAAGTCTGCCGAGATAAACCAAAGAGCTACGCTGGCGGCCGGTGAAGTCGAACTAGACGGTGAGGGACTATGTGACTTCACATCAATCCTGGGTACTTCAGAAGTTATCAAGTAAACTTCACAAAAATGTCTCAAAAATAAAAAAAAATAGCTGAAATTTTACTCCGAAAGTTTCTACATAGAGGCTGCTTTTTCTTATAACAACCGTACAATTACGATTTACAATAATAAGTCAGCGTGAAGTAACTCTTAATAGCTAACTGATCGTAGAAACAGAGGCCAACTTAGTAAAAATACCAACACTCTCTTATACCTGGAACACTCGCTACATCCACCTCCTCCTTTGAGACGTCAAAGTCAACCTCAAGTGCAACGTGCTGTTCCCTTCTTCCTCCAACTACAACACAAAATCAAACATATGAAGTAAAGGTTGCTATGGATATGAGCTTAACGTGAGCAAAAGTCTGAAGTGAAAAATAAAGTAAAGTCAGTTGAACAAACATAAACCATTCAATACTTAACCGTGAAATGATATCTGTACATTGATTGTGATTATTGACTTACCGAAGGGTGTGTCACATGATCCCGCTCCGGGTTCGAGATCCAAATACAAATAAACCGTGGAATATAGCAGTTAACAAAAACTGATTGGTTTTATCTCACATGTAAACCCTTTGAATATTGTCAATTTTAAGGGGGCAGCCCCCAGTTTAACCTCAAATGTGTGTATTTTGTGTGTTTTTTTGCTTTGTTGAGGTATTTCATTAATTTTTTTTCTTTGTATGTGATGTGTGATGCAATAGGAAAGATTTTGGTGCGTGTGAAATTCGACACCATTAGTCCCTAGATAAAAGGGAAAAAATAAAAAAAATAACTAAAACTACAGAAAGGGAATAGCCCAGCCACCAGCGTTATTGTCTGATAATTTGGCTGGGCTATCCTGAGTCCTGAGGCAGCTTGAGTAGTGGCAGAGACGGCTGGCATGGTGGCAGTGATAGGTGGCACAATGAAAGATCTTAGGTAAAATAATATTAATTAATTAATTGAAATAATATTAATTAATTGAAATTGAAAATTGAAAATTCATGAAACTATAATGAATATCTACTGCAAGATCTACTGCAGTGCGAACTTAACGGGGTCCTCTCCACAGGTGTTTGGGGCACCGTTTCCAAATGAGAGCATGGAAGCTCTCATTTGCATTCTGTGTAATACCTGGGAGGCATCTTGCCAGGAGCTCTGGCTTGCTTAGTCGTGTGAATGTCGGCAGTAGAAGGTCAAGGAACACGGGATCTAGGTGTAACTTGTTTTCCTTCAGAGTGCCATCTTTCTTGTACTCACACCATCCGTCAACGGGACAATATTGATGCCGCTTTCCATTATCAGACAGATTGACTGAATGATGAAGGATTGGGAGGATTGCCCGACGCATCTTCTCTACAGCCCTATCCCTATCCTCATCATTAATTAATGATATAATTTACATAACCTACCTATTGATCCAGTGTCTGAAGTCCCTGTTAACCTACCCTTTGTATCCTACTCCTTTCCCATCTGATAATATACCCTGCCCCTTCCTAAAACTATCTAACGCTTTGTACATTCTCTTACCTACATGCCCTACACAATCTTGTTTGTGTACCTGGTGGCCTGCCCCATACACGCCCCTTACAGCATTATATGAACTGCTTTCCCCATCGCACAACATGTACTTATACCTTATATTATACTTCTTTACAGACCTTTCCCATATTGCTACAGCTGCATCGACTTCCATTTTACCACTACTCCCTTTATGATTATTCAAACAGGACCCCTTATGCCTA
Source organism: Arbacia lixula (assembly GCA_963669155.1). Lineage (NCBI taxonomy): Eukaryota > Metazoa > Echinodermata > Echinoidea > Arbacioida > Arbaciidae > Arbacia > Arbacia lixula. The sequence continues at coordinate 5,894,730 of OZ022587.1, read as the reverse complement.
CCCCACCAGGTTTTGTACCTCTCTTCTTCTTTATCCCAACTCTTCCTAAAATCACACTCCCTACAAACCTTAGACAACACTTCCCTATCTAATACCTCCCCTGTTTCTACAGAAATGACCGCCCCAATCCCATGATTCGATGTGTGCGCCCTCTGGTGCCATGTGCCATCATAAGAAACTGCCACGTCCAGCACGTCATCCCCCTTCAGGGCCGGAGTCGTTCTCCTTCTCCAAAGCCCTCACTCTCTGAATTGCTTCGGCCATCTGATCCAGACATGCCTGCAATGTTAACAAGAAAAGAGAAACAACAAATATCCCTTCTAACAAATTACATTCACAATTTTATTTTATGAGTTAGAAAACATACTGCTATGAAATAATTAATGTTATCATTACACTGGTTATATTTTGTCATGTTTCTTCTAAGTTATAATAAAAACAAACAAAAAACATATTGCAAAAGTTTAGACATGCAAATTCCCATGCAAAGTAATTCCCATAACTATATTGACCAACCTCATGAACACCCTCTGAAACAGAGGCGATGTGCTTGGTGTAGCTTTTAATGGTGACTGGTGGTGGGGCGTTGAGCATGGCGAAGAAGTCGGCCTGTAATTTCACATTGGCAAGGGGAGAGGGTGGGGATTATTATATATCATTTAATACCAGTAGCATTTTAAAAGAAAGGAAACACAGGAACACTGAAAGATTGAAACATAGAATTTTTCTCCATAAAAAAGTAGGATAATATAGGATTAGGAAGTTAGGAGGTGTATTCTACCTCATTAGACTACACGATGACATGTCTATGATCATGTCTACAAACTACAGTATTGACATGACCGTGTCATATACACTCCAGCTCAAAGGAATTGGCAAAGGGAAAGGGAAAGGGAAGGAGCCGCAGTTTTGAACCACGGTATATTTTGTCCAGTTCAGCATGAAACACGATGCTTTAGCCTAAAAAGCATCATGTTCCATGCTGAACTGGACAAAATATACTATGGCTTTAAAACTGGCTCCTTCCCTTTCTTCCCTTTCCCTTTCCCTATGGCAATTCCTTTGAGCTGTTGTGTATATCATTGCCAGTAAGTACCCAAATTTGGAGTGACTCCCTTTTTTTGTTTCAACACAGCCATTATCTCCTCTCTAATCAGGTTGTTCGAGAAATTTAAATTAATAATTTCAGTAAATCCATTCATCCATATCAGACTCACCTTCTCAATATGCCAAATATCGTATCTGTGGTCGATGTCGGGATAGTTCTCTCTCAGCCACTTGCCTACTTGTGGATGGCGGTCTGTTACTAGAGTCCCTTCAGTCACTCCTTTATCATCCAAACTAGGCAGGGTCCTTCTCTTTCTTTCCATGGCATTGCTGGTGGATACTTCATTGCTCTGAAGACAAAAAGGGATACAAATGTTCAAAATTTAGTAATAACATTGATGGAAGAATAATGGAACCTGAAAAAATCCATTTATCATAGCACATGTATAATTGGAAACAATAAAAGACAAGACTTAACAAAATTATCTCGTTCATTACATGATCAGTGCATACCTCTAAATTGTTGATCCCCAATATGTAAATATTGTTTTTATCTATGAGACTCTTCTGAAGAAGCTTGAGGAAAACTTTCATGGTCCAGCACTTTGCTTTTTGATCAACTCAATATTCGTACACCTTTTGGTCAGCCAGATCGACTCCAAGTATGGCTGAAGAAGTGCACCACATCAGGCGGGTCTTTTTCTTTGCGGTCCTCAGCTTTGATGTAGTTTCCATCTTTGTCCATTTTGCAGATCTTTATGTGGATAACAGGATGACACTGGGATTCTTTTGACTTCGGTTTTGTAGATATGATATTGCCAGTAAGTTTCCTTTGCGTGAAGCTAATGATAAGCCTGGGGTATTTTCTGTGTTTTTGACAGAGTCTGGTATGCCAGCAAGTTTGTTTTTGCGCACAGTTTCAGTAATGACTATTTCGGAGTGAAACATTTCTGTGAACAAAGACATACTGCTATACCAGTTGTCGGTCGGAATGTTCACCAGTTCCTGAAATGTTCAGAGAGTTTTCGAAAGATATTGTCGGGTCGGCTCGGATGTAAGTCCTTGTATGCCTCAGGGATGCGTTGTTCGCTCCCAACGTACCTGGTACATTTGAGTGTGTACCCATTCTCTTTGCGAATCTTGTACGATTTTATCCCAAAACGGTGATAATGCTTTTTGGCAGGCATAAATTGAATGATACCTGCTTTTCCACGGAAGCCAGTCAGTCCCTCATCAATGGTGAGTTTGTCCCCTGGGACGTATACAAGAATGGTAATTACCACACAGCACAACTCGATCCTGCACATGTTTTGCAACAGTGGCCTTCTGGACTTCCTTCCAGTGCTCCTCCACTGCTGGGCATAGGTACCTCCGTTGGAGGGCAAAGTATGCGTTCTCCCCCATTACACTTAGATTCATGAATCTCCACATCAACTTTATTTTTCTGTAATTGCTACCAGAAAATGAAGTGGAACTGGCCATTTTGACATCCCCAATATGAGAATTGTGGAGTAGCTCCTGGGAGCACCATGAATAAGAATAGTAGGAGTTCTTCCCCGTTACAGCAAGATCTATGAAGCGCGACATCAACTTTATTTTCCTGTAGTTGTTGCCAGAAAATATAGGTGGCACTGTCCATTTTCACATCCCCAATATGAGAATTGTGGAGTAGCTCCTGGGAGCACCATGATGTGTGACCTTCAGGACAAGACTACCAAAATGAAAGTATTCACCACATATTCATAGAATTGCCATAATAGTGGCAAATGGACCTTTTTAGAGGGAAGGATTTGATCACATCAAGTATTGGCCATACTTGCTCTGATAAACTTTTAAAAATGTGGCTAACCATCAATGTTGATATCAATAAGTACTTGAAAGTTCTTACCACGAACAATGTAGGAAGAAAGTGTTGCCAAGATAAACTCTCATGTACCATCTTGATGGTACTCACAAGACATTCACCTTGACATCAAATGGCTTACGATTTGCTGTAATAAATACTAATGACAACTGGATCTTTCACAGGTAATGATTTGATCACTCCAATGATCTGTAGAACGGGTAGACTCTCCTAGAGAGTGCCGCCTGTCCCTCTGCTCTGTGTCCCACTGGGGCTTGAGACAGGCAAGCACCCTCCAGTGCAACAACGCCACAAAAGAGCTCATGGGACGAACGGTATGCAGAGGAGGAATTGGAAGTCCCAGACATTCAAGGATCTGAGGCATGTCCTCCTCCATGGCATCCGGAATGGACCACTCCCAATCCTCTGGAGCCCCCTTGTCCACTAACCTCATTAGCTGAAAAGGTGGCCGGGGCATTGCATAGACCAAACTCCATGCATACAAACTTGTACAGTCCATACTTGGTTGTAAAGGCAGTTTTCTTCCTGTCCGCTGACTCCATTTTTACCTGGTAGTAAGCCGAATTAGCATCCAACTTAGAAAACCAGGCATTACCTACTAGTTGTTTTGCTTTTTTCTTCCGGTTTTGCTGCAAGTGCTCGGCAGTAAGCTTTTTTATTGCTGCACTCTTCTTCTGATAGAGTTTCAAGTAACCAGCTCTTTGTTGCCTAGCACTGGAGAGAAATCTCTCCCTTTCTCTTTTCTCCATACTCTCCAGGTAGTGCTGTGTTTTGTTGAGAAACCAAAGAAGAATACCTTCAAATGAAATGGTATTTGCATTAGGCATTTTCCTCTTCAGGTAATGAAGTCCGGCGAACATAAATACGTTCAGCAGATAAATTGTCTTTGTGTATGCATCATTATACTTCTTGGGTATCATATTGCCTAATAACCATGAACACCGGTATTATGAATGATATTCCATGGAAAAGGAATGATGCAATATAAACCATAGTGTTCATTAATGAAGGGATAAGTGATCATGTAATACCACATACAGTTCCATAGCTGCACAATTATTTCCCATAATTCACACCATACATCTACAGCTACTACTTACCTGTCTTCAACAAACACCCAGTATTCACTCCATCATCAACTTCAGTTTCACTTTTACTTCATAGGAAAGCTCTGAATTCTCATCATCTACCCCACTTTTTTTATCCTTGATGTAGGGATTTTGACAGTTTGACTATTCATGATAGGTACAAAAGAAAGTACACGGCAAGTGTCCTGTATGACGACCACACCTCTGAGTACAGCAAGGTTCGTTGGTTGAACATCCAACACTTAACACCTCAGGTGGCGCAAGATTTACATCTGGCAGGAGTGTTTTGGGGTTCAGAGTTTAGTTTTTAGTCACTGTCTGGGAATGTGCTATTCTATATCCTATAGTTATTTCAAGATGTTCTAACAGATTAAATACCCTCTTTGTTAAACGAATCGTCATCCTGCTCTTCCTCTTCAAGGAGGTTTCCGACGGGTCTACCAAAACCTCCATAGTTCTTGAAGCATTGTGACCAAAAAATGCTGTACGCACCATAGTGTATGCGTTCAGTACGTTGAGTTACACATTGCGCACAGACGGGCAATACGATTATTAACTTAAACTATATTTAGTACAAAATAGAGAATGTCAAATGTAAAGTGTTTCACATTTCCTGAAACGGTTCGTGAAGCTATGACTGAGATTTTATGCACGTTATCATTACTGTATACTGCTGATTCTTGCTGGCAGAGTTTCGTGACATTTGCAAATGGGCAACCCTGTCTCTGATGGAGCTTGCCTTATGAAGATGTTCCCTTGTACATTGTATTTCAAGTTACAGCACGTCAGACCATAGTTCATGTATAGTAAAAACGAATTATGGGTACCGTCTACTTAAAAATGTGTGATCTTTTTCATGTTTATAAATGAGCATGTGCATTGTTACTTTGTACTCTATGATCCTTGATGGATTGAAGGGTTGGCTATGATGGCCAACCATAGAGGTGCATTGAAAATGTCAAGTATCTGGATGAGGTGGATGGTGCTATATTATTGTGGTATGTCCGCTATGGCAAAGGTTTGTCATGTAGAAAGTTTGTTTTTCCATTAATTAAATAAATGTAAACTGATGTAACCCATATTTTCAATAAGACTTTCAATAAAGTACTGGTATGCACTTTTTACTTGTTGAATGTTATGCCTCCGTGTTGTAGCAACATGCAGGCTTGCACACACATGGTCATTGAGCAGATGTCAAGATATTTTCATCCAACTTAGGTCAGAAGAATTCATTTGATTTCAGTGTTACTGGCCACAGCTACTTTCTTTCCTGATGAGGTAATTTTTCAGCAATTGTGGTAAGGACTGTCAAATTCTAGCAAGGCCAACCATGCATTTTGTATCAACTCAAAATGCCTTTCTGCATATCAGTACTAGTGCATAATAATGCAATATGTGAATGTTTCATTATAGTAATTATATTTTTGTTTACCATAGCACAATCATGGTATAAAGTTAATGTTTTCATCTTGATGTATACTTGTTACTGTAGCATAATCATGCAATAAGTGAATGTTTCGTTATCTTGATGTATATTACACGTACCTGTTTACCATAGCACAATTGTGCAGGTTGTACACTTTCTTTTGTACTCAAAAGTAATGTTTGGACTGAAAAGATTTCATTTGTAAGCATTCCTACAAGTATGCAATAAATGATTTATTTCATTTTCATACAAACTTGTGTGCCATGTTTTTTTTTTTGTCTGTATATCAATTTACATATTCCCTGTATGTTGAGACAGATGTTTGATTGTGAAAAGGTGCTACAATATTGGTGCAAATCATGAGAGGGGGATATAAAATACAGTCAGGGGTGTGTAAAATATCAAGCTTATGAGGGGGTGTTACAGTAAGTGGGGTAGTACATGTATACAGTTTGATGTCAGTTATGAAGGGTGTTACATTAAGTGGAGTATGACCCTTTCAAGTTACGAGGGGTGTTACAGTAAGTGGTGTATGTAATTTATGAAGGTGTTTTTCATGAGGTGGTGTTACAGTAAGTGGTGTATGTAAGCTATCAAGGTGTATGTAATGAGGGGGTGTTACAGTAAGTGGTGTATGTAAGCTATGAAGGTGTTTTTTATGAGGTGTTGTTACAGTAAGTGGTGTATGTAATTTATGAAGGTGTTTTTTATGAGGTGGTGTTACAGTAAGTGGTGTATGTAAGCTATGAAGGTGTTTTTTTTTTTTATGAGGTGGTGTTACAGTAAGTGGTGTATGTACGCTATCAAGGTGTGTGTAACGACTGAGGTAGTGTTACAGTTAGACATAAATCACTGTATTACTAAATTACTGTAACACCAACTCATTACAAACACCTTCATAGCTTACATACACCACTTACTGTAACACCAACCCATTACAAACACCTTTATAGCTTACATACACCACTTACTGTAACACCAACTCATTACAAACACCTTCATAGCTTACTTACACCACTTACTGTAACACCAACTCAGAACAAACACCTCTATAGCTTACATAAATCACTTACTTTAACACCAACTCATTACAAACACCTTCATAGCTTACATAAATCACTTACTGTAACACCAACTCAGAACAAACACCTTCATAGCTTACATAAATCACTTACTGTAACACCAACTCAGAACAAACACCTCTATAGCTTACATAAATCACTTACTGTAACACCAACTCAGAACAAACACCTCTATAGCTTACATAAATCACTTACTGTAACACCAACTCAGAACAAACACCTCTATAGCTTACATAAATCACTTACTGTAACACCAACTCAGAACAAACACCTCTATAGCTTACATAAATCACTTACTGTAACCAACTCAGTACAAACACCTCTATAGCTTACATAAATCACTTACTGTAACACCAACTCAGAACAAACACCTCTATAGCTTACATACACCACTTACTGTAACATCCCCTAATTACAAACAACTTTATAGCTTACATACACCACTTACTACTGTAACACCGCCTCATAACAAACACCTCTAAGATGTGAAGGTTTTTGTAATGAGTTGGTGTTACAGTAAGTGGTGTGTATGTAAGTTGTGAAGGTGTTTGTAATGAAGGAATGTTACAGTACGTGGTGTATGTAAGGTATGAAAGTGTTTGTTCTGAGTGGGTGTTACAGTAAGTGTTGTTTGTCACTCGGGGGTTTTACAGTAAGTGGTGTCGGCCCTATACTTCTAAGAGTTAAAGGTTGGTGTATATGTAGAGTATGGCTGTTGCATTCATATGACAATGTGAAGCGAGACTTGCAAAATATCAGTAGACATAACAAATACTTGAATTCGATTACATCTCAAAATTTATTAGTATTTTTGTACAGAACAATAGTCTTTGTGTCAAGTTACACATTGACATTGTCAGATAAGAACGCACTTAAAGGCATCTCAAAAAGAAACTAAAAATCTTCAAACTACCTGCAAACCAACAATGCAAACAATACGTTTTTCAATTTAAAACGAGTTGGCGTCGTGTAGCGCCCTTTATGTTAACACCAAAGTTGTACGACCTGACACCAATGGTGTTTGATATCACACTTGTACACGTATAACGTATATACGACGACACCGATTCGTGTTAAAATTGAACACTTGTGTGTTAAGACGTCTCCTCAAACGAGAATAAAACCCTGACGCTGTTGAATTGAATAAAACCAGAAAAATTGGATTGGGAAAAGTTTAGGAAATACCAGGCATCTTTTAAGGACTCGGTGATTTTTTTGTAATTCATAATTACTAGGACTGAATTCTGATCACTACCCTTCAGGCGTACCATACGCATGCGTAAACAAAAGGAAGCAAGTGACAAATCACTTAAATCTGGGTTATTGGTACTCAGATTACACCCAGCATTCCCTACACAATCTGGAGAAGAAATATTCATCTTGCTGCGAGATATTCAATCTAACATAATGAGATGTTGCACTGATGCCAATGCAAGTGACAGACACATTTTGCTCATTTACAAGAAAAACCTCTTGTTAGTTGCTTCCTTTTGTCAGAGTAGGATGTGTGTATTCCTTTACCAGTAATACATACAAGTCCCATAGAGCAGTAGTTTATCAGACATACTAAGGGTTAAACACAAAAAGCTTCCTTGAAATATGTCTGATTTTTTGTTAACTTTCGCCAATCATTTCTCTGATTTTTTTTTGCTTTTATTCAAGTCAATTCGTGAGGATTATATTACCTTTGATCTCTTTATGCGCCTTTGGTGCATGATTACATAAGCAATACACAGACTTCGCATAGAGCACCTGGGGGTGTTTTCACAAAGCTGTTCTTATGCTACGTACAGCATTACGCACGACTTGTGACCCTTACTTGGGCTAAACGAAATACCCAAATTTGCTCATGTTTAAACATCGTAGGAGTTTATTTCCAACAATCATAATCAGATATGACAAATCATAAACTTTCTATTCAGACACTTGTTAACAACAACAATTTAGTTTATAAAGATCAGATTTCAACTAAAGCTGATGGTAATCAAAATTACAGAATCTGATTAAGCACAACAAAGGATGACCAGTCGTGCGTTAAGTTGGTTGTAGCTTAAGAACAGCTTGGTGAAACACCCCGTAATTGCGTGGCGCACAAAGGGTTATGGAAAAACGAGACAAAATCCTGTATGTTTTAGTTTGCGTTTTTGTCTGATTTAACACAAACTCTTTCACCGATCTTCTGCTCTTGTTGTTCCACTTTGATACAATTTATCATGAAATTCTTGATCTTCTTCGATTTGATAAAGATTGGCACAAACTCTATATCCCCGTTTGTTGAGTTGAACACATGTTTTAACAGAGAGATAAGCATAGAAAATCATCATGTGAATGTAATTTCGCGATCAAACGCACACACACACTTATATAAACAAACCACGATTCATGCTACCCAGTGTATAATTGGCACTTTGATTTTTGGATAAAAGCTTCACGTTAATTACCCACCAATGATTTCATGACCATTTGTTTCAAGAAATATTACTGATCTGCACAGATTTCGGTGTTTGGTTATCACTTGGTGTTGTCCACTATAAGTACGATTTGATAAATCCCACTCTTCCATTTACAAACTAATGTTTCTGCTTCGATTGAATAATCCATGCTCAGCTGATGACAACCCCTTTCGATTCACTAAACCTTGTTTGTAAATATTTGCAGCTGCTTGCGGGAAATAAATTCGCAGAGAAATTTCTTTGTGACAAGAAGATGCGGTTGCGACAATGAAAACTGCAAACTTTCTCGAAATCCCAAGTTCGCTACATTCTCGAACATTCGCCGTTCAGTGAGGTATCCACTGTAGAATTGAATGTTCAATAGCGCTGTAAGTTTTGATAGACGTGTATATGAGTGTGCAACATGAACCGTGGTGCCCAATAAACTCATAGAATATCATATAAAAATATAAAATATGTTCTCTTTGAAGACCCATCGCTAAATGATCAATATGTACAGCTAAATACACACGTAATCAAACGAATACAATATGCTACAGGATCACAAAATATTTTTGTACGTAAAATCAAGGAATGATTTCTTCATCATTTTAAATCACCCTGTTAATTGGAATTGAATTTCGAGGCATTTTTATCTTATTTCTCTTCCTTTGTGATCAACTGTAGTTAATGTCACAAATCAAACAAGAATCCTTTCATTACTAAGCATTGTAAACCCCATAGGCTTACTGCGCATCTTAATGCCAATGGTAATGAGAGAGTTAACCCTTACGTTTCCACGCCTTGAAAACCCCATTGGCTTACTACACATCTCCATGCCAATGGTAATGAGAGAGTTAACCCTTACATTACCAGGCCTTGGAAAACCCATAGGCTTACTGCGCATCGAAATGCCAATGGTAATGAGAGAGTTAACCCTTTCATTACCAGGCCTTGAAAACCCCATTGGCTTACTGCACATGGTAATGTGAGAGTTGACCCTTACATTACCACGCCTTGAAAACCCCATTGGCTTACTGCACATCGTCATGCCAATAGTAATGAGAGAGTTAACCCTTAAATTACCACGCCTTGAAAACCCCATACCCTTACTGCACATCTTCATGTACAGTAGAATGCCTAGCAATCAAAGGGTTAAAACACAAAAAAAGCAATACGTTGAGGGATATTTATACTTATAAATATACATCAACGGAGATGTATATCCATTTGACACATTTTGTTTTTATCAAAACATAATTTTCTATCTGAAAACAAATTTAAACGTAGTACAATCGTCTCGTTAAACACTTGAACATAAACTGTATTCTTAAAACACACTTTGATTTGGCAAAATAATTAAAATTCCCATCAAAATATGAGTTGTGTCACGTTTAGTAGTGAGCAGTAAAGGGGAAAGAAATAAAAAAAACGTAAAATATCAAGTTAAGCAACATTATTAGATACACACAACATAAAAAAATATTGAAAGACAAAGTCAGTATAATTATTTGATAGAAACACACACGAAATAAGGTTATGCGATATACATCTCGCATCACACAGACGATAAGAACATAATATGATGTAAATCTTATGTGAATCACATTCAAACAAGGCATGATATTCGATTTGCATAATAATTCTATGATGATAAACACAACTGACTATAGACATTGGAAAACGACGCAAGTTCTATTAATCCTTTATGTGTCATATGTGGGTTTTTTTCTAATCGATAATGCACACATATTCCACAGAGCAGCATAGTATATGACACACAAAACGGTTAAAGGGAAAGTTCACCCGGAAATTAAGTTGGTTTTAATAAAATCAGACACATAAAAAAAAAACAATAGTTGGGGTTCGGTGAAAATCCGTCAAAGGATGAGAAAGTTATGAACTTTTAAATAAAATTGTTCATTTTGTGACGTCACGTGTGAGGTGCTCTCCCAAATGTGGTGTACTAATTTTTTGTAAAAAAAAGTATAGGTTCTTAAAAGGATATGCATCATTTACCTGTGCATTTCATATACCGTTACACACATGTTTTTCACACATACCTTAAATGAAAAAGATGTATTCCTTCATCCAAAACAGAAAAAGCAATTTATGGAACAATTAAAACGTACAACATGAGAGAGCACCTGTACGTGCTGTCACAAAATCAAAATTTTAAAAGATCTTTCTTTTCCTTTGACGGATTTTCGTCAAACAATCACTTATATGTTTCTTTCATGTTTCTGATTTTATTCAATTAAACTTAACTTCAGGGTGGACTTTCCCTTTAATCAAGGAAAGAATATAGTGGTTACGTTGACGGGACTTGCCGTGGCAAAACCTTTCTGTCGGCACATCAAGTCCTATACTCATTAGAAGCCGGGATTGCGGAAAGATTTGTCTCATTATGACGTCATCCGTGAAATCTAATGAGTTTAAGAACCCTGGTTATGGCAAAAGGGTTGAGCTATCATGACGATCCATGTAATCTTTACCCGTTCTATCTCTTGACTTAAGCGTGCGATATGATTTGTACGATAACTTACATCATTGAGTTGCATACACTGATGCATGGATGTGACAATAAACCTGTTGCATACACCTGACGTAAGCTAAATATAACTATGTTCGAGTCCCGTTAACATTCGCGTTAAGAACAAGCATACATGTAATACAGATGAATAAGTTTAGATAACCAGCTTATTCTTTTTTTGACGGATCGACATCATAGTTTTACGGTACGTTCTACCCCAAAACAACTTAAGGGGGGGGGGGGGGGGGGTAATATTGGCAATATTATTTCGATTATAATAACAACAGTTCAATCATTTAGGTACACATTTCACGTTTGATTCTGTAGCAGTACATTCCCCTTGAATATGAATAGCTTTTTTGCCAACTATAACATACTGCGATTATTGCAATTACACTGATTAAATATCACTACCGATATACTTAAATTTTCAATAAATGCATCGTGTTCCAGAACTAAAATGTTAATGATTCCCCAAGAATTGCATATCCTATTAGACTTGATAGTGTTACCTGTTTACGTGTCTCTAAAATACACGCATTCCTTCATATCAAATATTCAAATTCCTAAAATGTGTACTTCGTGATATAAAAGGTGATATTTCAGTTACAGCTATATCATATGGAGTTTACATTTTATTGTTTTTGTTCTACTGGAAAGGGCCTTTCTGGTGAAACTGGTTTTCGATTTTATTTTGGGAGAGGGTAAAAAAAGACATACGCGAATCATTTCTGGTAAAAGTCCTTCATAATTAGTTCCAGTAACTAAAAGAATTTACTCAAGTAAAAACAGAACATGAGCAGGTTGTATAAAATAATGAAAAAAAGGGTAATGATGAGCAAATATATACATATAGTCAGCCGTAGTCTTTAAAAACTTGCATAGAATAATTCCTTTACCCTGTAACACGTACACAGAAGTTAGACAATAGTTTGGAGCGAGATGAAGGCCCTACAATGATTTTCTTTATCAAAATTAGAGATGAAAAGCGATAATTTGATAGCACTGGAACACGCCAAGAGAGTATAGTGGGTTTGTATTGAGCAGTGTACGTTGATATGCATGATTTTAGGCGCAACTGTCTTTTGTCCGACATTCCTCAAAAACCTTCATCGATTGGCTTTCGAACTGTTCTGCATCATTCTAACCCAATATTCAAGTCGCGTTCTGTTTTACCATAACACAAAGCATTAACTCTCAAAGATGGCCCGTCCCTTTTACAAACATCTGAAAACTTTATGAAAGTTTGTACATATTTAGCACGTATGTTTGGAATACCAACTGTGAAATTTTAAGGTCAGAGGTACTATAACTCCCCTAGAATAAATGAAAATATTACTGTCTAGTTTTCACTGAGATTTGACTATTTTCGTGGAACGAAAAAGAAAGTTTGATCAATTATCGAAGATTATTTCCTCTAAACCGAATGCTACGCTTTGTCGATTCCAGGGAGAGGTTATATAGCCACTCTCTCTCAAATGATGACAAAGTCAGAAAACTTTCAGAATTAGGTCTGCAAAACGGACGGGCTACATTTTGTACGTTAAATGCACAGAAATATCACAAATAAGCAGTGTGTGTGGCACAGGAACGGTTAACAGAGTATTCAAATATCTTATATTCTCATACAAACAACGTACGATGATAAAGTGTCTTGAGGTAGCTCAGATGAACAAATAAGCAAGATTATTTTGGTAACAATCAAAAATGATATTTGATATTAGAATATCCTTGTAAGGAAGAAGTAAGACGGCGACATTATTGTGTTTTGGCTTTGCTTAATCAGCCGAACACAGCTGTAACGTATTGACATGTCAAGTTGTACAGTATAATGAAGTTGTTTTTGTCAATTTTGCCTACCTGTTGATCAGAAGTAAAATATAACAAATATGAAAATTGACTTCGCACTTCTACGAAAACAGTTAAAGGATGAATGAATTATTGTTATTAATGAGACTTCAGTGTCGATTAATCAATATTACTAGGCTAATGTAAGGTGCCCAAATGGAAAGTATAATAAGACGTAAAATATTGAAATTAATTCATAGGCAACAGTCTATCAATTTGTTTTTGAGTTACCAGTCATTTACGACGGCGAGGTATTATAAAATGTTAAACATTGATATAAGGTCAAACGGAAACAGCTGTTAATAAGAGTTACTGTTATATTTGTGCCGCTGTCGCTCTTGTGAATTAGTAATACACACACATACTATTCAATAATACATGTTCTGGCACTGAAGCATTAATAAGTTATTAACAGAAAAGTGACAGAGAAATGGTGAAACAATCTTTATTGTTTTTTGTAAGACATAAAGAATTTCATTTCATACGTCTCAATGAAATGATTACATCAGTAAAATTGATCAGCTCAAGTATTTGATCATATTTGAATGATATGCCCATGTCAAATACTAAAAAATTGAAGGGAAAATATCGAAACTTTGACCTTTTCATGATCCGGATTTCACTTGCTTCAGAAAAAAGGTCTCACAAATTTGATCTTTCAGAAAGGTTTCTCTTAAAACAAGACAAACATGTAAGATGTTCGGATTTTCTTCGGAAAACCATTGGGCAGTACTTCTATTCTTACCACTAAATAACCCTGAGAGAGTACTTATCTGATAGGAACATTATACCCTGCAAGTTACCGATTAAAATAATGTTCATCACAATACGTCAGAATATGGAAAGCACTAGGCACACGAGTGCCGTGATGTTTCGCGAATACTCGGGTGATGTTCGGCTGATGATCGGAAGGCTCGGGAAACATCGGACCCGGTTCGGCTATCCCGGTGAAAACAAGCAAGAGAGAGTACGCGATCAGTAGCAATAGCACTACACACTGTCGATCATCGGAGTTGTTCGGAAACCGTCGGCACGAGATCGGATTCTGGGGAAACACCAGGCACGAGATTGCTTCGACAGTCATCGGGCAATATTCGGAATGTTTGGAGAAATTCGGAAGTGGTTCGGTGTGTGGACTACCGCCGAATGAACCTGAGGCGGTAAGCGTCCGGTAAGAGAATCATGCCCTGGAGTTTCCCCTGGATGCTGGGGACCGGGTCGGTGTCAGGAAAGACGATGCGGTATCTATGCAGGAGGATGGCCGTGATGAGGAAGTTTTCTTGATGCGCCATTAGCTCGCCTGGGCACTTTCTGGGACCTGTTCAGGGTGTATAAGAGGAAAGGAGACTGTCACGGTACAGTGAAGACATCAGTATTCTGTATGGAGATAAGTGATTATTATTTTTCAGAGGACATGAGTATATGAAAAGCAAAATAATGATATAATCTGCATCGTAAATGATGATTCATTACCTTGTCATTTTAAAATAGTTACATGTACTATCATTGACTACTACTTCAACTACTACTACTACTATTACTGCTATTAGTTCTATTACTCCTACTTCTTCTAGTTCTTCTACTTCTCCTTGTACCAACTACTACTACTACTACTACTACTACTACTACTACTACTACTACTACTACTACTACTACTACTACTTCTTGTACTACTACTACTACTACTACTACTACTACTTTTACTACTACTACTACTACAGTACTTCTTCTTTTTCTTCTTCTTCTTCTTCTTGTACTACTACTACTACTACTACTACTACTACTACTACTACTACTACTACTACTACTACTACTACTACTCCTACTACTATTAGTACTACTACTACTACTACTACTACTACCACAACTACGTCTTCTCCTTCTCCCACTTCTACTACAACAAAGACTCCGACTTCATTCCTGTGAATTAACGATAGTCATCATAGCCTAAAATACACACACACACACACACACACACACACACACACACACACACACACATACACACACATAGTACGTGCCACCCGTGTTAAGGACCGGGAAAAAAACACTACACGTGTCTATTGTGTTTTGTGGGGCCCACGTAGTGGACACACCCACTCAAACTACTGGGGGACCAGGGCCCTGTAACTTGAAGTTTGCGATCAATTGCAAATTTGAAAGACAAATTCTGATTGATTCCTGGTCAGTCTTTTGAAGAAAAAGTGCATGAAACAATGATGTTGATTGGCCATTGTCATTTTGCGATTGATCGCAAACCTTTGTTATGGAGCCCAGGTCCGGGGACGTCCCCACTAGTCAGAGGTCCCCTGATAGTCCTTTAAAAACACAAAACTACCCCCGGATGTATGTCCTTACAAGCCCGTACATACCAATGCCGAATGTCTTCAAGGTAGTCATGTTGACGAGCTTCCCATCAGGGGAGATGTACCTGGACGGCCGGAACTCATCAGGGTCTTCATACACCGCTGGGTCATGGTTCATACTCCAGATGTTACCTAATACCTGAGGAAAAATAAGGGCAAGATACAACAAGGTGGTTAAACTGTCCTACTCCTTCTTTTCTGCTTCGTTTCATCTTTAGCCCGCAAAGAGATACACCCGCTTAAACCAGGACGAACTTGAAGATCTTACCTTCTACCTGAGGAGGATGAATGGGAAGATGTAAGAAGGTCTTTAGCTTATTCTCTGCCTCCTCGTTTCTTCTTTTCATCTCTGGCCTACAAAGAGATACTCGGGGACCCCGTTGCATAAAACTTACCATTAATGGTAACTCTGCCATCAATGGAAACTGCCATGGTAACATCGCTTGACAGCAAATCAAATTCAAGGTTTCCATGGAAGTTGCCGGTGATAGCAAAGTTACGATCAATGGAAGTTTTATACAAGAGGGCCCAGAGGACGAGATGACAAGAAGTGGGCTTTCATTTGATCGACCATTCTGGAGCAGTTTTACATATTTCGATTTGACATACTTTATCTGGATGTAAAACTCGATCAAATAACATCCAAGTTTTACCAGATTCTCGGCTCTCGTACTCATTGTACACAATGCATAACAATCTGACATGACCGGCGGAGCATTTTCTGTCTAGCTCCCCCTACGACATATTCACACAGGTTCTTCCTTTCTTTTTATTTTTTTTTCTATTTCTAATTTATTGATAACTTAATTACTTCTTTGCGTAATTACTTAAATACTTATTTAATTAATTACCTTTTTTACTAATTAGATAAGATAAGATAGATAAGATAAGATTTTATTAACTCTATCGACCCCCTCTCGGGATATGAGAGTTCAACATATTTACAATGATATACAATAACATGAATAAATACACAAAGTAAATAGAATACATAATTTCTTCAGTATTTACAACACTAAGCGCACAGGATTTCTTACAATTCTGCCACTACGTGTAACTACATGTTCATGACGTTGAACAGTAACATCAACAAAATCATTTGTTGACATACTAATTTGTATTATTTTTTCCTCCCCCCCCCCTCCAATACACCCTCCCCCCCCCCCCCCCCCCCCCATCCGATACACCCTCTCCACCTTACCTGTGTGCCCTTTGGAATGAAGAAGCCCCCTACATAGGTGTCCTCCGTGCTATGGTGCGGCACCGTGGTCGTCCCGATCCTCGTCCTCAGCACCTCTTGCGTGATCGCCGTGATCAGTGGTATGCGTGCCCTGTCCTCCATGGTCGGGGTGCGATCACGGCCGACCACCGCGTCGATCTGCGCGTGCGCCTTCACACGCAGAAACAAAACAGAATGATGATAATAGTAATGATTATAATAATAATAATAATAATAATAATAATAATAATAATAATAATAATGATAATAATAATAATAATAATAATAATAATAATAATAATAATTTAATGAAACGAAAAACACATAGACATTATGGCAGGTGTCTATGTCTATGATAAATAGAATAATTTTGGAATAAGAAATTGTGCACAACACAGTACCAGTATTTTGTTGGAATGAAATTATTAACAAAAAATATACTCATGTTGAATGATAACTTTTGAATCTGCAATACAAGTCCCGGAAGAGGGGGAAATATAGAAACAGATATTCTCTGTTTACCAGTTGTTGGTTATCAATTGGAAAATTACTAGGTTACAATATGACTTAAATTTATATCTTCTTTACTTTCCTCCGTATCTCTGTTTTTTGACAAAATGACATAAAATAGTTATAATAGAAGAGTCGATTTAAACGTCATATTAAGTGGGAATGAGGTAATCTAGGAGTCGACGGGTGAAGTCAAGTGGATGTTTCGTCAAACCTGTGCTTGGATCTCCGGGTAGTACGCCATATGAAGCAGCGTCCACATCATCAGGTTCGACGTTGTGTCGACGCCAGCGATCACGAGGTCGAGCACGCCTCGCCAAATGAAATTCTCGTTTATGTGCTGCCAAGATGACGACGGCGACGTCAGATTCGTCTTCGTCTCCGTATGTGAGTCAGTCTCCCTCTCGATGTCCGTTGCTTTGGTTTTATTCACTTCTTTGATGTAGAAGTCGATGACGTCACGTAATGCGTTATTATTGAAAGACCTATGAGAGAAAAGAAGACGTTAACAGTGGAAGCTCGTTCAGCATCAACAAAAATGAAAATGATAGAGATGTAGACGTGATATATTAATCATGATAACAAAAGAATATATAGAGAAATGAAATACACAAAGGAAGAGGAAAACGAAAACGAAGGAAAAACAACGAGAATATGAAAGGGGGAAGAATAAGGACGTGGAACAACAGAATAAGAAGAATAAATTGCTTTATGCCACATAAATTATAAATTATGATTACAAATTGCTTTATAATCCAGTAAATCAAGAAGAGAAAAAATAACCTACCTTCTGTGTTCTGTAACTTCGTTTTGGACGTAGCTTGTGATACTTTCGACGGCTTCCCGATACGACTTGCACCATCGCGTGTAGTAAAGAAAAGGCATTATGTTGAGGATGGACGTGTTAGAGAGTTTATCCAGAATCTCCTTGCAGTTTTGTCTTAACGTCATGAAGACCTCCTCCGAAGCATCGTACCTCTTCCCTAGCGTCACGGCGTTCATAACGTTCGACGTTGCGCAGACAACCATGTGGTACGGGTTGACTGCTTTCTCGCCCAATTCGTCGATGTAATCGCACAAGTGGCGGCATTCCTCCATGATGCGGTCGCCCAGTCCGTTCTTGCCCACGCCGAGGGTGCGGAGAGTGGAGGAGATAAATCGCCGATGTTCCTTCCACGGATCGCCATTTTGCCACGCTAGACTTCCTGTTGAAGATAAAAAAAAAAATCAAAGTGAATAGAATAACAATCAATTATCAGATTGAATATTCCTCATCATGGCATAATCTGTGAATGAGGGAAATGGTCAAGAATTGAATTCAGGCCGTGGCGGAGTGACGTCACTTTCTCAGTCACGACCTAAGTACGATCAACACAAATGCTAGGCCCACGCATGGGACGTTCACTATAGTGAACGTCCCATGTACTTGCGCGCACGCGTATATGTTGTGAAGTTATTAGAAATGCAATAAAATAATGACAGAAACAGCATAGAAAATCACAGAAAGAGTTCTAATTCCCCTTAACCATTGTGATGCAAACTTGGTCAGCGCGACGTTCGAATGCGCATTGCGCGTATGATCACTGTGCGTTCTCTTAATTGGCCGGTGATTATGCCGGTGACTTGCTAGGCTTAAGGTAATACAAAAAAAAATACCCGTTTTTTCGGGGAGGGCCTATTGGAAATGTGATGATAGTCCGCTCCCACGATAACCTATGTAGGTTATCACATTTTGATGACGGAAACAAGCCGTTCGCCCTTGGCCTATATCGATTGTCAATAGAAAAAAACAACTATTGGTCCTACATTATCATTATTATGATAGAGGAAATCATGTTAGGGTGTACTTTTCCAAGCTCATATTACATGCCCTGTAAACTACCGATAAACTGCACAGATGTCAATACGAACTTAATGACTAAAATGCGGGGTAGGAGATAAATGGGTAGTTTGTTTTCGGGATCACGGCTTTCATTTTGCCGTCTCTTATTTCTTTGGAGAGAATCGTGCAATTTCGCACGGGACATTAACGAGGTGTAGTTTACGGGTGCAACTCGTTTTTATTTCAAACTGGTTTCTATCAGCCCGTATAGTGTGTAGTTTGCTCTATTTGAAGTATGTGTGTGTGTGTGTGTGTGTGAGAGAGAGAGAGAGAGAGAGAGAGAGAGAGAGAGAAGGGGGGCAGGAGGGAGTAAGCATAGAGGAAGAAAAGGGGAGGAAGGGAACAGGAGAAAAATAGAGGGCGGGAGGGCGAAAGAATGGTGAGGAAGGGGGGGTGGGGTAAAGAGAAGGGGGATGGGAGAGCAGATAAATGCATGGTGATCATAATTATAACCATAAAAACACCATGTACATGTAGCAACAGCATTGAAGTGAACATTCTTAATAAAATAGTCCCGTATGTACCTTCCTAACAGCAGAAAAATGTGGTTGAGTGGAATATCCAATCCTATCTTGACTTAACCCTCTCAGTACCATAGCTGCATGAAATGTGTAATAAGTCAATAGGCTTCTATTGGTTTGGTATGGGTTAACCCCATCAGTATTATAGGTGTATAAAATCTGTAATAAGTCAATGGGCTTCTAATGGCTTGGAACTGAGAGGGTTAAAACATATTCAATTCTATATAGTTCTCAAAATTTCATAATAGTATTATTATAAATGCATACATTGTACATTTTTATTAAATTGCTTTTTTTTTTAGATGTGACTGTATTTTCATATAAAACATAAAACAATGTCCCTTGATTGGATCAGGGACAAATACCATTGAATTGAATTAACAATTGAATTGAATTGAATTGAATTGATATCATTGAAGTTCCCCCATACATGCCATATGATATCCATTTTACTACTCCCATCATGACCATGGAAATGTGCTTAGATATCCATTTACCGTGTATGTGAGCTCACGGGCAAACGTCGCTGGTAGCATCGCAATTATGTCTAGCCTCGGGCCCAAAATATCCCACGAAAATATGACGGGGGAAAAACCGTGGCACGGTATACATGGTATACTATATACCGTCCACTTCACCGTTGATATTATGCACCGGGATGTATTGAGTGCTATATATACACGCACACAATCATGAGAATTTTGGTGAATGTGTGTTGTGTGTGTTTTGTCTACTTGACGTCAGGGTTGTAACCGTGCGTTATAGTCGTGAACTTGTTCCAATGAATTGCGTGGTGTGGAGTATCATGGCAACCTTATACCCAGGGCATTTGAGCTCTAGCAGAAGCAGTTTTATGTCAGGAAATGACCACATGTTTTATACATACAGTGAAACCTGTCTATAGTGGCCACCCAATGGAAACAAACATTGTGGCCTTTATAGTCAGGTGGCTGCTATAGGCAGGCTCTTTAACACATGATCTCTCTCTGGGGGAATTATTTTAGTGGCCACTATGGACAGGTTGGCTGCTATAGGCAGGTGGCCACTAAGACAGGTTTGACTGTATGTATATTCGATATTTAACCCTTTGTATTCCAGACATATTGGTTGCTCTATGGGAAAGGTGTACATCATTGGTTTAAAAAAAATGCACACGTTGCACATGAGGAGTTAATACGATAATGTTTACCGCCCACCCCGTTTAAATAGCTCCCAAGTGCGTACACTTGTAACATGATGGTCTATTGTCTATTGTGGTCATCATATCGCGCTGAGGGGGCGTTAACCTTGACCAGCCCTCCCCCTCCCCCCCCCCCCCTCCCTCGTACACCCCCTCCATCCACGCCGACATTCACCATGTTCATACAAATTAGTATTTTGTCGGAGGAGCTTATTGAATAATTACATGTATTATGCACTTTCATGTTTAGCGAGGCGTCCGTTTAATTCATAGATCAACCTCATTATACCTGTATACTGAGCAATCCAATTTAAGCACGCACCTTTACGATTAGATCATTGTTAATAGGGCGCAATATCATTCTATGTTACTTTTTCTTTTGTTTTGAACGACAATTAACTAATGATGTGACATTTTTTTGTGAATTTTCACAGCTATTACACACAAATCCCATAGAACAACCTTTTGTCTGGCATAGGACGGGTTAACTACGTTCCTCTCACGCTCGCAATGCGTCACACACGTCACTTTCAAAGCGACTCTAATCTACGAGAGTGCTATACTTCAATCAGCAAAATTATGAGGACATACATTTGAAATGACCGCACACAGACATGATACACCGTTGCTAATGAATAAATAATTATTACGTTATTATGAGAGAAAGGTGAAACATTCACAACCTTGACATATTCTACATGTAGACCGATAATGTTATTCATGTATTACTACAACACATGGGCCAAAACATGAAATGACTTTGACTATATTCGAGATCAAATCAATTACTATAGCATGGCAGGAGATGGACAAAAATGTCATAACTGACACTACATGTATACACTATATAGGCCTCGCATAGTATTGTATGACGTATTTCGTTACGACTTTATGATTATTGAAGAGGGTGATAAAATCATTTATATTGAAGATTCTCAACTATTTACTATTTTGTTTCTGTGTCTGCTGGGTTTCCCCCGATTATTTTTTTGTTTGTGAGGAACATTTTATGAATCGGATCTTTAAACCACCTTGACAGCAAACCTTGACATAGCCTAGGTACTAGGCTGTGAGGTGTTATGGACACAAACCAGTCTGCTAGTTTCTATGTCTGGGAACACAGACTATGCCCTAATTACGTCATGGCCCCTCTGGCTCTAAAGGATGGATTTAGGGCATAGTCTGTGTTACCAGACATAGTTGTTAACAGACTGGCTTGTGTCCATGCACCTCACAGTCTAGTACCTAGGCTAACCTGGACAATACATGGAGTTATAATACGCTATACTCCCATGCGATAGAGAAGGGTTAACACGATCAGTCGTGACTGGGTGTATGGAGATTAAGGGATGCGAAGATTACGCTATCGTTATCAATCTCTAAATACTGATTAATGACGTGAAAGTGGACTCGTCAAGGCGTGTTCCCACGGGAACAATCTGCCGCTAGCAGCGAACTGCATGTAGCAAGCGGCATGGACAAACCGCTCATAGTAGTTGTCACGGTTATCACGGTTATGCTGACAGACTGGTTGATGATAAAGCCGTTTTGCCGCTAGCGTCAAACTACATATGAACGGCAGCAAGCGGCAATGGAAACGGACCTCAATAGAAGTGGATTGCGTTAATACGCTGACAGACTGATTGATGATACAGTTAATTGAATATTTCAGGTCATTGTTCTGCCAAAATAGGCCCACGCGACAGGACACGGTCTCCTTTTTATTAAGCCTGTCAGTCATAGCCTCGCTGACTGCATACAGAAACCTTATTTATTGTTTCCAGCAAACACTCACAAACAAACACATACACACAAACATACATACACGTACACCCTCTCTCACACACACGCACACACGCACACATATACATACACGCACACCCTCTTTCACGCACGCGCCCACGGCACACGCACACGGTACGCACACAACACTCAGTCACACAAACGTACACAATTCATCGTTAACATTGAAGCACATTTTCATGTAAACCCCATTGCACCTTTGATTTTCCAAATCAGCTTCCTAGGCTACCATACAAAGAGCCGAAATCCAATTTGTTTTGATGTGTTTTCTGATGATTACGAATTGTCAGTTTTAGTGGCCTTTAATACTGTGCTGGGAAGACAAAAAAGCCTTCAAAAGGGTGATCGTGAGCAACCTTCTTGCCAATGGTCTTAAATTCATGTATTGTCCATTTTAGAAACTTGCTGAAAGTTATTTGCCCTCAAAATGATCCAAATTACGATTAATTAGTGATTAAATTACAAATCCTCAAAATTTCGGCGCGAACAATTTAAGGATTTGTGATTTAATCACTGATTACTCCAAATGTGGACAATTTGGTAGCAAATAACTTTCACCAAGTTTCTAAAATGGACAATACATGAATTTAAGTTAATTGGTAAGAAGATTCCTCACGATCACCCTTTTGAAGGTTTTATGTCTTCCCAGTACAGTATATACCACTTAAATCCTCCCATCACTGACTATAGTCATATGATATCATTCCTGATAGGATGTGTGTATTATGAGACCAAACAAAGGAGAGACTGGCGTCTAAAGGCTTAACTCCTTCTGTGCTGAATATTAAAAAAAATAAGCATTCTATGTGTATTACTTGTGCATCCAAATTGACAAATTAGTTGCGCATAACCATGACAACGAGTTAACTACTTCTGTGCCACGTAAATTACCGCCCATAAGGATTTGTATGTATTGCTGATGCAGGAACATGCGACAATAGCACAAGAGGCATTAACTGCTTCAGAAAGAGCCAGGTAAAATATTGCTATGTAAGATGTATGTGTGTATAAATATGGCAGCAATATGACAATGGCAAGTAATTATGGAGTTAACCCTCCTTATACCAAGTGAAGAATAGCGCATTGATTTATCACACATTTTCATGTATGAAGGCTATTGGGCGGGTTAACGTTGGCTGACGGTCTTCGTGTGTATGAGTCAATATGAGTCAAATGATTTGTCAAAGCCGCTTGCCCTCCGATGCCAGTCCCAATCAGCCCCCTCATTATTCTACCTTGCTTGTTTTTCGCCAATCTCGGCTACTCATATCACACAATATCCTATGTCTTATTCTTACCCCTTTATGCGCCATTGAGGCATTCCTGCACATCAATTTCAAAGAGTGGCAGGTTTTTTACTGGCAGAGGAGGGGTTAAATTCGCTGTAATATGATTGGCTCTTTCTGAGTACCGGCTTTGGAATTCTCGATACTAAACAATCAGACTGACGTCACTCGATACTATCCTTGCGGATCACAGTAGCGAGGGATGGCAGTTAATTGTCACTCTAGGCTTTTCGGTCCAGCACAAACTGCTACTAAACATATAGAGAGTGTGTGCATTACTTGGCAGAAATGCATCAACAGTGAATACAGAATATGAAACTGGTTAATGCATTGCGCAGGCTGGGTTAAATAAAACTGTATATTGAAGGTTATTTACGTGTTTTGGCTTAAAATGGTACTTGAATTCTCCTTGTTCAGAAGAGTTGTATTGAAAGTCCATTCCACTGAAACTATGCATTAGATGTCTTCATATTTGCACCGGATGTACAAGAGGAGGAGAGAAGGGGGAAGAGGAGGTTTAGATAGATGGAGAGGGGGGGGGGAGGGGGAGAAGGGAAAATAGAAGAGCAAGGACAAGAAGAAGAAGATTACGAAATAAGGGAAAACAGGGGGTGGAGGAGCAGGAGAAGGAGAAGGAGAAGAAAACGATTTACACATAATATTTTTGTTTGTAAAATCGACTATTTATGCAAAGAATATTATCACATTGTCAGGACTGTAGTCATTTCAAAACCAACGAATTATGAAATATGAAGTTTGGCGGCCAAGCCAGCGATGTTACCACAGACCACCAAGGGTTTACCCATGGAAATGGGAAATAGTTTCAAGGTATCGGAGAGTAAACATGTTTCCCCGTCACAGGCAATAACGTTCATGGATAGTGAAGAACATATAATGATGTAGTGTTAGACACGACAGCAGTCTGCAGGGAGCCATCCTGAACTTGTTTGTTATTCTCGGGAGACGTTAACTCTCTTATTACTATTGGTATGGAGTTGTAGGGTAAGCCAGTGGGGTTTACAAGGCCTGGTGATGTTAGGGTTAACGGGGTGGGGGTCAGGCTGAATTCTTGAGGACATGAGAGAGAGAGAGAGAGAGAGAGAGAGAGAGAGAGAGAGAGAGAGAGAGAGAGAGAGAGAGAGAGATATAGTGGGAGGACGGGGGGGGGGGACCTTAGACATGACATGTGGCACGCAGGAACATAATTAGTATTCATACTTTTACTATTGCACGTAGATCTATAACATCACCATGGTAAAATTTGTGTCATGAATTCAATCATACTTATTATCATAATGAAGGTAATAATCATACATCACCGATGATAGTTCATTTCTGTCGCGTCGCGATCGCATCGCATAGTTTACCTTCGGTTTAAACGCGACGTGATTTAAACACGCATGTGACCGACTGCCGAAAGTGATCCATATTTTTGTCCATCAGTCTGATCATCTCGTCGCATCGCGATCGCACCCCACAGTTGTCCCTTGGGCTTTGACGTGATTTTTACGTCATCTGCGGTTAGATCGCGATACACACGATATACAGACATACAGACAGACAGACGGACCGACTACGATCGCATGTGGGGATGCAATATTTCCTAAATTTGCCGCTAATCTGATCTGGCATTTTCAGACTAGGAAGGCGGGTTCGTGACAAGGGGACATAACAGCAACGACCACGCAGGCTGAAGCCGCATTATCGCTTGGAGTAAAAGGAAAGGGTGCTGGTTTCACGGCACGGTACGAGAGATAGTACCAAGACCAAAATCAACACGAATACTAGAAACAATGCGAACATAACCAGTGCCTTTAGGCTACATCAATAACGATATACCTACATCAATACTTTTACAGTATCCCATACGAATAATTCTTTGAATGTAACCATTAGAATACTACTTTCAAAACAATAAATACCAATACAGACATGCGTTTCTATCGAACAAATACCAATAGTTATACTGATCTCAATCTAATGAATATCCTTACCAAAACTACTTCCAATTTGTTAAACACCAGACCAAATCTCATCAATACCAGCATTGATCGATAGTACTGTCAATTTGAGTGTAATCAATGTCAAAATCGATGATACTTTCACTATAATCAAAATATGCAAAAATCTGCAAATATGGAATCAATTGCTAAATGCTTATAAAGATTGCACTTCGTTATCATCGTTATCGACATGCAAAGCCTCTGATTAATTCTGAATTGTTTGTATGCTGAATACACGTATATGCATTCTATTTACCCATTTGTGTTTTGTGGGGTGTTTGAACTACCAAAAAACAAGGCGATTAACCTAAATAGGTCCGTTGGCCTTTGACAATCACGCACTTCCATTGCACTTTTATCAATTTTTGCCCGTAAAAAAATTAGTTGATTTTGTTATCCTACAAGGCTATATCACATTATATCTTCTTGTCATTGCACTGTCATGTGCGCAGTATTACATCAAAATCATAGAATTGTTTGTGGAATAAATGTTAATTACGGTTTCATCTGAATGCATATGTGCTTTATGACATATTGTACGGTTCATATCATAAAGTGTAATGACATATCTACATGAATGCATACTTATGTACTTTGTGTTATTGTATGTGCAGACTGGTGGTAAGGGCGATTCTCTGGTATGTGTTATGTTACGCTATGATATAGTTACATCATAAAGTGTAATCTAAATACACATAATGTATTCTGTGTTAGAGTATATATTTTGTTATTCGATGTCTAGTTTATGTCATAAAGTGTAATGGCACGTCTCTCTAAATTGTATATAAAAATACGGATTGGAATATAAGAAATGAAATGAATAAATAAACATGTTTTTCTCTAGCGTCAGCAAAAGTGGGTATGTCAACGTTGTGGAAAACAAGGTCTATGTGGATGAGTGTTTGTGCTTCGTGTGGGTATTTTGTTTGTTACTGCTGCGGTTTTCTTATTTGATTCTTTTCTTTGTTTTATTATGAGTTTCTCGTAACACGTATACTGTACCTAAAGGGATAGCTCACCATGAAATAAAGTTGGTTTCAATAAAAGCAGACACATGAAAGAAACACATTAGTGAAGGTTTGATGAAAATCTGTCAAAGGATTAGAAAGTTATTATTTTATAAAGTTTTGATTTTGCGACGTCACGTGCGAGGTGCTCTCCCATATGTGGTGTACAATTTTTTTCTCGGAAATTTGCATTTGATACATCATTACAAATACGTTTTTACACATATACCTGTGTGAAAACAAATCATTCCTTTGTTAAAATAGGAAAAAAGCAATTTGTTGAATTATACTGCACATAATATATGGGAAAGTACCTCGCACGTGACGTCACGAAATTGAAATTTCAAAAGATCATACATATTTTAACTGTTGACGGACTTCCGTCATATCTTCACTAATGTTTTTTTATCATGTTTCTGTTTTTATTGAAACCAAGTCTTCAGGGTGAACTATCTCTTTAATTCCACACAGCCCAAACCTGGAGAAATGACTGGATCACGATGATGAAGATTCAAAGTTAATGTTCAAATCGAAAAGATTGCTGTAATATATTGCGATGTATTGCAATTTCCTTTTGAAAGCAAAATGTACAAATTGAATTTGTGTTTGTTAGTAGAACAATATAAAATATTTGTCGAAAACGAAAGGGAGTGTCACACAAACTTGCTTCTTTCAATCCTTAGATAAATGCATTTGTTGCACAATTCATGCTATAGTTCAACACATGCTGATTACAATCATGTATTGTCTTCTATACATTCCAGAAAACAGGAACCCCCCCCCCCCCCCGCCCTCCCTTCCCTCCCTCCTTCTTATCAGTTCATGCGACCTCCATTCTATTTTGATGAGCTATGACAAAAAAATCATCATGACTTTGGGAATAATAGAGACATGGTTATCTCAAGGAGTAGTCTATGTGACATTCCTACAGCGCGGGAAAGTTAACTCTTGATATACCGCACGTGATTTTATTCACGAATAATACACAGAATCCCGTAGAGCAACTTTTATTGTGGCAGGGAATGGGTTAACTCCCTGGTTTAATGGTGTGTGCGTGCATGCGCGCGCTGTGTGCGGCAATCTACGTAAGCTAATTTCGCTTCATTCTTCTCTCATTAATCTGCACGGCATGAACGGGACGGGAGCCCGCCGGTTGGTCATGACGGCCCGACGGCTTGGTAGCTCGGAACAAGCGCGGTGAGGTGACGAGGGAGTGTCGACACGATGAGTGACATTCATTCTCTCTCTCTCTCTCTCTCTCTCTCTCTCTCTCTCTCTCTCTCTCTCTCTCTCTCTATCTATCTTCCTTCACCTCTAACTATATATTTTTTTTCTTTCTTCTCCTTTCTACGTTCTGTCCTTTATGTCCTGTTTTTTTATATCATGGAGGTAGAAGGGAGACCCTGTTCATAATTCATATGCACTACTTTCTTGTGTTATCGATAAACGTAGCCCATATGTTAAATAATTATGATTGCAATACACAGCATTATGGTATATACATATTGTTTGTATTAAAATGGAATATATTTATCTATATTTTTGTCGTTTTGAGTGTCTATGACATGTATCGACCGATTGAAAAATCACGATTGCTGGTAGAAATGTGATGGTCCCATAATTGGAAATATATCGTTGCAAACATTTCCCTTCCTTTGGCTCAATTAACTTCGTCATCCCCGTTTACACTGTCTTCCTATTTGGATCTACAACACTATGGCCAAAATGACTTTTTTTTCCTTGCATTATGACAGCTAGTCATTAGTAAAGCTGTGCCTGCTTTCCTTTTTTGTACTTCCATACCTCACATTATTTCGTACATAATGCGGACCACATACAAAGTAATATAACTGCAAACATAATCAATTGTTAATCTGTCTGTTCCAATTTAGATTTCACTCCGTTCCGACCATAAGGTCGGCTGCGCCTCGTCTCCACGTTTCCGATCTACACAGCCCTCAGACGCAGCAGCACAGAACACCCGCTGCGCCTTTATAATTCTCGATAGGAGAGTATGTACGCCCTCTCTCTGCGGGAATCGGTCATGGTCAAGGTTGGAGAAGGCTGATGGCGCGGCCTTGCAATAATCAAAACAGGTGACTTGGCAATGGAACACCACAGCGCGCGACTTTTTCCTCTCTCTTTTGACATCCGAGTTTCTGTGGGGTGCCCGACGGGAGTTTGTCTATGAACATGATGAAAAGAAACCCAGATAACCAGTTCCTGTTAGACTTGATTGTAATGGCATAGTCCTTTCACTGTTCCAATGAATGGATATGATTATGTGATTATTAACTTAACTCTTGACGTGCTACTGTCAAATTTCTACACCAGTCATACACACAAATCCGGCACAGCAGTAGTTTGTACAGCACAAAAGAAGTTAAGCACATAGGAGAACATCGGTATCGAGGGAAGGAAACAGTTTGTGATCGGTGACCGAGTCAATTTT